>JAUCMT010000026.1:14518234-14548938 GCA_032357475.1 Enteromius thamalakanensis
TTGGCATCTCGAGGCGAGATTCCTATTCGTCGGTCACCGACGTGACGTCAGAGTGACCGACTGAAAGGGAACTACAGGATCCATCTGACCTCTGTAACGGTTAACAAAGACTTCTGTACCAAATATTACACGTTTTTTGACTCAAGCGATCAAATACTAGATTTGACACAGTAGTTCCCAAATAAATTGTAAAAAAAATAAAATAAAATAAATCATACAATGTGATTTCCGTATTTTTCTTTTTAAATTGTTTTTCAGTGGAAATGCACCTATGCTGAAAATTGTAGACCCCTCCAAGAGAAGTTGCAAAATCACAGGGTGATCAAATACTTATTGACATCACTGTGTGTAAATATGTTATATATATTTTATATATAACACATATATAACATATTTATTATTATTATAAAAATCGGAACTATTATGTCAGTCAATGGGTTTTACCTGACTGAATTTCTGCTTCGCTACTATGAGCGATTGTTAAGTCCGGTATTTATTGTCCAAATCATGCAATCTTCCAGTTAAAAGACTATAAAATCTTCTTCCAATCAAACTGCTGTATCTGCTCGGCTGTATTACATTCCCAAGCTCAGTGAGCAAAGAACTTGTGTTTAAAAACCTGTACTTTTTTTACATAGCTATGTTACACTAAACACCACGGTTTGGCATGTGCAAGAATAAACCCGTCATATTTCTTCAGTTAAGTTCATTATCTGCAGTACATTTTTTAGCCTATACAGTATAGCATATTTACACAAGTCTTGCATGCATCCTAATTGGCGTATGATATAAAGAGTGTTGCAGTAGTCTTATGTGTAATATTTTCTCACATACTGTGTGACCTCTGAAAAGCCTCAGCAAGAATTATTGCTTTACATGATGGCACATTCCCAGTCACTGCAGATTTAGGGTTGGCAATACCATTAGCACATTTGCAAGCCTTTGGAACAGAGAAAAGCAGCAGTGTGCCGCCAGTGCAGTCAGCAGGGAAGATCAATGAAGGACAAGCGCGTTTAGTGGCTGGGACTAAGAGCCACATTCCCACTTGCGTTGCTTGTAACATGAAATCAACTCTGTAAGCTCCCGACATTTTTCCATATGACACAGATGGGGTGGTATTTGCTCCAGCGGTGTAATTCGTTGGGTGATGAGCATCGGGTGTCCAAATGTACATGATTTGATGGGAGGGTCCCCCACGGTTCAAGCTAAGTGTCGGGAGTGGATCAGAAATCAGGTTTTAAGTTGTTGATACTCCAAGACAGAATAATTCTCTCATCAGACATCATTTTTTAACCTAACATGACTGGGCTTAATATGGCGGGTATGTGCGGATCCAATTTCGGAGGCTTTACTGGAATCCAATTTCCAGCGGCATCTCGCTTTGTGATAGCGGAGGTAGTCGAAGGTGTGATAAATTCTGCTTGATAAGAACAACTAATGACGGACTGGTAGAGAGAAGAAGATGATTATGTTTTACATACTAACCTTGGCTGCCAGGGCCTGTCCTTTAATGACAGCATAATTCAGCGTTCACCTTGGGAAGCTGCCATGGATTTTAGTTTATGAGGTCACCTGCGTAACCTCAATCATTCAAGTACAAGCTCTGTCTTTGCATCAGTAGCTCTCTCGTTCCCATTTTAAGCAGAGGCTTGTGCCACTGATGCCCCGCTGACTTCCTTTCCCCTTTTCTCTTTATTCTAAACCCTTTCTCTTAATTCACAGAATTGAAAAGGTCCAGTTTTGTAAAACCAATGGGGTTAGAGAATTTAACACATTTGACGGCTTGCCGTTTATGTAGAGGACTTGACTTCATTGGATTTGCCGGCTTCTGTCCTTAAAAGATTCATTATTGCAGAGTTAATTACAGTATATACATTAATGCAGCAAATTAAGACAGTTAAAATGAATCATCGCATTCTACACCAAAAAAGATAAAAAAAAATTGCTAGCAGAATTACCAAGAATCGGCAAGTAACCATTGAACTATTGAATAAAATGCTGATTTTATGCTTAAGACGTTTTGATCAATGTTCAAAAATGTGCTGTGAAGCTGTAATAATGGTCTGTCATGAAAAGAAACGTCAGTATTTATTGCTATAGAAATAGAAATCTTTAGTAGCATTATAAATGTCTTTACTGTCACTTTTGATCAGTATAATGCATCTTTACTGAATAAAATAATGAATTTCTTAGTTCCTTTCAGATTTGATATATATCACAAATTGAATCATGTTCAATTAAACACGAGTAGTCGAAGCTCACACAGGTGTTCTAGCACGACACGATTTTTCTATTATTATTGATATGAACTATTAATATCTACTAATCAGTTCAAACCTAACCAACGTATGGTTGGTGGTGGAATGTTTTGAATTAGAAACATTTGTATATGTAAGCGTGTGTGTGGATGTATAATGTATATTATGCATGCTTTTAATTTCAGTATTTTGATTAAAGCTTGTTGTAAACCTCCCATAGAAGTTTTTGCGCTCCGCCAGCCTCGCGGTTCACTTATATGTGAAGTTACTTCCACTGCCACCTCATATTTTGCGAGCTCTTTTTGTATAGGACAAAGTGTCCCGTGGGATTTGCATTATTAAAGCACTTTGATGTGCTTTACTTGTTTTCATTCCCGAGAATGTATTATCCCGTGGTGTGCGAAGGGCTAAAGTGGCACGGATATGTTAAAAGGCACCGGCAGCCTCCAACCAAAGCATAGGGAGAGGACGCTTTACTCTTCAGACATCACAGAGGTGCCATCTGTGAAACAGTACATGAGACGACGCGCGCAGCAGAGGAAGTATTCCAGATAACCTCCACAACCCCTTTATTTTGCTTTATGCCAGATCACTTTATGATAGTGCCTAGCTTGCATATTCCCTCAGGGAAGGGATTTTCTGTCTGTGGCACTTGTCAACATTGACATCCAAACACGGATCACAAAGGGGCTTTAGTTCTAATGCCGCAAGTGTGCGTGGCACAGTGACATTGCTGTGTATGCATTATTTTATTTTTTATGTAGCAATTTCTCGCCCTTGTCTCCATTCCCTTTAGAATCTCGAACTTCAGACACTCGACTGATTTACTGCTGTTTTTTTTAATAAATGAGAACGAACGACTTTGCTAAATCAAATTCACATCCCTTTTGCCTTCTTTGTTTTTCATCCACTATAAGTCAAAAGACGTTTTACAGCCACTAATGCATTTTTCAAGTAGCTGTTTTTCAGACTGTTTGTTCCTTTTTGTTAAGGACCACTTTAATGCTAATGTGAAATAGCTCTCCGAGAAATCACTGCAAGGTCTGACATGCCTTGCCAGTTCAGCTCTCTTACCCGGGCCTGTCACTGTTCCCGATGCCGTAGACAGCAGAAGAGCTTTGTGAGACATTGGAAAAGCTTGGTGTGTGAGAACGTCATGCTTGTTCAAGACCAGCTGTCCGTGGCGAGATCTTAAAAGGCACAGAGAGGAATGAGCAATTTAGATTTTTTCCGAGTGAAAGACGTTGGCCTATTTATTCATCTATTTATTTTTTGGGGGGGGTTGTATGCGATTATTGAATAGTTAGAAATTCAACACATCAATCTGCACGATATATTAGAGGGATTACAGTTAAATGGACAAGAATTACACATCGCACCACCATTTCTGTAAGTTATGCATGCTATTTATAAATGCGTATGAATGCATCTTTCATCATTTTGAGGAACCTGTCAAGTGGTCTAACAAACGATTTTGAAATGCCTCAGATTAAATTAGGAAAATTAGAGGAGATGCTGTAGACGGTATGGAGATATTGCTGCTCTCTAGACGTGCACACGGTCTGCAGAAGGCACACCATTCAGTTTTTTCCAGTGTCACTACATTGCCACCTAGTGATGGTCACTTGCTTACCTTTTTGTCCGGAAAGATCAAAAATGATCTTAGATTGAGCAAATACCGCTGACAAAACATTCCCTGTGAAAGTTGCTTGTGATGTGGTGCATTTAAAAAGTAGTACGGTTTAGACTTTTTCTCAATATAATCCAAATAAGAAGGTGGTGTACTGTGAAAAGCATCATCTGCAGTGAACTAAACTGCTCAGAAATGGAGCCTGTTGAATTTTGCATTATGCTCAATGTAATAATACCCACAAATAAAGTTGTTTTCTTTGCTGAAGTTACACAGTACCTTGGATTGTAATGCATTTTTTATCTGCGAAGTGTATTACTTGACACAATAGGTTCTTACTTGACAAATGTGTAAATCTTATAGTGATTATCGATGTTACGGTAATGCAATGTCAACATGATAATGCATTATGAATGACGCGCTGCATGAGAAATTAATTTGTCAGCTAGGACCACATTTTAAATGCCTGGTGCAAAGTCGGATTACAGAAAGTCACATGCCCTGTGTGTTTTCTGGGCATTTAAATACTGAAAACAAGTTTAAAGGCTTAATGTGAATAGCAAAAGTCCCCCAGTGTACAAGAGTCTCTTTTAATATCTTTAGAGTTGCGGATGTGTTTGTAAGACTTGCCTAGCTTAACTTAAGAAACAACCTTAGGGATTTTTCATGTCCAATCAATAGTTTAGTCATCAATCGGAACTGGCTCATCCCTGCTCGCTTGTGCTTGATCAACAGTTTACATGCACAAGGGACCAGGCCTTTGCTTAAATTCCACCCCTGGCACAGTGAAAAGTAGGAAAAAATAGTCCAGTCCTTGGTGAGCTCCTCTTGTCAGTGGGCTCAAAACAACATTCCCTCATCCATCCATCCATCCTCTTTGATGCACACTCATGACCTGGGATGTTTTATATATGACAAAGCTTTTCTGATGAAAACCAGCGTAGCAGCGAGACATTCATTTCTGAACCTTTTTCTTTTTTTTTTTTTTTGTTTTTTTTTAAGTCTATATGTTTTGATCTGAAGCAACAATAAAAGTGAGTCAGGAGTCACACTGTACGTTTTTTTTCTTATATTGTCTTATTTGCGGTCTTTATATGATTTTAATTGCAGTGCTATAGAAGCAAGAAATCTTAGGTGAGGAATCAGATCAAGCAATTACACGTTGCTATGGTTGCAAGACACATGTTAACATACGCAAGACCAAGTTAGTCACAAAATCCCCCCCAAAAAAGAGGGGGGGGGGGGTGTCTAGCTCTATTGGAAGACACAGCTCTGGGAACAATAATAATAATTATCACAGTGTATGGTGTCATTACATCGTCGAATGTAAGAAGAAATCAAAAGGCTGCTGATATCACGCATTGTAACTGTGAATTATGATTCATGCAGTGTTAGATGCAATCTAATCCTTCAGAGCTGTTGCAGAAGCAGCCTCATGTCCATTGATGCGCCCTACGAATTTTCATCCAAATGGATTTTAAATGCGTGTTTGTCTAGAACACTGTCAGATATCACCCATTCACATATCTAAATTAGGTCAGCCCAATCCAGTCTCATTTTCTACAGATCAGTGCTTTCTAAAAATGAACATTTTGCCATCATCCACCCTTGCTCCTTATACTTGATACTTGACAAAGAATAAAGCAGTTTATTTCGATATAATTAAAAGGCCCATGATCACTGCCTGTTATGGGAGTCACAGTTCTATTTTTTATTATTTTGTATAACATTTGATTAATGTGTTTTTAGCAATATTTTTATATTATAGTGCTGTGTATAGGTTATACTTTAGTAATTATAATAGCTCTATATTAGACCAGAATTTGAACCCAGCTCACCTTACTTGCTAATCTGTACATAATGTACCTTTTAATTTGTCATTTTTGTGAACATTTCGTTTTGTTGTTTTAATAAAAATCCACACTATGCGCATGTTTTTCTTTCTTTTTAGACTGCAGCTGGTTACACAGACTAAGCAACCTAATTGGACGACTTCATAAGCTGAAGTTCACCTGGTAATGTAAGAAGTGTAACAGTGCTGCGACAAATGTTCTTGCACCTTTGGCTACTGATGAGATGAGAAAAGACACATGCGTTAAGGGACATTAGAGCTGTGTTTTATCTGAAATAACCACCATCTCTGCACTCAACTTCCTTTGTTCATCTATTATAATGTAATTTCTAATAATGTGATATGATTTACATTCATATTGTAGGTACAAATATCCAAGTACATTTAATTATTCAAAAACACTTTTTAATTTATTAAACAAAAGGAATGTTTTCAATTCAATAGCCCTTGCATGCAATGTAAATGAGGCCAGTTTTGAAGGATTTAACAGCATTATGTGTCATTTTATAAAATTGCATAAACAAAAGCTTAGTTTTATAAAAAAATATTTATTTAAGGGATCTTGTCATGCTAATTTATGCGGAAATGATTTTCCACACTAAAAATCATAATAATGTTAAGACACTGCGAGTACAAAAAAAGTACTAAATTATTTAAGGAGTTCAAGAGAATATTAAAACATTTCATTAAGTCTAAGTGAAGATTGTTGTGTTTGGGAAGATTGGCTCCATTCGCTTCCATTGTAAGTGGCTCCCAGATGTTTGCTTTTCTTTTTAAAAGAAAGGAGGGACAAGTGGAAATTGATTTTGGTGATAATCAACATCACTCCACAATTTTGTTTGGCTTCTTCGGTGTATAGAAAGAGCATAGACTAAATCATTACCACATCACAGATCTGCTCTATTGATGTGGCAGCCAGGAAAAAAAGGCCAAACAGGGACCTGTCATTAGAACTTAACATAAAATTGAAATAATTCAGTTTCGCTTTTATGAAGCAAATAAAACCATGCGAGAGTGTTTGACAGAGAGGAATAACACAGGTGTCAGAGAGCTGACACGTAGAGAACTACAGAAATAGAACGCTACTAAGACTACTGCAGCATGCGAATGATTCGATAGTGGATGTTTAGTATAGCGCACTAGCACAGCCTGTGTTATCTTTTAAGAAAACAGAAAGGTAATCATATTTTTATTAATCTCAGCAGGGTATTTGCATAGATTGCAGCTAGCTTTTTCCCCGCTAGAATTCCTGCACGGAGGCACTCTAGCTTGCCATTTAAACGCTAACCTAATGGGTGAAGATAAATGACCTCTACGTTTTGAACTTAGCCACACCGCCTACGGCAAGAGAGGAAAGTTGTTGTTTGTCTCCAACAACAACAGCAACAACAACTGCGCGTCCTTGATTTTCTTCATGGCAAGCGGTACAATTTATGGTCGGACTCATACTTTGGTGCGGTTGTTAAATCATCCTTATAAATTAAACAGCAGGTGCTAATTGAGGAAGGGAAAAATGCACCCATAATTATTAGCATCCAGCAGAGACCCATGTCGGAGGACAGGCATCGGACGCTCTGCTGCCTTGACAAATAAACGCAAGCCGAAAGTAACTGCTGCTGTGTCTGTCAGCAAATACAGGTTGAATTTGAAAGGCATAGCGTTTTCTTTATCGCTTTTCCTCAAATAAGTGGATTTGCTGTCTACCTTTGTATTAGCAATAGAGTAGTGCAAGTGAGCAAGGCAGATATGAAGCGACACATCAATTTATGTATTTCCAAAGCAGAAGCTGGCCATTTTTGTTGGTAAAGTTGATTGCACATTGTACCTTAACCGCTCGGATGTCTCGATCTATTGTACTGTGTCGCCAGTATAAACTGATTTAACGAACATCTGGTTTTTAAAGTGCCTAATGATGTCACATTCATCTTACTCTAAATGGCTTAAGTGCATGTAATTATATTTTTAATTAACCATGAATCTGTTTCTGTCAATTGCAGCAATTTGTCATTTTCTTATGAAATATACAGTGCGATGTGAGACGGGATGCATTCAGTCAAATTAAATAACATATCTATTTCCTCGGATCGGTTTAGATTTTCTTTTGGGCATGACAGTGAAAAATGTAATAGGTCCTCATCTGTTTTAGCTTCTGAGGTTTCATAGTAGGTTGCAATTTGATTACCTCGAGACTAAATTGCCTTTTCCTTCCAATCTTTTTAAAAAAAACATTGAAATTAAACATTAGAATTAACATAATCTTTTAATGCACCAATTGACACTTTTGTCACTCCTTCAAAGTGGGAGCATATGTTTTGACTTAAATGATGAGTTGCACGCATCAGTCAGATCGTTCCGTATATTCGCTGCTCCTTTGATAGTGTTTTTTTTTTTCTTCGATGGATCGCTAATTCCTCATTAAAAATGATGAGCTTCTTCATCACCTTGCTTTTGAAAAGGTTACTCCGTAGCCCAGAGACGCAGAAGGGAGTCCTTCGCCTCCACCTGACAGCTTTCTCCCAGGTTTGCTCATATTGATCAGGGACTTCAGGTTGCCTTTCCTCCGTTTGAACCCAATGTGGCGTCTGCAGTGCGGCATACTAAAATGATGTATAATCAATGATTCATAGCACCAACCTGGCTTGTGCAAAGCCATCAAAATTATACAGTACCAAAGGCGCTGACTTCATCCTGAAAAGACATGGAACCATCGACAAAAGGTAGATAAAGTGCAATGCTTAGTACATGTTATGGTTTTAGAAGAACAAAAAGACACCTATGAAGTGGAGGAGTGCTGTGTTTAATCTATCTGTCTATGTTTATCTGTCTGTCTATATCTATCTCTGTCTTTCTATATTTATACCTATCTGTCTATATGTATATTTATCTATCTGTCTTGTCAATATGTGGTTAGTAAGATTTATTCATGTCATTGGAGAAAAAAAATATTATTTGCTCACCAAGGCTGCATTTATTTGGTCCAAAATATAGAGAGAAAAATATCATGAACAAATATTATTATTGTTTTATATATTCGCATCACATTTAAAAATGTAATTAACTCCTATTATGGCAAAACCTAATTTTTAGCAGCAATTTCTCTAATTTTTAGTGTCACAATAATCACAATATGCTGATTTGGTGTAATTATCCATAACATTTGTTGTTATTATTATAAATGTTGAAAACAGTGGTGCTGCTTTTTTTTTTTTTTTTCTTTTCGAACAAGTTCAAACTGATTATATATAAAATAGAAATATTTACTTCATATACGTTATTGTCATTTTGACCTTTATCTATCTTACTGTTCTCAAGGTTTCCAATTTGAATCAAATTCTCTGAAGATGAATGTCTTATATACAGATAAAATGTCTTTATTGTGAGAGTTCTGATGCACGGCAGAGCTACAAACATCTGTAGCGAAAATAGATGTGTCCTTGAGGATGAAAAATCAGTTCATCTTATTTCAGCTACTTGTGTGGGTGAGCCGTAATTGAAAAAGTTAAGTTGTTGAACTAGTTTGCAACGCATACGGTGTATGAGGGAGGGGGGAGGGTGGGGCGAGAGAGAGTCAGAGTCAGATTTAGTCTCGTAAATTGAATCAGGTCAGCTATATCATCACGAATACAATTAGGACCATGATATCTCTATTCTTCACCATTGGATAGAGGGGTAAAATAGCTCTATAATGGTTAGAAAAAGATGTAGAAAGCAAGGGCCATGAAGATGTGTTGAGCATGACTCCAGACACGAGTAGAAATAAGTACAAACAGATATAATTCTTCCTCTACCTCTTTAATCATTTCGCCTCATTTTAACAAAGAATCCATTAATAATGTCATGGATATTTAGAGTGTGCTTTGATAAATGAGATCCTGCCCCCTCTGTCTTGTGGGATTCCCATCCTCTTCTGAAACCCTGAATTAATACAATATCGCAGACTGCTCTCAAAAGGACTTCACACATACTAGTATTAATTACAAGTGGGAAATGACTTTGTTCATCAATCAAATAATTCCCCTCAACTTGTCAAAAGCAATGGCGTCGCACTATGCATGAAGCCCCCTCTGCTTTGTTAACGGCGCTATTGTTTTGACAGAGAATGAATGGAAAGCAGCTGCCTCTTGTTCGTCTGGTCGTCATGAGCTGCTTAGCCACCCTGCTGAGGCAAAGTTCACTTAAAAACCCCAAACAGAGCGGAAACAAATTATCACATCAAGGTAGATTAATAGCACGTGCCAAGGAATAATCATTGCTGCTTTGAACGCGAGATACATCTGTGACAAATGCTTGAAGATCTTACAGATCAGCCTTCCCTGTACTCAAAGAAGCAAGCTCTGTGTAAAGGGCAACTCAGATTGCAAATCGTGCTGTTCTGTTTCTTGGATCTCGAAAAAGATGCGTTGATTTTGTGGCTGGTTTTAAGCGCAAACCCTTACTGCCTTGGGGACCAATCACACTGCACGTTTTTTCTTTTTACTTTTATTAATTACATAGATTCATGTGAGTTTTGCAGCATTACATGTTGCATGGAAAATATGTAGTAGAATAAAAAAAATAAAATAAAAAAGCAAAAAATAGCATATTACAACCATTGCACAAAATGTAGCTTTATTCGCATACAGATCTGGCCATTCAAATTGCGGGCGTGAAGGAAAGTGGTCTCGCATGACATTGGTGTATTATGAACAGAAAATGCATTGAAAGACATGATCAGTAGCAAGGTTATAATAGTTTTGGATTTTTCATTAGTTTTAGTTTTTATGTAGTTTTGACTTTTTGTTTTCAAATTCACTTAATTTTAATTAGTCTTTAGAGGCAGATTTGCTAGTTTTTATTATTGGTTATATTTTGAAATTGCTTAGTTTTAGTTTAGTTTATAGTTAGTGTTAGTTTTCGGGGTTTTTTTTGTTTGTTTTTATAATATAATATATGTATAATAAAAACTATAATATAACCGTTTTCACTGATGTATTTAATGGTTTCTGTTGTCAGAAAAACGGAATGAATATGAAATAGTGACTGAAATGCACGCCATTATTAGCCCTTTTAAACTAGCTCTATTTTACAAGATGTTAAATCTGGATTAATCTTGATTTGTAATCAAGCCGTTGGCTAATGAAGTCAAATACACAAGATATAGACCGTGGCTATGCTGTGATTTTGGCTATATTTGCATGTAAAATCGAGTTAGAAGCAATATAATATTCATTTTAACCAAAATCTCAGCTTCTCTCAGCCACTCGCTGAACAGAACAGACACAGAGAGAGGTGTGTGCACACTGGGGAATACACACAAAACTAATTTAGACAAACTAATATTATAATTTATTATAATTTTTTTTAAACTGTCGTTTTTATTTTTATTTCAGTTAACGAAAATGCTTTTTTAATTGTAGTTTTAGTTTTTTCGTTCGTTTTCGTTAACTATAAAAACCTTGATCAGTAGGGGGCAGTCATGTAACGCACTGAACTGAAGCGGCAGCGAAGATCACAGCAAGCTACTATACATTAAAAGGCACGTTTAAGATAAGCCAAATCTGCGTGGTATCAATGGAAAACAACTGGCTGAGGACACAGTTTATTGCTCATTAGATCAAACAACTCTGATGTTTCATTCTCTTCTAAAATGTTTTATTTTTATTTTTTATTTAACATGTGGTTATGTGTTTAAATTCTGCCTGAATATTAGGTATGTGATTTATATCGTCCCTTTATAAAAGTATAACACAGCATCAGTAGCTAGCTAGATAACGTTAGCTTCAAAATGTTAGGTGTTAGCTAGGTTAATCGTGTCGTCGACAATTCTAGTCCTGGCAATAAACAAGTGTACATGTGTGTGTTCGCTCCACAGCACGTAATATTGTATATTCTGCTATTGAATTAGCACCAAATTATAAATGCTTAAGTATGATTTAATGTAACTTACCTTTCAAATGCACTGGAATATAATGGCGGCGTCTTTGTGATTTCAGCAGGGGCAGTGGCGCGGCGGGGTGGAGTCTAATTACATTGGTATGGAGTTGTTTTAAAACTGGCCATGGGGTTTGGCTACAGAATGTTGATCCTTGTGCCACCTGGTGGAAATTATATGAAACACAACAACGGTTTAAAAAAATGTGAAACGCGCGTGCAGGGAGACCCCGTGATCAAGCGTGCCGAATTGCAGGCTGCCATGTCAAAATAGATGCATTTTTAATGGCTAGATCTGTTCCACTTGAAATGTGGCACAAGATTGTTTTGCTGAATCGCTGACATTACACTATAGAAGTAATTATAATCATTCATGCTGTCTACACTGTACATGAGCGGTGTGACACATCTGACGCTATTTATGACGTGCTGAAACAAATATTAAATTATTTTATTGGCTCCTGACAATAATTCACAAGCAGAAGTCCTACTGGCCAGTGCTCATGTTTCAGCATGTGCTTTTTTTCAGCTACAAGGGTCTTGTAAACCCTCAAAGAGTTTAGCATAGTGATGTACATGACAATGTTCATGTGTATTCATGGTATTGGCAGAATAGATCTACTATGTAGCAGAGCAAGTACCAAGACTGCTAATGCATCTACATGTATAACACACACGAAATAACCCAGCAGCTGATCTTTACAGGTGGAGCTGGGGAAGATGAAGCTCACAGTAACCGCTACAGCAAGCACTGCCCCCCCATCCCCCCCTCGAAAAAAATACACCTCACAGGGGATGGCTTGCT
Organism: Enteromius thamalakanensis; assembly: GCA_032357475.1. Classification (NCBI taxonomy): domain Eukaryota; kingdom Metazoa; phylum Chordata; class Actinopteri; order Cypriniformes; family Cyprinidae; genus Enteromius; species Enteromius thamalakanensis. The sequence continues at coordinate 14,530,690 of JAUCMT010000026.1, forward strand.
TAGGCCCCCACAACATTCTTACATGAGTAATTCTTACCCCAGAGTATTTTTTATGCACAGTATAGTATGAATGTAATATGAATGGAAAGAGGCCTTAATACAATCATGCTGTTATGTGACCTACAGTGTCGCTTTGCTGCCATTTACACAAGGCCTCATGGGAATCAGATGCGCTTCAGAATCTCAACAGAAGTAATAGGTCATCCTGTATTTTTCGCCTACTGTTTTATAAACGCTACGCATTTAGACATACTGCTCATCTCACAAAAAGGCTACTGATTTTTGGCTACTATATACAGTAGGTCTCAGTGCACCACCAACACTATAATTCTTATTGTGTTTAATAAAATATTCATTTTCATTCATGCACTGTCGCAATAATGTGCTAATTCTAATTATTTAAGCTCTACTTGTGATAAATGTTTGATTGCAGGCACAAAAATTGTGGGCATTGTTTCTGGAGTTACACGATTGGCATAATTCTTTTTAGTGAATGCAGAGAATGTGCAAATAAACAATGCTATTAGCGGTCCTACTGCATTCTTGGTGAAAAGTCTACATCTAGAAGTTTTTGCTGTCGGTCTCATTATATGTATTTGCATTTCTACCAAGATCACAGAGCTTTGTGACTATATCTTAACTGTAATGTAGCAAGTTTTATTGCGACTTTTATATGTATTTCTCTGTATGCAATAAAATGAAATGCTTCCGCCGCGCCGCTTTGATCACTCAACATGGTGCTTCAGTGACTACAGAGGAGTTCTGCTCGTCGTCAGTAAGATTTTGTGTCAACAAAACTTCAGTGAACAGGAATTTGTGATAAGGGCTCTTAAAAGAGCAGATGAGCTTTATACAGTGCTGTAAAACATTTAGCCGTTTGTTTTTATTTTCCCTAACAATCAGAAATATTCACAAAACAAGTAACATTCTTATCTCAGTATTGTTCATGTTAACCCTTGTTTTTTTTTACTTACCAGATTAGGTTTAAAATCACAAATCACAAATGCTTCTACACTAGATTAGTCTAGAGCTACTGCGTAATACATGGAACCATTTTCAAGACATTGTTTAAGAAATATGTCTTTCTCTCCTCAACATTGCACTCGCTGAAACGTAGTGAATAAGATGTAGGCTCTTGTGGGTATATGTTTGATGAAATTGACACACATTATCGATTTTTCCTTCCGAGAAAATACACAATGTACAGTCTAACATGTCAGCTGGAGAAGAAAAGAGATTTAACTTTCAGCGAACGCCGCTCTCACAGCCAGAACATAGTTGGCACAATCTTTCTTAGGATGCAACCACTGTCTATTTATTTCGCCTGGAGCAAAGACTGATATTGCTGCATTTGCATATACATGCATTTGTAAAGATCCAATCAGACATCAAGGTGCAAACACAATTCCAGAATTCAAAGCTTAGACGGGCCTCTGTGAAACAAATGCACATAGCCTGGGGTGCTGGGGAAGCAGATAAAGCGGCTAACTGTATCTAGCTGATAGGACTGAGTGAACGTTATTCGTTATTATGAAAAATAAAAAAAATTGGTTGGCATTTAAGCTAAAAATTGTAGATGTTTGGACATATTTGCCCCTGTGGACTTTTATAAAATAAATTAATTCTCACTAGTTTATTCAATTAGTGGACATACAGGCATCACAGGAGAGCATTCAGTCATTTTATCAGATATTCCCACAGCTTAAATATATTGTATTTATTATCATTCTGTGGTGGAAATGACCATATTAAACATTTGAATAATGACACCTTATTCTTGCTTTTATGCATTTTTAAATGCACTCAAATATATATTTAAAAAAAAACATCTGCATGCAATTATACTATTTATTATTTTACCGTTTTAAATTATCTCATGTGTCTAAATGTAATATGTAATATTTGTAATTTTCATACTGTACAGTTACTGGTGTGAGACAAGGGTAAAACAAACTAAATTATACATAAGTCCTTTGAACGTAGCGACAGTTATTGTTTTTCAGAATTAAATTCTCACAATGAATGTGTTTACAACACATAATGAAAGCTGAAATTTTACTTAAAATCATCCCCACGAAACATAAAGGCGGCGAAGTTTCATAAAACATCTTTTCAATGTCTTTTCATCCAATCCATATTCATAATTATAGCCACCAGTTCATGTTGACAGATGTTTTAAGCTCTATTTGAACAACAGCTTTATTTTTTCGTTTGTTTGTTTGAATTTCTTTGTTGTTGGACTAGTGCGAAGTGACTTACACTTTCACGATTGTAATGGAAATGAATCTCCAGTAAATCATTCAATACAAAGACTTTCTTCATAAAAACCTGCAAGGTTAAACTGAACCATTCTCAGGCAACACATTGTGCATGCTTGAAATGATCGTATTATTCCATCCACATCAGTATGTCACATTCATAATATTTTACATCCCACAAAATGTAATTTCTGCTCGCAGCATTGTGGCAACTTATTACTCCCAAATAACAGTCCAATGCAAGGCTCAGATATCCAGCTTGAGACATTCGCATCCCACACCCATGCCTTCAAAAGGATTTTATGGTAAAATCTCTCATACTAGTTAGACGGCGGTGATTTAAAAAGTTGAAAGAGAGCAGAAGTCAGGAGCTCTGGAATATATTAAACACAGTATGAGAAGATAGCAGAAATATTCATCATTCGGAGACTTCAGAATGCATTGCCAAAGAACAATTTCAACAAGCTCTTAGTACCCCTCATTAGACGGTGTATCAAACCAGAACAAAACTCACTTCTCCTAACTACGTGGAGGAAGTGGATTGGAAAATTAAATGGAAGAGACAGCACAGCCTTTACCATGGTATTGTCGCCAGGCCTCGTTCACGCTCAAAAGTCCCTCAGCTGCAAAATTGCATGCTCTTTAATGTCACATCATTGGCTGTCTGAGTGCCTAAGCATATCAGAAAACATAAAAATAATTGCTGGAAGACCCATAGTCTCGAGTTCACCCGTAGATGGCCTTAATTGTGAAGATTTCAGAGTTTGAGTGCCGGCGTGTGTCGGTAAACTGAAGAGTCTTCTTGACCAGCTTCTTTTTAAACCTGGAGTTTCTCCGAGCATCATTGGCAAGTTTGTTTGCAGGCTTTCTTTTTTGTATCGGTGACAGTTGCTCAACTCTTGGTGAAATATCTTATGAGTAATATTTAATTGGGCTGGCATTGCCGTGTCAACTGCCCCTCCTCTTTGCTTTCTTATGCATTGGAAGCAGTCCTCAAATGAGTGGAGTCGCTCTTCTCCGTCTGCTATAGGGAATCAGATAAAAGCCTCTTCAGAGAACCTGTTCCTTTGCATAAACACTACAGCCAAATCAAACAGGGCTTTCCTTCATTGTGCTCTGACAGCAGTATGACAAAGGTACACCTTTGGTTCTTTCCAATGGGACAATAGTCGTATCGTGCACATCAAGGGAAGTTTTAAACATTTCAAGAGCCCCGAGTTGTTCTTCGCATGCAAATATTCTCTTTGCCTCTGTGCATGTGTGGCTTGAAAGACAGAAAGGCTTATGTTCCCTAGAGAACAGTGGTTTGAGAGCACAGTTTTGCTGGTCTTCTGCATGCCAGCTTCATTTGCATTGTGTGATATTTAAAAAATGCATAAAAAATCAAGCATGCCTTTTCATTTCATTTTTAGCTTGTTTTATTTAAATGCTTGTGCTTTTTTTTAGTATAGTGCACACAAAAATAAAAATTTGTTTTTTTTTTAGAAAATGTGCTCGTCCCTCAGGCCTTAAAATATGTAGGTGAGTTTATTCATCCAATTTGGAGAAATGTAGCATTCCATCACTTTCTCAGCAATGGCTCCTCTGCAGTGAATGGGTGCCGTCAGAATGTCCAAACAGTGGATAAAAACATCACAATAATCCACAAGCACACCAGTCAATAAGTTAATGTCTTGAAATGAAATGAAAAGGTGCATTTGTATGTAAACAATGAATCCTAGTTATGATGTTTTCACTTTATATTGTCACTTATGTCCATTATAATCCATAATAACCCTTCCTCCAGTGAAAAAGTCCACTTCCGATTTGGAACTGGAATATTTGGGCTGATTTTGCTTTCAAACAGTGCTTGATCTGTGCATATTTCTCCTGATTCAGATGAGGTTATTATTATTATTTTTTTTTTTACTGGACTCCTATTATAGCAGAAAGCAGTGGCTTAAATGGGTCTTAATAAAAAATGTGTAATATAGTTTTTTAAAATTGCTCAAAGACAGTGTAAAAAACGCTTTTAACCCTGTCATAAACAGCTCTTTATAAATCACTCTGTTCTGTGTACTTCCCCTTTAAATCTTCACGAGCTCTGCTGACTCCTTTTCAGAGGCAGTCTCGGTGGATTTTCTTTTAGTCGTATTCATAGTGAAACGTGCTAATTATCACATTATTAGGAAAGGTGATTTGCAAAGATTCATTAAGACATTACACTCATTGCTTCTGTAGCTGATGCTGGATCATGAACGTCTCTCACAGTGGAAATGCACCTATGCTGAAAATTGCAGACCCCTCCATGATTTCTAACAGAGAACTTTGCAAAATCACAGGGTGATCAAATACTTATTGACCTCACTGTATATATTGCCATTATTATGTAATCGAAATGAAAATTATTATCTCCAATGATAATGTCAAGTTACTTTTGCATTAAAAAATAAGGATTTATGCTGATATCATCCAAAACTACACTTTCCCAGGGGTGTTTCCAAACTATTGGAGGGCAGTGTATATACAGTATATGTGTTTGCAGAATGTTTGCAATTGGTTGCTTAAACTGATCATTTAATATGTTATTGGGCCCTTCCTGATTATGGCAACACTAAACTACTTCCACTGCAGCATTTTTGGCTCAAGTGAAGGATTTTGAAATCTTTATTCCCTAACAATTGGTCTGGAGACGAAAGTAAAACCTATAACACGGAACAGACAAAATAACCATGCAATTTACTCAACAGCTTTTGCAATCACATATTGAAATGGAAATTACACCCTCTTGGAAGTGCTCAGCTGATTCATGAATTCCTTTTGCATTGATTGTGTGTTTTGCATGCATCCAACAACTGCTGTGCATTTTGCACAGTTGCTGATAACATATGGAATGTTGTAATCTACAGCCAGTTGTGTATTTTCACCGCTTGAAAGTGACACAAACCATTTTTTGATCCATTCTGCAAGATTTATTTATTTTTCCACTGCAAAAAAATGCACCCCGCTTTTTTTTTTTTACTGAGGAAATCAGTGCAAGATTATAGTGCCGCCGTTCAAGACAGAGCACGATGTTAAGAAACGAATCAAGCAGATTGAGTGTCCCGCAGCTTGGAGAAGGAAACAAATGTGTCATGACATGCCAAAAATAAGCAATTCACCTAACAGTGTTGAAAAAACAGAGCAAACGATTAAAGTGAAAATACCTATTTACAGAAGCAACACTAAACCTCCCAAAAGTGTGCAGAATTAGTCTGTTGGGCTCTCTAATTATGAATTTATATGCATTTCAGAGGAGGTGACATCTCGACACAGGTCAGCCAGGGAGGTCTTGATTTTTCCCTCGTTTAACCAACCTACAGATGACCTTCCAAATCAGGCCTGATAGCGTACACCATTGACTTGGCCTCGTCTGTGTCTCGTTTGAAGCTCTCTTATGTACTCTGTGTGACACAACTATTTCTAGCTGATAGTGCATCTCGCCTCAAGTCTTTGTGATCTTAGATATCGTGTTTGACTTTGCCAGCTGATCAATATTCTATGAATTTTTGAAGCTCATTTAGTCTTGGGAAGAGAGAGAGAGAGAGAGAGAGAGAGAGAGAGAGAAAGAGAGAGAGAGACAAACATGTTGGGGCATTTACTGGGCCTAAATAAATAAATAAATAAATAGGACGTTTTACGGTACAAAAAAAAAGTTCTGTTTCTTTTGTGCTTTAAAACACAGCATATTGTACGCATAAAAATGTCTCTTTTGATTGTGCAAAGTTGTTAGCCGTCATGTTGATTTCCACGCTTCGTAAAGAAGCAGTTGTTTGGAGGGAATGTTATTTGCTGCGCTCTATTCGACAGATACATCCTCTATTCCTTTTGATCAAATGACCATTATACTGCAAGCTTGTATTGTCTCCTGCTGTCATTTCATTTAGCAATACAGAAATTGTAAGACTCTCATACTGTGCTTTCTGCCAAGAGATTATTAGATACTTCAGAGTAGGAGATGTCTTCCACTGTTTACAAAGATGTTTTGAAGGAATATGCAGGTGAGTAAACTCTCATCCTCCCTGGCTCTGCTTTGAGATTTGTGATATAACAGGTAATGTTATATTAACTAATGGTGGCAGCATCACAAAGAATGCAACAAAAATTGATGTCCGAAAGGTCTGCTTGTAGAAACTGGTCTGATCCACGCATTTAAAACTATAATAAATTGTGTGCACAATTAGACAGAGTAAGTTTTTGTTATTTATTGATTTTTATTTGATTTATTTAAAGTTTTTAATAAGGGTGTGTGATTTTGACAAACTATATCTCAATATTTTCTCTAATTTTAGCGAAACCGATATTATTATTAACAATATTCTAATAATTAATAATGTTGATAATTATTATCAACAATATTTTGCTGAGTGTGTTATTGTGCTGGTATCTTAAGGACTACTATGGAAGAAATAAATCTCTTCCCATAAGTTATAACAGATTTTTTAATTTTGTGAGCATTTTTACCTTTTTAAAAAAAAAAAGTGGCACCAGTAGGTGGCAGTAAGTCACTGTAAATAAGTGAGTCATTGTAACTGAACTGAATCATGTAAACGGTTGATTCATTCAGAAACAAATCACTGTCATGTTACTCAGACAAAATAATGTTGTGGTTTTGTTTGGAATATTTTTTTATTGTCGAAATAATGCAGAAACATGAAATATTATGTTTAAAATGCAAGTCTCCTAATTAACAACTGTTGTGAAAATGTAATAACACTTTTCAGTTGTTTCCAATGAAAAGTAGCTAAATGTTGCCACGTACTAATTAGCATATTAATGACATCATCATGTAGTATCTGACTAGCATAAGCCCGTAATGTCTCTACTCCCTGAGGCGCCGTGTATTAAATTATATTAAAACATTACATCCAGATGCACAATACTTTGCGTAATGATGTCATTGCGTAATCGCAATTTAAAACTACATCTTTATATTGTATACAAAATAATTAATGTTCCCTTTCAGTCGGTCACTTCGGCGTCACGTCGGTGACCGACGAATAGGAATCTCGCTTCAGGATGCCAAAACAACTCTGCGTGTATAAACACGCCAATGAATTTCATCTGCATACGCTGATTAGGATCAGCTGAACCCAATCGCAGCGCGAGTATAAGTAGGTCAGCAGATCTAGTGTTCATTAGCTTTTTGCTTCGAAACCAAACAGTTCATGCAAACATTCCTGATCCATTGTACTCTTGCGATTGGCTTGTGTTACGGCGTTGCAGCAACGGTGGTTCCAGTTGAGCGGCGGTGACATTTGTACTGCATTTGTTTACCGAGCAGCCATCTTCCCTGTTTGCTTCAGTCTTTTCACAAAAGAGTTAAGCCTAAAAGAGTTGGCTCACGGATGGTACATCTTTTTACTCTTTTCCTTTAACGAGAAATGTCTTCCCATCCATGCGCTGTTGGATGTGGCCATTAACTGGTGCCAACGGACAGTCACGAACGTTGTTTAACATGCCTGGGCATTGAGCATGCTAAAGCAGCGTTCATGGATGGTTGATGTTCCTCATGCGGTAAGATAACTATCTCGGAGTTGCAGAAAAGGCTTACTTATATGACCGGTGGAAAAAGAGTTCCTATTTCCTTCCGCATTCTGGGGCTCGCACTGGCAGCATCAAGTGGCGAACTTCCGGTTCTGGAGGGGAGAGAGCTGGCCTAACAGTGACAGTCAGGAACTCTCCTTGGAGAGTGCCTCCTGACACCCACACTCCGACACTGTTGGAGTCTCCATTTGGGGAGCCTGATCAACCGGGAAGGGTGTCAGATGTCAATATTGGAGCTCCCCCTGATGACCAGATGTCGGTTACTGCATCAGAAAGAGAGTACGGAGATGAGGCATCCGGTACTGGAGCGGTGTCTGATGGGCGCTCAACCATACCGAATACTGATCCAGAACTGGTCGCTATGCTTACCTGGGCCACCAGGGGGATCGGGATTAAGTTGAACCCTCCACAACGTCCTGAGCCTTCGAGGCTGGATGATTGGTTCTGGGTGTGGCTCGTGCTGAGGCACAGAGACCCACTCCGGTGCCATTCTTCCCGGAGGTGCATGATTAGCTTACTCAGTCATGGAAGGTACTTTTCACTGCCAAAGGTCCCCCAAATGGAGAGCTCTGTTGTGATGCAACTCTATTGGCAAGCTTCTACCTCTTGGCAGGGTAACCAGTCGCTCCCCTCCCGGGCCTGTAGGCATTCGTCAGCTCTCGTTGATGATGCCTAAAAGCCTGAGGAGAGGCTGCGTCTTCCGTGCACTCCATGGCACTGTTGCAGGCCAAGGCACTGAGAGCTCTGCACGAGGGTGGCCACGATCCAGCGGTTGTTTCCGAGCTTTGTTTCACCATGAACCTCATGCTTTGAGCGACGAAGGTTACGACGCATGCCCTGGGTTGTGCGATGTCCACTATGGCAGTCCAGCAGTGCCATCTGTGGCTGTGTCTGGCAGACATGAGTGATGCAGACAAGATTAGGTTCTTGAATGTTCCCGTGTCGCAGACCGGCCTCTTCGGTGACGCGGTGGAGACGTTTGCCCAGCATCTCCGCCACCAAGAAGACCATTTCAGGCAGCAGTCAGAGTGTAGGGAGGATGAACCAACGGACTTCCAGCCTCACCTCTGTCAGAATGCAGGTAACATGCACACACATACCCATGCAGGCCTCCACCCCGGTGGTCCCGATGGTGCTTTTTGCTCGGTTCTTAGATGCCTGGACTGGGCTCAGACCAGACTATCAGGCTCGGTTATGCGATTCAGTTCGAGGAAACGAGAGCTACAATACGTAACCAAGACGTTCTGCTTTATTATCAAGTTTTTCCTCACTATTATACATGCTCAAGAATTGAGATAAATCAGGAAAAAAAGCAGTCTTTTGTGGTAGAAATTATAGTTCTATCATACTTGTAAAGAGGTGCAGAATTTACAGGTTTATCTATATGGAGTTTGCATAAGACTAGATAACGATCTGATATATCATCGCATTGCTGCAGGATTTCAACACCATTAACATCAATTCCATGTGACAGTACTAAATCTAGAGTATGATTTCGACAGTGAGTAGATCCTGATACGTGCTGTCTAACCCCAATAGAGTTCAGAATATCTAAGAAAACAGATCCTAACACATCTTTTTCTTTATCAACATGGATAATAAAATCACCAACAATTAAGACTTTATCTGCAGCCAGTACTAACTCAGTTAGAAAATCAGCAAACTCTTTAATAAGTCTGTGTGGTGTCCTGGTGGCCTGTATACAGTAGCCAGTACAAACATCACAGGGGATTTATAACTATAACATGTTTCTCTAGATAATGTTACATGCAGCACCATAACTTCAAATGAATTATATTTAAAGCCTGTCTTCTGAGAAATAGAGAGAATATTGTTATAAATTGTAGCAACTCCACCTCCTTTGCCTTTCGGACGTGGAATTGTTAACAAAGGCTTCTGTACCAAATATATATTTTTTTGACTCAAGTGATCAAATACTTATTTGACACAGTAATTCCCGGCTTCATTACAAATAAATAGATCAAGGATAAAAGGAGTTTAAAAGGTCCAAAGTCCCAAGTCCAGTAAATAGTCCAGTTAAACAACTCCAGCTGAACAGCAATGTTCACGATTATAGTCCTTTGATTTTCCTTTTCCAGGGAGATGACAGGAATAATGTTCTGGGAAATAAGAAAATAGATCTGCCAGTATCCAGAATACAAAATCTTACCGCACTCAATAATGCAAATGATGTGTCAGTCTATTCAGTTGAAATGAGAGAGAGAAACGGACAAGTGAGATGGAGAAAGAGAAACAGATGAGTGAGACGGAGAAATAGAGAAATAGACGAGTGAGACGGAGAAAATGAGAAACAGACGAGTCAGGCGGAGAAATAGAGACAGACGAGTGAGTAATGAGCACCTTCAGATGTGTATGAGGATTGCCCTGACTCTATTCAAGCCCAGGTTTAAAATCCTGGCAAGTCAAGCTAGAGCTCAATTTTCTCACTGAGCAAAAAAGTGGGCAAATGGGACATAAAGGGGGAACAAAATGATATTCTAAATCTGTTTAGGTGTTAAGATGTGTTTTTGTAATTATTTGTTTAATTTGTAGCGAGTGTTCTGTCAAGTTGTAAAACAAAAAGTGAAATTCAAGCATTTTCTCCCTTTATTTTATTTTTGTGAATTTAAGCACTTTAATTGAATATATACCATTTTATTTCATTTATTTTGAAATGCAGCCCAACTTTTATTTAATTAATGAGAGACCATTATACATATCTGTTGGGTCTTGTGGCTGATCACCTGCTTTCTGCTGTCCTTGTTTTGTTTTTGACATTGACAGTTCTCCACGTGTTCATTATTCACCTTGCCCTGCTGTCTCCACCCTCCCTTGATTTCTGATTCCCTTCTCTCCTGCCTTTTCATCTGTTTCTTGTTTATCTAGTTATTTTCCTCCCTTTATTAGTTTCCCCATTTTGGTAGTATGTGTCGGACTGTTAAAGTTGGTACCTCTGTCGTGTCTGAGTATTTACCTGTAGTTGAAGTTTGCTTCGTCTCGCCAGGCCCAGCTGCTGGTGACAGTGTGAGGTCTTTCAGCTTTATTCCAAGCGCTCTGGTGAGCGTGATTTCTGTTATTCACCCAGGACACGGGTTTCCCAGTAAAGGAGCGGGTGTTGGATCTCGTAGCTTCCGCAGCCGAGTGACCGAATCCGGAAGTGTTTACTTTCCATTGTGCCTGGACTGATTATTGATTCCTTTTTTTGTTTAACAAAGAGAATAAAGACTTTGTGTTCCTGCACTTGAATCCGGTTTCATTTCCTAACACATATCTAAAGTCATATGTATAAGTTTGGTTATGTTACATCACAACAAATCGGTCAAAACATTTTTGAATTGTACTGAATTCATTTGATTTGTCAGTCAGGGTTTTATTACTTGCAGATGTCTAAGATTAAACTATGTCATTATAAAAAAGTTAAATATACAAGCTATTACACTAACTTATTATGACATTATGATCTTCCGGACCTTTGCTTAAAAAAAAAACAAATTCTGACTGGACCTCTTTAAACTTTAGTTGAATACCCCTGCTCTATAACTAAATATCTCCCCTTTCTTATCAGGCCACAAGGAGCTGTTATAATATTATTAAAAGTTACTACTAATAAAAACTCTTTGCTTTGCAAGAGCCCCTGGAATAAATTCACTCTAATATAACCATTAAAACAGAAAATTTGTACATTTTCATCAATAAATAATAACTCATAATTTAGAAGCCTTGACTTACAGTTTCTCATCTTTGTCTTTTATCCACATCTGTCCTGCAGTGATTGTGATTATTGTTGAGTTTGCAGTGTTTGCTGCCCCTGCTGTGATTCTTCTACAGATCATCTGTGCGAGAAGAGCTGGTAAGTTTTGAGACGATTCACATTGATTGTTGATAATCTGCACTCATGAGAGCTCAGTGAATGCTTTGTGTTTAATTATTTTGCAGGGAGGAAGAAATCACAACACCAAGAAGAAATATTCATGAATGAAATACAAATAACAGGGCAGATTACAGCACAGTAATATTTTTATACTGCACTGAATCCTTTAACTATAATATCAAGTGATCATCAGAGCATGACAGGTACCTTTAATGACCACAAATGATTATTAAAAAAACAAATGCATGGTAATTTTCTTAATTAGATTAATCTAGCCATTCGATTGCATTTCTACAAAAGGTTTTAAATGTTGTAATAGTTAATTTTAACTGATGATGCTAGACACGTCTATTGATTATTATGACATTTACATATTTTGATGTGTTTTTTTATTATATTATTATTTATTCACTGATCATTTCAATGCAGTCTAGTCCTTATGAAAATGTATGATTGTCTTCTAACCTACATCATGCTTCATTTTCATGTCAGATATGCAAAAACATAAAATTTACAGTTTGAAAACCTCTATATTAGTTTTCGAATACTTGTTAAATATTTATTTTAGCCTATTTCACAGTTTAAAAGTGTAAAGTGGGGTATTTACACATGATTTTGGGATTATACGTGAGGAGAAAAACAGAAAAAAATGCCATGATTTAATAAAATTAATATTGCACATATTGTCACTCTCAACATTTTTGTTTCCTGCTACTGAATCATCAATGGCTGAAACTCACAACAAAACAAACAATATATTTCTTTTCTACATGTCTCAGTGGAAAAAAAAACAGCTAAAACCAGCCTAGGCTGGTTGCTTAGCTGGATTAGGCTGGTCATTAGGGTTCATGGTAAAAAGGTAATAAGCCATTCTTAGCATATGATGTTATTTTATGGGACGATCGTCCAACGTCCAACCAAGTTGGGCTCCACAAGTATGTTTACAGCTTAATTTCAACAGTAGATACAATTTTATTGGGAAAAGAATATGCACCTGCGAATGTATACAGTGTATTTATTTGTGTAATCGCTTGTTACATGTAAACAGAACAGAGCTTGAACAAATTACATATGTTGAAGAGACCTTTGACTGTCATGTTCAGAATTGAAATTGGTTGTGTGAACCCACCTAGATGCGGGTTGGAGCACAATATTAGTTAAGGAGGCAGAGACAGTAGATTGGGTTTATATGATGTATTAAAGGGCTATGGTCAGACAGTAGAGGCATTAGTCTAAAACACAAGAAATACAGTAGACAGTAATAAGTAACAATAATCAAAACATATACACAGTAGCAAACATATAAAGACAGACGAAGCAATGAAAATACAATTTAAGGATTATAAGGAAAAGGAAAGGTATCTGATTACACTATAACTATCTAACATGATAAACATTCCCCTATCACTGGCTATAATCACAACACATCAGACCGTAATCGCTATTTGGTATAGACAGCATGGAATAATCTATCACATCATCAAGTGTAATTCCAATGAATACTATTGAAACAGCGATCAGCACAGCAGTGTACAGTTCAGCAGGCAGTAGCGACTCAATGCGCAAAACCGCTCAGCAAGAAGAAGAACGTTGTACAATATCAGAACAATCACCCTCTTCTTAAAGGAGCCTTCACAACAACATAGTTTTTAAGTTTTGAGAGAAAAAGTTCACATTCTGCGAACTGAGCCAAATAACAAGAACAACTGATAGAAATACAAAAAAGAGCCCATGTTACACCTCTCTTTATCTCCTTGCACCATGGCTCCCAATTGCAGATTGCTTCAAGTTTTCAAGAAATTGACGCTTTCTTATAGAACAGTGACAGGCTCAGCACCCGCCTACTTCCACTCACTCTTAAAGATTCTACATCCCTCCAGATGTCTGACCCTACGTTCACACCAGACACAGTCTCTGTAGAGGTCAAACATGAGGTAAAATTTGTTTTGGGTGTATCTAATAGGAAAACATTGGATAAATGAATCTAGTATTCATTTCCTTTTTATTCCTGTTTCTATTAAAGTACGAAGATGTATCGTACAGCGACGATGACTTTGTCCTCCATAGTTTTGGAATTCTGCCTCCGCTTGCTGGTAATCACGTCACTACTAAAGCAAGCTCCTGATTTACGCGGCACAATTTTTTGCCAAAGTTCCGCTTTTTCAACTTGAGTGATTCGCGCGAAACACACCGCAGGACTGAAAACTTCTCTCTTTCATTAATATTTAAACAAATAAATAAACTAAATGTTTTCTGTTTGCTTGAATCTTTCCCTGTCTGGCTTGTAAGTATTTGAACAATACTTGAAATTTGGTTTTATGAGCACTGTGTGTGTCTGCCTCTTCCCTATGAACTACTTGATGTATTCCCTAATTGTCAATGACTTTGATAAAAGCATCTACTAAAGGAATTAATGTAAATGTAAACAAATGTTAACTCTATCCGAACTGAAAGCAGATGAAAGGTTTTGTTCCAGTATAAAGTAAAGGTTTTCTTCCCCTGCTATGAATTCTCATGTGTTTCATTAGGCTTACCATTATGAATTAACATGTGCCTTTTAAGGTCAGATTTACGTGTGAAACCCTTTCCACACTGAGAGCAGCTGAAAGGTTTTATTCCAACATGAATTAACATGTGACTCTTCAGGTTTTTGTTACAAGAGAAAGTGTTTCCACACTGAGAGCAGCTGAAAGGCTTTTCTGAAGAGTGTGTTATCAAATGATTCTTAAGTTGTGTTTTGCTGGTAAAACCCTTTCCACACTGAGAGCAGATAAAAGGTTTTACTTCAGCATGAATTAACATGTGATTCTTAAGGTTTTTGTTACAAGCAAATGAATTTCCACACTGAGAGCAGCTGAAAGGTTTTTCTGAAGAGTGTGTTATCATATGATCCTTAAGATGTCCTTTCTGTGTAAAACTCTTTCCACACTGAGAGCAGACAAAAGGTTTTTCTAAAGCGTGAGTGACTGAATGATTTTTAAGGTGAGTTTTTCTGGAAAAACTCTTTCCGCACTGAGAGCAGCTGAAAGGTTTTATTCCAGAATGAATTAACATGTGATCCTTCAGGCTTTTTTTACAAGTGAAAGTACCTCCGCACAGAGAACAGCTGAAAGGTTTTTCGGAAGAGTGTGTTATCAAATGATCCTTAAGGTGTCCTTTCTGTGTGAAACTCTTTCCACATTGAGAGCAGCTATAAGGCCTTATTCCAGCATGAATTAACATGTGAGTCTTCAGGCTTGTGTTATGTGAGAAACCCTTTCCACACTGAGAGCAACTGAAAGGGTTTTTTGAAGAGTGAATATTCAAATGATCCTTAAGGTG
This sequence comes from Enteromius thamalakanensis, assembly GCA_032357475.1. NCBI lineage: Eukaryota > Metazoa > Chordata > Actinopteri > Cypriniformes > Cyprinidae > Enteromius > Enteromius thamalakanensis. The sequence goes on from JAUCMT010000026.1 coordinate 14,545,705, forward strand.
TCCTTTCTGTGTAAAACTCTTTCCACACTGAGAGCAGCTGAAACGCTTTGTCTTGTTATGAATAAGAAGGTGATTCTTTAGGATTTCTTTACATACGAAACTCTTTCCACACTGAGAGCAGCTGAAAGGTTTTATCCCAGCATGAAGTAACATGTGATTCTTAAGGTTTTTGTTACAAGAGAAAGTGTTTCCACACTGAGAGCAGGTGAAAGCATTTATTCCAGTATGAATTCTCAAATGAGTCTTAAGATTTGTTTTACGCGTGAAACTCTTTCCACACTGAGAGCAACTGAAAGGTTTTATTCCAGCATGAATTAACATGTGATCCTTAAGGCTTTTGTTACAAGTGAAAGAATTTCCGCACTGAGAGCAGCTGAAAGGCTTTTCTGAAGAGTGTGTTACCAAATGATCCTTAAGGTGTCCTTTTTGTGTAAAACTCCTTCCACACTCAGAGCAGCTGAAAGGCTTTATTCCAGCATGAATTAACATGTGATTCTTAAAGCTTGTGTTATGTGTGAAACACTTTCCGCACTGAGAGCAGCTGTAAGTCTTTTTTGGGTCTGTTATTTTATTGCTGCAATTGTCTGATTTTTCTCCATTGACACCATGATCTTCCTGACACTGATGTTTCTCCTCCACCTCGTCCAGATCTTGCCTTTCTTCCTTCACTTTCATCAGGCCTAAAATAAATAAATGGAAGCAATTTTAACAAATGCAAAAAGGAAAACAGTTGTGTACTAAGGTTGCAGTTGATTATTTAGCTAGTTAATTAATCTAAGGTTTAACAGAATAATTAAATAATCATTAATTGATTCACAGATAATAATTAGACATTTCGCTTTTGGAGACTCTCTTTAACTATAATTGCAAATATTTTTACTTTAAAAAACTCTAATTACATGATGTGGCACAAATCAATCCCAAATCAATTTGGCTGAGAAATGACACCCAAAGATCATTTCAAGTCATTGTTGTGAGAAGCATCAAACCGAAGTATTTATTTTGTTTGATCAAATGTATCACGTATACTTATTTGGACCATGATGGGTAAGTGATGACACAGTTGTAATTTTTGGATTGGTGAACTACTACTAGAGAGAGCAGACGTGAACCTAACTCTCTTTAAGACGCGGCCATCTTTGAAATGCTTGTTGAGCATCCAGTCTCTTTGAATGGGAAGCATAAAATTTTACGAACTGTTCACTGAGCTTACGATTAAATTTTATATTTAAAATCACCAATGAAATCTGACAACTGTTTAATTAAAAAGTTTATTTTACTCAAATAGAGTTTACAGAAGCTTATGTTTCAGGTGAGATAGTGCGCGTGCGCAGTCCTAGGCACAACTCTCAAAATGCAATCATGTTTAGACTGTTTCCATAGCAACCGGAAGTACTTGCATTCCCCTACACAATGTTGGCCCTGAATGAGTGGTTTGGTCAGCCCCATCAGGTGGCATTGAGACGGATTGCCACTAATCAATAAGCCGCAAAGATCCCTTAGCATTTGAGAGGTTTTCCCTTTAAGTCCAGTCTCTAGTAGGTCTACTTAAGACTTTGGGCCAGACAGAGTTAAATTGTGGGTCGCATGTTGCACGCCTCCTTAAACTACCACCAGAAAACCGAGCTTATTTCCACCGCAACATGTTACATCTGCCTGGGGTGACATAGTCATTGGTTGATTTGGCAGAATGGCTGAAATAGGACTCTGGGTGCCAAAGCTATGCTGACCAAACTGCCAAGCGAGAAAGCAGAGCCAAAAAGTAACTCCCCGATCACGCAGAACCACTGCCATTGTACTGTGTACTGATGGGGTCTGGGAATAGTGCTCCAGAATTCCAACCCTCACTACAAATCAGCTCTCATAGTGGGTGCGAACCAAGATGGAGATGCTGGCGTTGTGATCTTGCCCAAAGACTTGTTCAAGGTTGTCAGAGTGCTCCTCCACCATGGCAGTTGCATGCTACACACATGTGCAGTTCTTTACAACAGCTCTTTGCCTACAATGCTCCTGCTAGAAGCAGCACGAAATCCGAATGGAGCGAACGAGCGAATGGAACGAACGGGAGGTAATGGGAACTACAATTCCCATCAGCCCAGGCATAGCCATTATCCTTTGCGGTGTGTTGTCACTATAGATCAGTGTTGCCAACTTGACATATGATGTCATCTAGCAATCTAAAGCGGGTTTTAAAATGGATGTGTGGAAGGTTTAATCATTTTTTGTAATTAAAATTGAAGTTCCTGTTTCGAAGTTTACAGATAGATGGGTAATGTGTGTGCCATTGATATGTTCAGTCTTCATGTAAAGTGTTTAATTGACACTTCTGGCACTTTTTTTAAACCTCTTAATTTGTTTAGTTTTTTATGTAAATGATTAAAAAAATACCGTACCGTGCCATTCATACCAAGGTATTACCGTACCATGAACTTTTGATAGTTACATCCCAAATAATGACGAGAATGAAACAAAGACGGTCTCTGAAGTCAAGACGATGATAATCACTAGAAATTAGGTGTCCCCAACTAAGCAAGCCAGAGGTGGCAAGGAACCAAAGCCCCATCCTACCAAGCTTAGCTTTGAGAACGATACGTCATGATGTGCAAACCCTTGAGGGGGCTTCCGTCTCGTTTTACATTTCTCTATACTCCGACCCAAAGAAGCAATATCTGATCTCCAGATCCATCACTGCTCAACACATTGATCTCATTGACCATTTTTACCCAATTTCCAAGCTGCAAAAGCAGTACAAGCACTTGGCCGAATTACACTTACAGTGCTTTGAAAGGGTCAAACCTCTCATCCTTGTTGGTGCAGATCATACTCACATAATCGAGCCAAACTTGGTCTGCCTGGTGGTCCAGGAGAATAGAGTAAATTAATGAATTCTGATAAGCTCAGGCCGGTCCCTTTTGTGGTCTGCTGATATATTTGAACTTACCAGCTGTTCCGTAAAAGGCATGTTTAATGGTACGAATTGCTTTGTGGCAGGGAATGTGATGAACACACTGAGGAGTGTTTTTAAAGAAAGGTACACAGTTCGTTCAGAGCGGCAAACTGATGCTTTGCTGACATTCACTGCATCTACAACGGTGTACAAAATGTTCCACTGGCAAAAAAGCGAAGTGCAATGCACACTGTTTGTGGGAATGTGAGCGCTCTGTTGCGGCATGTGTTATTTGCAATGTGTGGGTTTAGTAATCTACAAATATATGCAATCCCATCTCTTGAGAA
>JAUCMT010000026.1:14549038-14559806 GCA_032357475.1 Enteromius thamalakanensis
TCGCATCATCCAAGTGGATGCTGCACACTGGTGGTGGTTGAGGAGAGACCCCCCCCCACATGATTGTAAAGCGCTTTAGGTGTATGGCAATACACAGTAAAAGGGCTATATAAGTGCGACATTCATTCATTCATTCATTCATTCAGTTAAGGAAAAAAAAAGGAGTTTTCCCATAGCATCTCATCAGACGCAGTACGAGTGAAATGTCGAAAGGGAACCATTTATTTTCAGTATGGTTATGCATAAATATTCATATCTGTCTACTCGGCTAGTGGATCCAAACAATATAAAAAATGTATACCGCTGATAAACAATATTAACAATATATAAAAACAGACTTAGGGTTAAATGCGTAACATTTTAATAAAACTGCTAATGTTACAGCAGCAGGAAATATGAAAATTTTTTGACTTAGAGACATTGATGTTGATGTGTCTGCATTCATTTCAGTGGACTTAAACCGATCACCCTTTACTGCTGTGTAACAAACTGACAATTTTTACGTGAATATGATTTTCAGTTAAAGTTAGGAACTTACTTTATTGTCGTGCATGCCAGTTGTTCAGTTTACATGGAGACTCGCTCTGAACGGATCTTTGAATCAGTGAGCTGTCGAATTGCGAAGAGCTTCAATCATATCTTTCCAATTTAAAAATGAATCGTTTGGTGAGATTTGCGAACTGATCGAACAGGTTCATTAAAAAGAATCAGTTTGTGAATGAATTGCTTGTCTGCGTCTCACTCGGAGCACGTGATATATAAGTAACAGTATGTTTTATGAAATGTAGTTAAGTAAGAAGTACGATCCTTTGCTTATGTAGTGAAGTAAAAGTAAAATTTGCTAAAAATAAAACTACTCAAAGTACAGATACTTGAAAAATGTACTTAAGTACAGTAACGAAGTGCAACTACTTCGTTACTGTCCACCACTAAATAAAACTGACTTGTAACACTGCATAAAAAACATTCACGGCTTGGTTAACTGTTTACTAGTTTTAAACCGTGTGTTGTTTTGTTTTAGTCTTTCTGGTTGTAATCTCAATACTCAGTCCTGTGAAACTCTGTCAGCAATTCTTCAGTCCCCAAACTCTGTCCTAAAAGAGCTGAATCTGAGTAACAATGACCTGAAGGATTCAGGAGTGAAGCAGCTTTTTGAAGGACTGAAGAGTGCAAACTGTCAACTGGAGGTACTAAGGTGTGAGTCGTTCATATGGATTAATATTCATCATAAATATTTAAATGTTATTATTTCCATAATAACTTTTAAACCCCTCCCTATTGCTTGTTGATGTGTGTGTGTGTAGTTTGTCAGGTTGTATGGTGACAGAGGAAGGCTGTGGTTATTTGTCTTCAGCCCTGAGTTCAAACCCCTCACACCTGAGAGAGCTGGATCTGAGCTACAATCACCCAGGACCATCAGGAGCCCAGCTGCTCCAACACAAACTGGAGGATCCAAACTACTCACTGGAGAAACTCAAGTATGTGTGGCTGTGGGACAGTGGGGTAGAGAATAAAACTTAGCAACTGATTTCACCAGAAATCACTACCAAGTCTCAAGTCAATTCCTAATTCTTAAAGAGATAAAGGGCTCGTTCACCCCAAAATAAAAATTCTGTCCTTAATTACTCACCCTCATGTCATTCCAAACCCATAAGACCTTTGTTAATCTTTGGAAGACAAATTATATTTTTAATGAAATCAGAAAGCTATCTGACCCTTCATAGACAGCAACACAACTGAGATGTTCCCACCTCCAGGAACGTAAAGAAAACAAATGCAAATATGACATCAGTGAGTCAGCTTTAGTTTTGCGATGCTACAAGACTACTATTTATTTATTTTTTATTTTTTGCACAAAGAAAACAAAACACTTAATCGTTCTTCTCCACTGACTGATATCTTCTATTAATTTAGAAAGCATCTCAACACACACTGTCCCCTAAGTGTAATAAGTGACTATTACATACATACAGTATACGCGTTTTCTCCCCGGAATATAAACTAGGCTGATTATGTCAAATATGTGCATGTATCTTCAGGACTGCCGTGGAAAGCTGATTCCTAAATTGTTTGATATTCTTCATATTCTGTGATGGCAATTCACACAGATAGAAATTAATCTTTTCCAAAAAGTTTTATATTACCGTTAATTTTTTTAAAGTGTCCATTGTCTTTGAATACTGATAGTTGAATTTATTCAAATAATAAAAGATACATTGAATGTAAAATTTAAACCATATGTCACTGTAAATAAGTGAATCATTGACATTGAACTGAATCATAAATGGATGAATCATTCAGGAAAGAAATACGGTCATGTTGCTGAGAGATGCAAAATAATGCTGTTGTGTTGTTCTTAGTAGATGAGCACACACACACTGGGGATAATTATCAACATTCATCTAAATCTAAACTTGGTCATTGGTCAACATTTCCATTGTTGACTAACATTAGATGATCTGCAGCTTTCATTTTACCTCACACTCTTTCCATGATAAACTGATGATTCTCAAAAGTAAACCCTTCTATTACAAAGGGCTCTACATCCAGTCACTCTTAGGTAATAGTGTTATATTTGGTTTCATGCCGAGGGTTCGGAATATTCAATAACTGTGGACTGTTACTGCCCCCTTGAGGACATACAGAGTATGCTGGAAAGTGCGTCACAAGTAGGCTATACAAGATTTTTCCTTATTTAGTGTTGTTTAGTGGCGTGCGTGCATCTAAAAGTAGTTTTCTATGTTCATTGATCATATTTAACATGTTGTTTCCCACTAATAAAGTACGTCTAAATGATGTCAATTGGACCTCTTTGTAGATGTTGAAATGACGTCCCCTGACGAGCCAGAATGAAAGTTTTTACGACGTCTTTTTATGACGTCTTTTGTACGTCCAGTACCCACTAAACACTGGACGTCGGATAGACGTGCAGATCATGTCTATATTGCATCGGTCGGTCCAGGACCATATCTATACGTCTATACGTACAGTCTATACAACGTCTACAAAGACTACTTTTTGCTCAGTGGGTTACTGGTTATAACCACAACTTATATGTTTGTTGAGTTATTCAATTGATAAGGCCGTACGGCGATCAGACTGCGCATACTCATAAACTGAAGTTGAGTAACTTATGAATAAGGTGTTGAAAGTAAAGACTAATACTTACGCATATATTTATTGTTTTTCTAGCTATTAATATAGTTAACTTTGCTATTTTTTATTGTATTTTATGCTATTATATATGATGAGTACTGACATACCATTGTTTATACTTGTTTGTAAAACCACACGGACACCCACGTTTACATATGCTAATGCAAATAAATCTTCTATGAGGAAAGATATCTTCATTACATTTTGACCAGACGCACCACAGTGATTAATTTAATCTGAACCACATTAGAAACTACAGTACACGTGCCTCTTTTGATTTGATAGGCTAGATCAAGTATTTTAACATTGATGAGTGCTATTAGCTTGCAGAGGCAAAACATGCTGAAAATATTACTTTTTAAGCTCACTGTGTCCTCACATTGTTGATTATACATATGTATATATTTGTTGCAACACGTTTTGGTTCTATGGTTTTCATGTCTGCTTCTTTTAAGTATTCTAATATTGTATATTATATTGAAACATCAGGGATTTAAAAGTACTTTTTAATGACTCTTGTCATTGTATGACGTCCCGGGGGGCATTTGTGGCCTAATGGATAGGGAGTTAGACCTGTAAACCAAAAGTTATCCACCTTCAATACCATGACTTAGGTGAGACCCTTGAGCGAGGCACCGATCCCCAACTGTTCTCCGGGCATTGCAGCACTGGCTGTTCATGGGGTGTGTGTGTGTGTGCGCACCTGCATGGGTTTAATGCAGATCCCAAATTTCAAGTATGGGTCACCATATCTGTCAACAAATCATTTAACTTGTGGCTTTTGTTGAGTGCAGGGTTGCCAAGTCTTTTTGTCGCTCAATTGAGCTTGTTTTAAACTATTGCCACGGGTTGATTTTCACAAGTGGGTTAATGGTTAACCCCTGTGTTCCCCCTCGCTGTTCCACCACCAGCACCCCGGTGGTTGCGATGTTGTCTCTTGCTTGGTCTTTGGATGCTTGGATATGGCTCAGACTGTCTCAATGGCTCATCCGGTCTATCCGGCTCAGTTATGTGATTCAGTTTGCCCGGCATCCTCCCAGGTTCAGGGGCGTTCGCTTCACGATGGTGAATGCAGACAATGCCCCTGTCCTGCGTGTAGAGATTGCAACTTTTCTGATGAAGAAAGCAATAGAGCTGGTCCCTCAAACTGATATGAGGACAGGGTTTTTCAGCCCATACTTAATAGTGCCAAAGTAAGGTGGTGGGTTACGACCGCTCCTGGATCTGCGAGTCTTGAATCAAGCTCTTCACAGGCTTCCATTTAAGATGTTGACGCTGAAACACATTTTTGAATGCATCCACAGGATTAGTTTGCAGCAATAGACCTAAAGGACGCGTACTTCCATGTTTCAATCCTTCCGCGACACAGACTATTCCTGAGATTCGCGTTCGAAGGTCAAACATATCAGAATCACATCCTGCCCTTCGGGCTCTCCCTGACGCCCTGTGTGTTCACCAAAGTGGCCGAGGCAGCCCTGATTCCTATCAGAGGGGAAGGGGTTCGTATTTTCAACTACTTAAACGAATGGCTAATACTACACAGTCCAGAACTTAGTTGTGCAAACACAGGGACTTGGTGTTACAACACCTCAGCCTGTTGGGCCTTCGAGAACCCCTTGAGTGTTACCCTGAGAATCTCAGGCGGTATTGGTAATAATTACCTTCAGTTCTGAGGGTTTCAATCTCCTCCTATATTCCATATTCTAAAGACTGAACACAGAGGGTTGGAGACTCTTATATGGGACAGTCTCTATGGGATTTGGTAGGGATCCCTATTCTTTGGTCACTGACATGACATTGAAGTGACCTACTGAAAGGGAAAGTCTCGGTTATGTTTTGTAACCCTCATTCCCTGAAGAAGGGAACAGAGACGTCATGTCGCCATAGGGGCTGTACTGCCGCTAGGGAGCCATAACACTGCCTCGGCTCCTCAGCAAAGACCTAATGAACGCTAGATCTGCTGACCTACTTATACTCGCGCTGCGATTGGGTTCAGCTGATCCTAATCAGCGTATGCCAATGAAATTCATTGGCTTGTTTATACACGCAGAGTTGTTTTGGCATCCCGAAGCGAGATTCCTATTCATCGTCACCAAGGTGACGTTTCCGTTCCCTTCTTCAGGGAACGAGGGTTACAATACGTAACCGAGACGTTTTCTCAAATTGACTGGCCATCTCAGCAAAAACATTATTTGAAATATGTCCATTCAGGTTTGTATGAAAAATATAGTTGACTATTTGTAAAAGTAATAGAAACACTTTTTGATAAGAATTTATTATTTTTAAATATAACACTAATAATGAACAGTAAAATTCTTTTAAACATCACAGCTTGTGTACTTACTTTTTTTAACTTTTCAAACTTGTAACACATCTGTGAAAGTGACAACAATTAAAGCACTATTGAAATTTATTGCTACCTAAATTACCAACAATTATACATGTTAACAAATATTAGTAAATTAGCTGTTATGAAAAACTATTTGAGCTAGCAATTTAACTTCAATGTGATATGTGTGTGTTGAAAATTCTAAAAGTAGCCAAATTAATGTTAAAAATTACTAAATTTGTTGCTATTTGAAAAAAAGGTTGCTAGGGTAGTATGAAAAGTTGCTAAATCTGGCAACAAAATTGCAAAGTTGGCAACACTGTTTGTAATAATGGTCATTTTCGGAGAAAATGTGTCACTCTTTGTGTAAAATTGAAATTTATATAAATATACATTTATATTTACATAAAAGTACATTTTCTCTCCCATGTCTTTAATTTGTGATCAGTTTAAAGGCATTTCATTAGACTGAATCATGTTGTGAAAGAACACACACTACCTTTTTACAATAAAAAAAAAAAGTGGTTGCAAAAAATATATCTAATTATTTAGCTACATAAACAAATTTAGTTGAATAGCTTTTTTTGTTGTTGTTTAAATGTAGCTGAAAATAATTTTTTTGCAAACCACGTACCTTAAAATATATATTTTTATCTTTTTGTAATTATAGGCCTATTAATCATTTAAGTAATTAAATTTGTTTAAACTACTTAGTTTGAGGACAGTGTAGGGTTTTTTCTCCTGTAGATGCAACAGGCGAAAAATAGACCAAGTAAGGGGTAATATTGTATCTAAAATGCAAGTTGCTCAAAATTGGAAGCTTTTTTTATGTCGAATTATTATATAAAAGCAAAAAGCATCTGTGTCGTTTGAGCACGGCTGGGATTCTGCTGGTGTGATATTTGATGTTGCTTAAATATCAAGCATAGAGTTACATATTCTTGCAAAATGTATAATATATCACAGCTGAAACTTTGTATGTTTGTGGGAAGTACTTTTGTTACAAGAATTTCCCTGGAGAGAATGCAACCGGACCCGATCATAAGTTTAGCCACCTGTCCAGGAGATTAATTTGAGATGGTTTATAGTGGGCTTAATGATTAGAGGTACACTCTGCTGCAAGAAAAATAATCACATCAGCTAGTGTCATTAGCACTCCTTTCCCCAGAGGTTAGAGCGTGTGGCACTGTGTACAACTGAAATTAATTCCCTGACCTAATCAGAACCACATTCCAAGACACACGGGTTTGATTTTCTTTTCTTAAGGCTGTTATAGAATTTATAGATTAGATACAATGCGGCTTCCGTAATTATTAGTTACAGCCGTGTAATTATATTCTGCAGTAGCATTCCCGTCCTGAGCATACGGTAAAGGACGCTCACGTGGGTTTACACCTCCCATACCTGTGTTCGTTTATCTCCTCCTTTCAACAAGTTTTAATATGCTTGTTTATTATGCTGTTGTTATAATCACACTGCCATTATGCAAAAAAAAAAAAATGTAAATAAAAACATTGGGCAAGCTATAAACATGAGGGTAAATTGGACTTGACACTGAATTTCAAATTGTAAATCAGCCATAGGCAAGAATTCCCTTTTTGTAAGTCATGCTGAAAGCACACTAATGTCGTTTCCAAATGAGATTATAGTATCAGTTAATAAGAAATCCATGTTTTGCTTTCGAAATGAAACATCCTTATCTTCATCTAGCGCCATCAGAGGAAGTCATTAGAAGTGATGTCTCCTCAGCACTTAATTCTGCAAAATCCACTAGCGTTATAATGCACAAACAAGTCACAGATTTAAAAAACAGATAACCGTTACATTTGACTTCATATTGTATTGTTTTTGCTCTAAAATTTTGGTTATGCACAGACCTTCAGCTCAGTGAGGATGACAGCAGTGCGATATGCTGTTATTGCGTTTAACAGCAATTATTTGTAAATTGTGGCAATTGATTTTATTTCTTTATAAACGGTCCTGAGAATGCATTTTGTTAGCACTGCTTTATCACTTTAACTGTTTTGTCCTCAGCTCATTGTGACTGCATTGTGCGGATGGGCAGGATTTTCTCTCGACCAGCAGGCTCCAGCTGTCACAAACATTGATTTGACTTGTTTTAAAGGCTATAAGGGAATGACAGGCCACTGTAAAATATGCTTTCAGACATTACCCTATGTTGGTGCCAGCTCTTCAGCTATGCCACCACTTGCCACAATTTATATGAATCATTCCCACACTCCCCTTGCTGCTTGTGACACCCAGTATTTATTGTAAATCTATTCCACACAAGCATGACTTTCAAATACGACTATGCTGCATGGTACTGAAGAATGAACATAATACGTTATACTGACCATAAACATTACTTTACAAGCCAGTGCCTGTCATAAAAGATGTAGGGTGTGTGATTATGAATTTTGCATGTTTATCATGCTGAATGACAATATGGCAAAAAATAAAATAAATCTTGTAGATTTATTCAGAAAATGTAAGGAGTATTATTTAGAATGCCATACTACATTGATGTCTTTATAAATCAATGATTAAAAAATGTGTTAGGTTTATTTCAGATTGGTAAAGCATGCGCTGAGATGTTTCTGCTACAAGAGGAGAAATCGCTGAAGTTCAATAGTGATGTTGTGACAATATACTAAATATTGATATTTTTTCAATTCATTTAAGAGACAAAAAATGGCCTAAATATGAAATGAGAACAGGCCATCCAAAATGTAGATGTCGAGGTTCACCAGAAAAGATTTTATGAAATTTAGCATAACTTGTTGTGAATGGGTGCCGTGACATCACAATAATACACAAGAGATCTATGAGTTAACATCTTTTTGAGTGAAAAGCATTATGTTTTTTGGAAACAAATCCATAATTAATTAATATTTTGTCTGAATCAGGAGAGAAATATGCACAGACCAATCACTTTTTAGATGCAAAACCTGTTCAAAACTGTTTAAACAAATATGGAAACAACAAGTGATGGACTTGTTAAAGATGGAAGCTTTATTATTTAAAATGTATTAAAATTGATATTTTAAAATATTATAATTATTTATTATAAGCAAGGACTTGTATTTTATTAAAACAAACATTTTAAATTTAAAGCATCTTAATGATGGTTTTGTTTCTTACAAACACAGCTTTTAATTTTGCAAGACATTAATTGGAGTGGATTATTTGTGATGTTTTTTTTGCTTTTATTTTGACGGCACCCATTCACTGCAAGTGATGTAACAGTACTTTTGTTTAGATGTAAAAACAGATTGATCTACTCACTAGACTCATCTTCATCTTAGATGTACGGAGGGCGAGGACCATTAAGGCTTTCCAATAATTGGAACATTTTTGGCAAATTTTCAAACAGTTTCCTGGAATTTAGGAAACTTTACAGGATTTTATGCATCAACTTTTTTTAAGAAAATATGGGGGATTTTCAGAAGCTTTTTTTGCCATCCTTGTAAATTCTCATCAAATTTTCAGTTTTTTTTTTTTTTTGGAGAACTATTCCTTTCATTACTGTTGCCAATTATTTTTATTTTAAGAAATGAAATCAGTTTTGCTTCGATAACAGTTCAGTGACTATTTTACATCCACTGTAGTGAAGTAAACTACATAAGGGAATATAAAAACTGTTAACAAACTCATTATCTAAGACAAACGATATCTAAGATGGAAAAGAAAGGTGCATGAGAAAATTATAAAAATGCAGCACCTTTTCTTGTCTTACCCTGAGCAAATACAGTGCATCATCAAGCGCTCAAGAACAAGAATCTCTTTGTTAGTTTAAGCAGGATCTGAGTAAACTCTGAAACAGTGCTTATTGCTCAGTTATCCACTTTTGCTATAATGAAAAGCATGTCCTGAATCTGTCATGGGAGATTAGGTGAATGTGATTACTGTTGTCCTTTTGCCAGTGTTGATTTATACCCAGCGGCAGTACAGTCAAACCATCCGCATGTGTTTTACCTCTCTTTATACCAGGGAAGATTAAACAGATTGAATTGATGATAAGGACTTAAAATAAAGAACTTCTATTGCAATTGTGGTTAAAGTAGAAATAAAATTGATATTTTACTCCCAGCGCCATGCAAATGTATTTTCCCCTTTACCGGTTAAGAGTGATTGTTCTATTATTAGTGCTTGTGGCTATATTTGCAACAGTTTTTGAGGGTGTTAATACTTCACTTATGAGAGTGTCATCTCATTGCATTGCTTTCCCAGGAAATGTTATGCCAGGAGAAGTTGGAAATGGCTCAGGTATGCTTGGCCGTCCTTTGTTTTTGCTGCTCATTATAACATCTGTGCTAGAGAAAGGTCAAGCCTTGCGTCTGACATCCACCTGAAGATGTGCGTCACTGCAATGTGGTCACAAGCACTTCACACACCCCACAACATTTCATTGTAACATATCAAAAGAAGGCTAGGAATAAATTTGAAAATGAAAATTCTGTCATCATTTACTCACTCTCAAGTAGTTGTAAAATACTATGGAAGTCAACGGTGACCAAAACAGCCTGGTTACAAACTTTCTTCAAAATATCTTTCTTTATGTTCTTCAGAACAAAGAAATTAAAACAGATTTGGAACTACCTGAGAGAGTAAATGATGACAGAATTTTCATTTTTGGGTGAACTATTGCTTTAATGCCTGCAATTTTTTATTTTTTTTTTATTTTTGGAAAGCAAGCCACCGCCTTCTTGTTGTACGCACTGTTCAATGCTGCCAGTACGACGAGGATTGTGGGATGAACTTTTTGTTACTTCACTGTGTGCTTACATAAACAAATATCGTACTGTTTAGTACTTTGGAAACTGCCTACAGTTCTGTGTTGGATTCAATTAACTGAGCAGTCCTTACCCGGTCCTATGTTGGCAATAGCTGTGAATGTTACAAGCGTGGGTGCTTCGAGAAAAGCTACTACCTAACTGAGAGTGTGAAGAAGCCATTTTCTCTTGGCTCTAATTAGGATATGACAGATTGTAATGCAGTCCAGGTTCAACAGTTTCTTTGTAATATTTAAAGTATTGTTGTTATTAAAGAAAGAGTTCAACCAGAAATAAATATTCAGATTTTTCTTCACCCTTGTGTTTTTCCCACTTTTATGGTAACTGTAGAACAAAGGAGATTCTCAGAACATTCACACTGCTCTCTTTTTGTACAATGAATGTAGTTTAAACTGCAGAAATGACAACAGTGAGTGCGTTTACATGCAGCCAGTAACCCTTTTAAAACCCGGATATTCACAATAACCCGGTTCCGCACGGCCATGTA
>JAUCMT010000026.1:14559906-14579230 GCA_032357475.1 Enteromius thamalakanensis
CACGCTGTGTTTTCTGTTGATGGGAAGTTCGGATCATCTTACAGACTCGTTCACTTGAGTCTCGTTCAGCAAAATGATTGAAAATGATTTTTAAAAAAGTATGAATAATTTTTTTCCTAGTAGATACGTACACGCACGCTGATCTGATTTTTTTGGCTTTTGGAGCTATCATGTGATGAAAGAACGACTCTATAGATGATCTAATCAATTCTTTTTCCGTCTCTGACTGAATTTGATAAACATTTGGTGCCGACAAGTCACGTTATGAGCGAACGACTCAAAATCAAAGACTCGAAACAGTTGAATTAATTCCACTAAGGACGTTTCACAATGCGCATGCAAGACTGATCGAATCATTCCCGAAACGATTTGTTCAAAATCAACAATTTCATCAACATAAAAAATATCGAACGTTTTATCGGACACATTTTTTATTGAAATCGATCATTTGCCTATTGCGATACTTATCGTTATGGTTTCTAATTGTCACTCTTGGTAAATCTGAGCAAAGGTGGCTGTGAAAATAAATCTGCATTGCTAATCATTTTGATCTTTCATTTAAAAAATTCACAAATTCTATCCTATCATTTAAGTAAAACAATTGAAAACGAGGAGGAAAAACTCCAATGATGAAATAAATGTTTTCCTCCGATACTTGATGGCCACAATTATTGGCACCCAATTATTGCTATGCCCTTTTCTCAAGATACGTAGCAGCTCTGAGTTTTCTCCTGTAATGCCTGAAGAGTTTGGAGAACCCCTAATAAGAGAAAAGAGACCACTCCAGAATCTCTCCAGACCCTTCAGATTACCAGCTCCATGCTGGTTCTCCTCTTTAGTTCACCTCACTCAGTGTTCAGGTCAGAGGACAGCCATGACAAAAGCTTCATTTTGTGCTCTGTGACTAATTCTTGTGTTTATTTTGATGTTTGTGTTTGGATTATTTCCCCAATGGAAAACCCAACCATGACCCATTATAAGATTTCTAACGGAGTCAGTCAGTAGAGATTTGTTATCTGTTGGTATTTGATAGAATCCATGAAGCCATGTGTCTAAACAAGATGTCCTCCAGCAGAAATATAGACCCACAACATCAAAAATACAGCAGTGTACTTCATTGTACACATGGAGTACATCTTCACCAAATCCATCTTGATTGCTGCTAAAAGGCTCATTCAGTCCTGTCTGACAACTGAACAGCTGGGGATTGTTTTTGGATGAGCGAGGAGGATTTTTCTTAAACCCTCCGGTACAACATGTGCTGATGTAGAGCCTGTTTGACTTGTTTTTTTAAAGGTTTTCTGACCCTGAGACTCAACTATTTTCTGCAATTCTCCAGCTATGGTCCTTGAAGAGTCTTTAGCCACTCAAACTCTACTCCTCTTTGTGTATTAGGAGGATAGTGACACACGTCCTCTTCCAGACAGATTTGTAATATTTTATGTTGATTGGAAATTCATAATTATTTCCCTGATGGTGGAAATGGTAATTTTCACTGCTCTAGCTCTTTTCTTAAAGCCACTCCACTGTTGGTGGAGCTCAATTATCTTTTGCTGCACATCATATATATATATGATTTTTTTTCTCTCTCTCATTGTATTGATGATTAAGGGAATTTGGCCTTCGTTTTCCCTCGTGTATATATATTTCTGTAAAACAATAAACCAGGACTGGATATTGTCCATAATCTCCCTGGTTGTCAAATTGTGAATAAGAACTTACTCATAAAAAAATTCTAGGAGTGAATATAAGTGCACATAATAATTGTGGCCAACAAGTATTGGAGAAAAACATTTATTTCATCATGAGTATTTCTCCCCATTTCATTTCTTTTATTTTAGTGATACGTTAAAATTTTGTGAATTTTTTGAAAGAAAGATCAAAAGGAAAAAATAAATGTCCCTCGGACACGGGGAAGATCTCTCCTCGTGGGGTATCAATGATGCTAAGAATGATGAGGAATCAGCCCAGAACTACACTGGAGGAGCTGGTCAATGCCGTAAAGAGAGCTGAGACCACTGTTTCCAAGCCTACTATCAGAAATACACTAAGGCGTCATGTTTTAAAATCTTGCATCGCAGGTTCCTCTGCTTAAGTCAGCCCATGTCCAGGCCCCTCTAAAGTTTGCCAACTGGATGATCCAGAGGAGTTATGGGAGAAAGCCCTGTGGTCAGATGAGACCAAAGTAGAACTTTTGCATTAAATTCCAAATGAATTCGGTCTCTACAGCAAATTGTGCCCTTCATGACAACTGTGTTTGTTTTTTTGTTTTTTTTAATCATACGTTTACATTTTATTAAGCTTTAAAGTTCTGCATAATTAAGGTAGTGGCAACTTTAGTGACTGGTGGTTTGCCGCCGCTGTCGCCACCGTCAAGCTAGGTGGGTGTGGTTTTTATCTACCATTTCCTGGCTACAGTATATGCTAATTTTCAATTTATTCTAGAGTTAGGCATCACTCTACAAACTAAGCTACACAAACCCCAAATCATGAAAATAGCACAAAAGTAGTTAGTACAAAATTAGTATTAATATGCAAATGTCCTGTTACAGACGGCACAACTTTATTCTAGTATATTCTCTGATGGGTTGTATTTCAGGGATTTGTACAAATGACTTATACGGGCATATTGATTGGAGGACAGGTCACAATTAGATCTTAAAGAAGCAAGCAAAAACAGCATGGCTGGCATATTGTTTTTCCTTTTTTTACAAATTGCTATGAATCTTAAGGGTCTTCATAAAACGTCTGTGGTTAAAATTTCTCAATGCTATACTGTAGTGTAAAACGACACACATTTTACCGTTATGTCGAAAACGGCTCTGTTCACAGCGACCCGTTTCGGTGCATATGCCTTTAAATGATAATTAGCTCTTCCCACAGAAGAGAAGGGGCAGTTCTCTGAGGCTGTTATCTTTCACTGCTTTCATTGTGAAACTTGCTAACTAGCACGTTATTAGGGATGGTGATTTGCCAGGATTCATAATACTTCACTCACTTCTCAGTGTGAAGCTGGATCAGATGATTTGTGCAAACATAAATCAATTTAGGTAAATCCAGTGGCATATTTTCTTCAAAACTGCTACTGCAGGAGCTAAGATGTGAGGAGTTCAATATTTATTCTTACATTCAACTACAAAATGCCCCAATTGCTTATGAGATATTCTCATTGAAACAACGGTGGACTGTTGACATCTCACTCAAGGTGGGTAGATACCAGGCTTCATCAAATCTTACCCTGGAGGTCCAATGCACTGCAGAGTTTAGCTCCAACCCTGATAAAAACTCACCTATCTGTGAGTTTCTAATGATCCTTATACACTGTTTAACATGCTCAGGTGAGATTGATTAGGGTTAGATCCAAACTCTGCAGTGCATTGGACCTCCAGGGTACGATTTGATGAAGCCTGGTCTATACTAAAACAGCAGTGTTCATCATGTCATATAAGGGCCCTGGGAAAACATCACTCCTAAGATCCAGTAAACGACTTGATCTGAGAAAATACTTATATTTTTGGGGATTAGAAGAAGAAAAAAAGCACTGGGTGGATTTTTATCATTATAGGGTGGATGTAAACACACACTGGCAACACATTTAAATTCAAAGTGTAAAAGTGAATCCAATGACTTTTTAAGCACCACTCTCCTGCGGTATGTGCAACAACCAGTGAAATAAAACACTGCCAAATTCACATCCGTTAATTCTGGATAAAACTGAAAGCACTTTTAGCATCACTAATTGGACAATTTTTTTTGAAGATGGACAATTCTTATTTTGGGCAAACTATCCCTTTAAGAAAACACAGAGAAGCGATTCAAAGTTTCCTTTTAAAAAATGACATCTGATCCAAATTTAAGGTCAAGTTTAAAGATTCTGACTGAGATGAGTGTTCCTGTTGAGCAACGACTGTAAAGCCAATGATTTTTATGAATACACGGATGAAACTCTAAAGCAGCATTTTCTTTAGAAATCTGCTGTTGCAAAAGGGCTAAGGTCGGAAGCTTTACAGAAGCATTAGAATTTCAAAACTTATTGAGGGAGTGGCCTTGCCATCAGCCAAGTTTGGTGATTGAAGGGAGGTTAAATAACCGGCTTAATTAGTTTCATCTGAAGAATTACTGGACTCTAATATAATGGTGCGATTCATCTTTCTCACCATCTGGTCCAAGAGAAGTGCTCCAGTGGTGGTGATTGCCTTCCCTAGTGCTGTGTGGAGGTAATAGGCTGTTCAAAGCCGGCTCCTCTGTGGACAGCTGAGCAGAGGTGGGGCAGAAGCATCTGGGCTTGAGGTTGTCACCAGCTGCCTGTCACGCAAACTCTCTTAACTAGAAAGCGAAGCCCACTCTATCCAGCATTATGCTGAAGGGGAACAATCGTTATTTCTTTAAAGGACTTGCGAAGCGGATTGATGACCCCCAAGGTCGCTGGATGCTTCGTTTGATAAATGGCATTGCAGTGTCTTGTGATTACGCACCACTGATTTACCCAAGACCCGAGTGATTTCGTACCATTTTGAAAAATAATAAATGGTAGGAGCAATCGTACTAATAATCTGCGTAAGAGAAAGGTTCAAAAGAAATGTGTTGAAACACTTCATCTCCCTCTGAAAGCGTTATCAAAAAGCAGTCAATAGTCAAAGGAATAACAAGCTTGACTCAAAGGGCATTGTGTTTCGTACTCTCACCCAATGGGCCCTTAGTGCTCCGTCCTTGTCACGAGAATCTTGATGTCTAATTTTAGAACCCCGAATAATTACGGAGTCCGGATGACATTTTGCGGCTGATGTGTGGTCTCTGCTAACTCACCTTTTTGACACCACCCTTCTCCCCTCACAATTATATGAAGTGCGGTTCACGGAGGTCTGCGCTTTATACAAACAAAATATCTGTAGGCAGATTTTTGTTCTTTAAACTCGTGATGCATGGAGCACATGACCTAGCAATCTGGATTCAAAGTCCCAATTAAAAGCGAAGGGGCTTGCTCTTCATTACCCGAACTCCAGGCGATTTTCGGGTCATTAAGCTCTACCTGTATCTGTGGAAATGTTTTAGAGGTGAACATCTGGAGGTTACGAGATCGAGTATAAAATTAAATGCCTTGCCGTCCTCCCTTTGCCTTTAGTCCGGAGAGGCCAAAGATAATGAAATGTAACGCCACGTGATAAGGATCTTGGCAGCGCTTTCTGCGACGCGGTGCACAAATCATCATCGTTTGATAAAAACGGTTTTACGGATATTTTTAATTATTTAGCCTGGGTGTTGAAAGGCAACGTTGCTGTAAATCCCCCACCTTGCTCATATCACACTCCACCGATGTTTTTCAGAAAGCTTTTTGTTTACACGCAACATGTGTAGCTATACAAAGATGTATAAAGTCTTTACATTTTAATGCTGTGATAGTACAGAATCATTCCTCAAAGCCCTCTAGAGCTCTAGTCTCTATTCACCGCTGTGTGTAAAAGCCTTTTTTATCTAAAGACCTCCTCTGCGGTGTCCATGGCATAAGGTAGCACATCTTTTATCACACAGAGGGAATAATACCCCCGAATAACCTTTGTTAAGCTCCATAATATGAGCTCTGTGCATGATATGATTCACTCGTCAAAGCAGAAATGCTCTTAAATGGCACCGAAAAATGTTAGTAAGGAAACACACTAGAAGATATGTGGGAGGAGTCGTATATATTTAACAGCATTTAACAGATTGTGTGGGAGGAGCCTGACACTTGAAGCATTAATGGCGCTCTGTAGAAGTGCAAAGTTTCGTGGCAGATTGCAGCGCCGTCTATTAAAGTCTTCAGATCTTTCATAGCTTCGAGGATTGTATAAATGTATTTCTTTAATTCATTTTCATTTTAATAATTTAGACGTTCATCTATGTTAAATGTCCCTACCACCGGTAGATCCAGATGCTGTTAAAGTTCGCCTCGGGCCGACTTCAAGGAGTTTTCGTTGATCAATATTTTTAAAGCAGAGGTACGAGCTAAATTTTTATTAATTATTAATCCCGCACTTTTGAGAACTACTGAAGCCGAATTAGAAGCAAATTGTGAAATTACTAAATATCAACTTTATGGCCAGATGAAACTTACCAGCGTGTGAGGGGATTTTGATCTTAAACTACACGCGCTCAAATAAGGAACAAAGCCTTTCCAACACAGAACTGTTCTATGATTTATGGGAAGCCCGCGTAGTTCAAGCATGCAATATTCATGCTTAATTCTGTCCTTCACTTTTTCAAAGCAAATTTTATTCTTGCCTCACTATTGATTGGAGAAGAATGCAGGGACGAAGTGTACAACTGATTTCATTTTAGATCTTAATGCCTGACAATTTAGTTATCTAGATACTCTGGAGATTCAAGTGGTCCCATTCTGCGATAAACTCGTATCAGCCAACTAAAGCGCTGTTTTGTTTTTCTATCGGAGTCAGAATAACTTAGCAAATATTGGCAGCCTGAAGTGAAAAGGACGCATGGAAAAGAACAACCCAATGCTTTTTTTTTTCTTCCTGCTCTCGCAGCAGGTGGAACAGCAACATAAAAATCACAGGGTTCTTTGGGCCTGGGCTGCCTGAGAGACTTGCTCTATTAAAAGCAGCAAGATGAGTCAATGTTGCCATCTTGTGGAAGGCATGTATCCAGTCACATGGCCAGATCCCTCACGCACAAACCGGCTCTCGTTAGAGTCAAAAGAGTACAGATACATCTAGATATGTGATGAATGATGCGAATTAAAATGACAGCCTGCTCCCAATTAGCACACCAAGTATATGTAATATAGCTATTTATATGGGTATAAACATGCATTGCTTAGAAAGATGTGATTTAAAGAGGCTTACATTCAGTAGTGCTCAAAAAGTAAACGACTTGTAAGGCTCGACAGCCTAGACAACTCGAGTTAAAACAACAACTACAAAAACTTTCATTGCCATTGGTTTGCCTCGTGGAGCTGCTGTAATGATCACACTCAGTGCAGTTGTGAGTGTTTTTAAAAACCCTCTCTTGTTTCTGTGGCCATCGTCAAACACTATTTAGAGTCTCGCTGGAGATTCGGGCGCTTGTTGCATTCAAGATGATGCACAGTAATCAGCTCCTTTGAGTCCGTCCTTCTGAGCCGCAGCACATCTCGCTGTGTCTTTATGTTACATCATTCTCCACATTATTAAGCTTATGGGAGCATGCTGGAAGAAATTCTTGCCCTCCGATTTGTTGTTGCAGCAGTCCTCGGCTGTTACGAGCGCAGATGGATCGCTCACAGACCAACCCAGATCGAGCCATTGAAAGTCATTTATGCACGCTTCTGGAGGACATTCTTGGCATTGACGTGACTCACATTGCTGCGATGCCTTTGAATGCGATATTAATGACACGAGTTGGCTGTGTCAACAGGGATGACTTTTAACCGGAACGGAGCGGAAGAGCGGCATCGGCCTGCCGGTGAATTCCTGCAGTACCGGAACATACAGTCATCTGAAATTCCGACCAGGTGTTGTGTCACGGTGATGCCTGGTTATGCGGCGGTGTTTCTTGTGCACGCTGCGGCAGATTATCAGAGCTTAACATGCCACACTGGAGATTTAGCTTTTATGTAGCCCATCCCTCCAAGTGGCAATGCATGGATCCAGGTGCTTTTTCCCTTGAAAACACTGTGAAGGGCATGTTTTGGGAGAGTGTTAGAGCTTGAAACACAATGAAAGTGGCTTTTCTGACACTGAGGCTGCTGGTTGCTCTTGCTCAACTCCCTGTGACAGGACTGTGACTGAAAAGCTCAAAGGCATTGGCAAGAAATCCCTCACTGGCAGACACAGCGTGCCTTTCAATTTATCCCTCTCCACGGCATCATACCTATTAACTATTGCTGAGTTTAATTGCATCTTACAATGCTTTTTCTTTTATTCCGAGCATCGTTTTTTGGTTCATTATATAGCATGCAGTCCAGCAAGTTACAGGGGCCCTTGAGTAAAACTTTCCTATTATACAGATAAGTGCAAATCTGCTTAATTTCCTCTAAATTAAATGGACTTCAGAACAATTTAAGGGCTATTACTGTTATGCTGTACCTTTAGAGCTTTGCAGCTTTACCATGATGAACATGCCACCGTTGTAGGATATAAGCAGACTCTCAGAATATGCTCTGGTCAAGCACAAGGGCTTCAGTATTGAATTAAAATCAATATTGATGTGGCCTAATGCAACTCTCACATTGTGCAGGCTGTGATTTTAATTAAATAAATATAGTCTGTCCCGGTTTACATGCATGTAGTTCATGGATTTTTCAGTAGTTCAGCATTTGAGAACAGTTTTAAGTCAATATAAACAGTTAAGAGAGAAATCAGATGTGTGTCAATGCATTGGATCTGTACATTTGCTCCTAAAGCAACAGTAGCCGGTATACAACACACATTATAGTGTTATTTTACTTTTGATTATTTCATGTCTGTGCTTGAAAGCTATTATTAGACCAAACTGAAAAGCATGAGCCACTGTATATTCATTAGTGTCTATTTATTTGTGCTATTGCTTTTAATTTGTTTATTTGTTCTTGTTTTATTACTGTTTAATGAATAATGTCTTTATATTAGTTAAGGTAGTATTTTTGCTGTGATATCGAGTCAAAACTTAGAAAACAGTAGCTATTTTTATTTGAATTTTATTTGTTTACTTATTGTGACAGGACAAATATGTAGATATTATTGTACACATTTTTTATACAGTTGCATTTCCTAACAAATTCACCCCACTAACTCTAAACAGATTAATTTGATCTTTTATCCAGCATAATATCGAAATATTGCAATGTTGTTGTTGTTGTTTTCTGCCAATATTCTTCATACATTGCCAAGAAAATTAACAGGTTGGACAGAATGTGCTAAAAACCAAACCAACTAAAACCACAAATCCAATGTAAATACTGGTTGCAATAAAAAATATACAGTTGATCAAATTATAATGAAATATTATAACAATATGGGAAAAGCCAATTTTTTTAAGAAAGGAAAAAGTCAAGAAAAGGAAGAATAAAATCTCTGGTAATATTTCTTAATTGTCTGTTTTTTTTTTATTTTAGATGTAAAGCATCTAGGGACAAAAACTACCATCCACTCAATCCAATTTACAGAAATTATTTAAAAATCACCCCGTGTCCACATAATTGTGCTAAAGGGATAAAAGAAAAAAAGACTAATTCATTAAAAGACTGGTGATTGACCGTCTAGACATGAACTGCCGTGTGGGGCTCTCTGAAGTCAAACCCCAGGACTATAACAACAAAGCAGGTCAGAGGCAAGTGCCACTGAGTCTGTAATAATCATTCCTTCATCAAGCTTTTTATACCAGAAATATTTCACACTGCTACATTCACCTTTTTCAGGAGCCCTACTGAATATAATCTCAGAGTGATTTGTTGCCCTTGTTGAAGGTTCTGCAGACTTTCTGTGCATTCAAAGAGTTTGTCTCCGTCTAAGTCAAAGGGCTGCGAGAAAATTCTATTTTGTGTGGGGCAAAAGATTAATGTGTGTACATGTTTGTGTTTTGCCAAGGGCGATGAATGGGTTAAGGTCGACGGAGACTCAAGCAGTGAGATGTTGTATGAAGGTCGTGTGTGAACCATGGTAGAGAGTTTACTTTCAAGGACACGCATGTGTGCTGCTGTTAGAACATTCAGTCAAGAAAATAGTCTGCTTTCTGAATACAGAGCCAGGGCATAGTAAATAAAAACTTTTTCTCCACACACTCTCAGTCCTATATTTCTACTTAATTGACTAATGTTTTACCTTTTATAGATCCCTGAGACCCCACAAAAAATAGTTTCAATAGTTTTAATTTGCTCAATTCAAATTCAAATATATATATAGATACAAAGATATATATACTTTTACATTTGCATTTTTTATATTTAAATTTTAACATGCTTTGTAATTTGATTTTAAGGATGTTGAGGTACAGTATAATAGCCAATTAACATAGAATTAAGAAAGCCACTAAACTTGCAACTAAATTTTTACTTATTTTTTGTTGTTGTTATTGTTTTCAAAAATGTATGTGAGGTCATTTCATTTTTTTTTAAATTCATTTCATTTAGTTTTGATACTACTTGATTTCCGATTAGAATGTATGATATTCACTATTATATTCAGTGTGTGTGTGTGTGTGTACAGGGTAATTTATTATATATTTTTATTATTTCATATATATAATATTTTAGGGGTGAACATTTAATCATTTTAGTTTCATTTAGGAATTCTTAAATGTTTGTAATAATAAAAAATGACAACAAAACAAAAAATAATATTAATATATATATATATATATATATATATTTGTTTTTGTTTTTTTTGTTTTTTTTTTACTAATTGTCTTAAAGATTCATTGTAATATATATTAACAGGACTCTCTGATTCAAAAATTAAAACTTAAAAATTGTCAAATCAAATGCATGTATACTATGTAATTTAAAAAGCAGACGCTTGTTAATATTATTTAGTTCTATATTTTAATGTCATTCTGATCTATGGTTGCTAAACTCTAGTAATGGTGGATGTGAAAGCTTCTTGGCTGAATTTCTTTTCTTACATTGTGGAGAACCTTTAGACATTGAAAAGCCACCGAATGGACTGCCTCAACAAAAGTCACTGAACTTTACCATTTCCAACATTGAATATCCACACAATGACTTGGTTCCCCAAATGATGTAAAGCTTGTTAAACACATTAAAAAAGGCGGGTTGGGAGAGACGCTCCGAGGCTGGGTTTAAAGAGAATCTGCCTTCTCAAATTTTCAAGCTGAAGGCTACACTACAGTATGTCAGCTTATGCAAAGCACCATAGCGCTCCTGTGAAATGCACGGTAAGATCAAATTAATCTTTTGAAGTTGTTAACAAGCGATAGGCTGAAATCCAGACTCAGGTGCAGTATGTGCTGCCGTGGGCAGGCCTGCTGGCGGTGCGTATGAGCTCTGGGCTTACACGGTGTGAAGCACTTTCCCACAGTGATACCCAGTTACAAAGCGATCCAAAAGTGATTAAATTAACTCGGTGTGCTGCAGTACTTATGTCCCTTGGCTGGCAGCTATAGACTGCGACCCAAAGGTTAAGCACTGCCACCTCTGCCCTGCTTTCTATGATTACCCTCTGAATATTTTGGGCCATTGGCTAATGTGAATAACTGTAAGTGACCTGCTTTGCCTCTGAATGTGTGAGTGTACTGTGCTTGTGTGCCATTCTACCGGTGCAGATTGCACGGAAATGCCAGTGGGACTAAAAGTGGTGTAGTTTGATATGATTTATGATTAAATTACGTTAGATAAGAGTGATAATGATCTTTCTGTTTTCTGAGCTGTTTTGTTGCCTTGTTTAACACGGCGGCCTGTTGTTGAGGCATTTCCACACTTAGTGGAAAACAAGTCCAGAATAACGGAATATCTCTGGGAATTGACAAGGAACTAGACTAACCCAGCCTGAGGTCTTTTTAGAACAGTTAAGCATAGCGGGTAACCGTTTATTCAGCAAAGTAATGGCCTGGAACTTTAATTGTCATGGGTAGTTCATCTTCACCAACAAAAGCAGCTAACAATGAGGTCTCAGTAGAATGCCTACTTTTTCGCCCAAACTGGTGGTGATTAAGCTCTCTCTGCTGTTTGAACCGCTCAAGGGCTTTCACGTGTCGCTCTATCAACAGATTCAATCATTTTTATGAGATTTAATTAGTATTTACTTCTGGCTTTGTTTAACCTTCAGTGTCCTGAACAAGAACATTTTGAAAAGTAAATTTTTTCCAAATCCGTATGTCTACTTGCTCAGCGTTTCTGAACACGAACTGAGGATTTGTTTTTGCAGAATGTGTTTGTCATATTTGTCTTATGCTTAGAATGAATGAGCTTCAAAAAAAAAAATGAGCTTGCAAAGGCCCTATAAAACCATCATGAAAGTAATAGGCTATATTTAAATTC
The DNA here is from genome assembly GCA_032357475.1 of Enteromius thamalakanensis. Classification (NCBI taxonomy): domain Eukaryota; kingdom Metazoa; phylum Chordata; class Actinopteri; order Cypriniformes; family Cyprinidae; genus Enteromius; species Enteromius thamalakanensis. Next base: position 14,571,854 of record JAUCMT010000026.1, read on the forward strand.
TTCTAAAGGCGTGCAAAAGCACAGAGTGGAGAGCAGACTGCGTTCAAGTTGTTTTTCACAGAAAGTATTGGCGTATTTATGAGAGTTTTTAGAAGTAGTGATGTCTAATTCATGATCAAATCTGGTTTACAAAACCTGATCTGAATTATTCTCAGCTTCAGATTATTCACTCGATGGAGGAGAAGAATAACAATTAGCTCTGCAACAAACTATTATTTTGAATAAAATATAGCTGAGTGAAAATATTTTGCAAGTAAATTATTTTAGTCACAACCTCAGCTCTCTTACAACAACTTGGCCCGGTTTCACAGAAAGGGTTTAGCCTAAGCCAGGATTAAGCCATACGTAGTTCAATTAGGACATTTAAGTCATTTTTATAAACATACCTTAGAAAAAAAACATTACTTTTGTAAATCTTAATGCTAAACAAAGGCACGTAGACATTTTAAGATCAGCCAGTGCAAGTTTTGTTCAGTTAAAAGAGTTTAGACTTACAGGCAAGTCTAGGACTAGGCTTAAGCCTTGGTTATAACAATCAAACTAGATTAAGCTTGATTCTATGCAAATCTAATGCATCTTTTTCTCTCCGGTTTGGCCTTCTGTCCACACTGAGATGGCGTTTTTGGTCGAAGAAAATGGCGCTTTTTGAAAACGCTTTCCAAACACTTTCGAAAACGATGACTTATTTTAGTCATATGATGCAGCTGTGTACAGCAGTTGTTTTGTTTGCTCTCAATTTTGACAGCCCTATTAAAGATAAACATCAGTTTATACAGGCTCCAGCTCATTGTTAGTCCGTTTAAAAAACTCCACATGCTTTTCCTCTACATTTTGCCACGATGTTTCAAAGAGCTGGAAAGTAAATAAACGGCAGACTGAATCGTGTTATGTTTCACGCATGCGCAGTACAGGAACGTAAGCGATTTCAGTGGTTTCAGTGTGGATGATCAACTCTTCGCAAACGATTTAAAAAAAACGATAGTGTGGACGTGTTTTTAGACGTTTCAGAGCGTTTACATTTAAATTTACCCGGATTAGTGTAGACGTAGCCTGAGACTCTTATTTTGAAAATGCCTGTTCTCTTGCGTCTCCGGCCACTTGTTTGTCACTATGGTTTTTGATCAACTCGTCCTTCCTTATTGTCTCGTCCCCTCATTTATCATGTGTATTTAAAGAGTCGTTTGTCAAGATTCAGATGAATTCACAAGCATTACAAAAGTTGTTAGAAGTGTTTAGGGCAGTAAACTTGGCCTCATGTTTGATAGACTCTCGTCTTAATATATATCACATCTTCACTTCTTCGTTTTTGCACTGTTTTCTCTTAGCTTGAGCCCCTGAGAGGACATTAAAAGACAATCAGCGTTTCAGTTCGGATGAAGACGATTTTGTCAAGACGAGGCTGATGTATTTCTTTTCTTTGTGCACTCCTCACTGAAGTGTGATTAGTTCTGTGGTCCCATTCTTCCCTGGTTCAGATGTTACAGATGATTAGAAATACCTCCCAAAACCAAGTCCACTGCGATTTAGACACCGGGTTTCCTGATACACTTGTCATTCACACCTCTGTTAAAAGTTCACTAGCGAGCTTGTCTGGGAAATTGACATTCATATTTGCGGAGGTTCAGCCCTCTTGTGTTTGTAATAGCAACTCAGTGTATGTAGTCGCTGAATTACAGAATGTCTCCCTTGGAAGTTGAAGCCCATTAAAATGATAGATTGCACTGTGTCGTAGTTTATGCTTAGGGACAGTTTACACCCACAAAGCAGTCTAATTGCATTCATTCCGGTGAAAAATCCACAAACGTTGATTCCGGGCTCTCAGGCGAGTTGGCAGCAGTCTACCTGACATCAGAAGACTGCCTTTGAGGGAGAAGAACGAAAATGTAAATTCCGACAATGAAAAGACAGGGTCTGTATCATCTGAAGTCAGTGGACAGGCCTACCATGCATAATTTCAAAGACGGCACGAAGCCGGTACAAACAAGAGATGGATGGGTTCATTTCTTCTTCTCTAAAGCTTGCTGATCTGCGCATTCCTCGCTGTCACATCTTGTTAAAATGAATGACAATCTGTGCATCATTTCAGCCTCTGAGACAAAGTCTCTACCTCCCATTTCAAGCTCCAAACATCTGACGAACATCACGTTTGCCTCTTATGCCGCGTGTCATTTTCTGGCGCTGCAGAAAATACCTTTGAGAACGTATGAATAGCAATTAAGACATTTTCAAATGAGGTGACTTTGGCACAGCAGTTCATCTTTTTCTGCCTCTTCCCTCTCTTGCCATATCACTTCTGACATTTTTGACAGCAATTACTTTTACATTTTTTTTTCATATGCAGGCCTACACAGTACATCATATACACTGCATTGTTGCTTTATTTGTATTTTCCGTTTGCCTTTAGCTTCCAGCATATAAATCTCAAAGTTATTCTTGTTGTCGAAGAGCTGCAGTATTTGTTGTGGGGACAAAATGTGAAATTCAAATAACAGAAGTCTTTTGGCAAATAATAATGTTGCTGGTCCAATGCATAGTCCATCTCCTTGGCAGAACTTAGTATTTTTCTCTCAAGTTCAATACCAGTCAGTAACATGCAAAATAAAGCAGTGCTCTTTTCTTCTAAAGCCATAACTAGTTTTCAAGCTTAGATTTTTTTTTTTTTTTTTTGTCATTGTTTATTGGGTTTGCCTTAACTAGACACTAAACAGTCCATTTATGTATCGAAAGCTGCATCATAGTAATAATTCCTAATTCTTTGAAGCAGGTTTTGAATGATGTAATGAATAGTTTTTGGTCGAACAGTTGGATTAATTTTGTTTAATTGATTGCAATCCATTTACAAATCAGTAGCATGATGCGAGTAGCCGGATGGGTTTTTTACATATATAATTTCTTTATATTTCATCAGCCTGGCCTAATAATTATGCAGCATTATTATCTCAATTACTTGTCCTTGACCTAGTTGATGCATGTTGACATTTATTGTTCATAGCAGGGATAGAGAACCAGCCTTTTTTTTTTTTTTAAGTTAAAGATGTGGTACTAAAAGTGCAACAGCACCATCTGCTGTAAACACACACATTATGCATACACTTCAGAATGTAAAGCCATGTTCTTCAGAGCAGGGTTCACTGTGAGTCATCGCAAGGTCTGCTGTAACCTTTACTGGAAGGAGTCCAGGCTGTCTAGTTTATATTGAATTCTTATTTGAGGTCTGCTATCAGTAGGCAATGCAAAGTAATTTGATGGTCCGGGTGATAAAGACAGGGGCGTAGATTACTTTTATGTAATGTCCAACGAAACCACACGTTTTAGATGAAACTAATGTGTGCTGAACATTTTGTGACAGATCATAGTTTTATGAAGCTAAAGCTGATTATTGTAATGATAAATTCTCCAGCACTAACCTGAAATCCTGCAAGTGGATAGGCTACCTATTTCTCTCGTTCAGAGGTCTTGGCATTGATTTCTCAGCTGCAGCGTGGATGAAGCAGACACAGCTTTCCACGAAGCCGTGAACCAGAGGTCAGGTCATTTCAAAAGGCTTTACAGATATTGCCATTTCCAACATCTGGTGGGACTGAAACAACACCTGCAGTCTTTTTGCCCTTTTGCACTCCCTCTCCACCCGTCTTCTGATGTGCTGCGGCAATTGCGTTGCATTAATAATCAATTTTTATTCCCTTTGAAATGTTCGGTCTTTGTTTTGCTCTTGCTCTGTTGGAGAACAAAGACTATAATTGCAATCTATCCATTTTATCAGGTACAATCTGGCTTTGGACGTCGCTCTGTCCTTTCGCATCACTTTCATCTTGTGACATTTCAGACTATCAACAAATAACACATTAATTTTTTAAAGGTTACACTGCAACAATACAGAGACTTGAACCTCCTATGTCTCTGGGTCTGTTTGATTGAAGTGCTATTTCATTTTATATTGATTCAGTTATGTCCTTCATGTAGAATAATGATTCTACCCGTGTACTGGATTTATTGACCGCTGTAGTAATCTTGCCGTTATTGTTAGATTTTGACTTCTGATCCATAATGTTTAGCATAAACAAATTAGCCACGTTGGTAACGCGTTGGTTTTATTGTCGATGATAGTTATGAGTTTCGTAGAGGTTGCAAGGCAATATGCATCCAATGCTGTACAAAAGACAACCACCGGAGGCCACTGGAGTATTAAAGATAATAAAGGGCTTGAAACATAGGCAGGACACGCAGTGCCTGCTCAGACGCCACAGAAATACTCTCAGAAAAGAATAGCTTTTTTTATTTCTAAGTTTCTTCAGCATGCCATATAAAACAATGAAAAATTCAATGAAAGCATTTCTGTATTACAAATGTGTCACGCTATAGTAAACTCATTCTTGATCAGCATGTTACATTCCAGTTGAGTCGAACACTTAATGAGGTTCTTTAATAAAACATGTTTATGGCAGTCAAAAAACAAATGGATATCAGTACATCACAAAGCAATTCAGATAGGTTTTAATGACTGACTTTGACATCATGGTTAAAGAACCTGTGAAATCAACACCTTTGTAAAGCTATATGCTAGCTTACTTGTAAACCATAGACTGTAAAAAAAAATGGACGTAGTGTTTGTGACGTCACTTGTAGGTTTCTGAAGAGCGTTTTTGATGCATAAAGTGGGCGGAGCTGACTGCCGCCATCTTGGCAAAGCGTCACCGCGAATCACTCCCGGATGATCTAAAATGGGCAGTGAGGCGGGATGTGGGCGGCAACGTGATGGCTAACAGACAGCAGATAGTGACAGCAAAGTCAATCAACCTGTCACTCAAGTGGCCACGCCCTTAATTATGCAGATTTTTAAGGCTTAATATAATTTAAATGGATAAGTTAAAAAAAATTCACCCCCCTCACAGTTGTCACGAAGGGCAAAATTAGCTATATAGACCAAAAAAAACTATTTGTACCAGGCTGTAAACATGTTTTTTTCTACTGTAAAGTTGGGCATTGTGATTGACTCCCTTTTGGAGCCAGCCGCCAGCCCCCAGTCGATGAATTGCAGTTTTAATCACTTCTTTGTTGGTTTCACTAGAGGGAGCGGGAGGTTGCCCCTTGTTGTAAACAGAGACAAAAAAATATATTTTAGCAGATATAGACTAGAGCTTTGTTAAAGTATTGTAATCCCGTTGTGAACATTATCACAAGAACTGGAATAAAAGTTTATTTTGGGGATTTAAACATTGATGTCTAGAGGTCAAAATGGAGTTATTATCTTAACTTGACACTTTTAAAGAATATCTTATTACATTAGTACACCAGTAGGTGGCGACAAGTGGCTTTATTTAGGTTTGAATTATTCATACAAGAGATGTTCTCAAAAACAATGATTCATTTAAGTAAGAAATGGATGTTTTAAATTAATAATCAAATCTGTCATTCAAATTGGGGACAAAAATACATATTTCATTGTCGCGATCTATTTAGAATCACAGGAGAATCATGAACCCTGTTTTTTAAACAATAATGGCGCTCTGTTATAGAGTTATGATTTACATTTTGTGTAACGAGTGACGAAACTAAAGCCTAGTGATATGAAAAAGGATAAGCCATATAATTTGTTAATTGTATAATTGTCAACACAAAACTGTATTTGTCAGGTGATTTCACAGGGTCTTTAAAATATTTAATAATGGCATTCAAGCACAGAAGTAGCATGCCAGTACAGTATGAGAATAAATTACACAGGACCAGCGACTATGTACAATACAAATTACAAAACCTTTACATAAAAGTGAAATATCAATATGATATAATAGTATATTTTCTACTGTAAACTTTATTACCATTTTAATAATGACTTACCGATACGTGCTAATTACTTTGGTGATTTTATTTGTTTTTCTTTTTTCTACGTAAAAGTACTTTCGTGCTGAAACTAGTCTCAGAGACCAAAAAAATGTATTCATAGGAGAACTTCATGAGTGTGGTTTACCCAAAATGTTTGTGGACACAGAGAGTTTTGTTGCAAGCGTACAGCTGGAAGTATTCACAGTGGTCTTTTAAAATTGTATCTAAGATCAAAATACATTTTCCACAAAATTGCACAAGTAAACAAGTATGCTGTCTTTAAAATTACATTTAACTATATAAAAATCAAAAGATATATGTCGAAAATGCAATGCTAACTAAATGTAAATATTAAAATGAAATATCGCAACTCAAACTCTGTCTGGTTACATTTTCAAAAGTATTCTTTTAATATAAAATGTCTCCTATAATGAAGTATAAGCTTTTTTTTCCCTTTTTATCCCAGTCTGTAATAGTGCTGAATATCTGAGATGAATCCAGTATGTTGACAGTAGCTTTGATGAACTTTGTGTATTAAGTGAAAAGAGCATTACAAGAGTTGATATGGTAGGCCTTGTCTTGAAGTCACAGTTCAGGGCTTCTGAGGACTCAAGGTAGTTTGACGACCACAACACATGCCCCTGCCCTCCCAATGTTTAGAGGGACCTCCTGGAATACAAGAGAATGAGGTTAATGACCAGTGTCCAACTGCAGCAAATTCCTGCCTCCGCAGCTCTCAGTCACACTCGGTCTACTAGCAGCCCATCGCAGGTAATCTCATGACAGCGAGACGGAGCCATGGGAAGATGAGACAGGAGGCAAACTAGACTTAAATAGAGTGTTTGTAACTCCGGTTGGCTAGGAAATAGCAGTTAACCTCATGGTGTTTGATGCCATTGTGACACGAGTGGAAAACAGATGAATGGCAGGAAATGCTTGCACTTCCCGTTCACTGACGTATATCATCCAAGCATTCAAGGAACATTCACAAAGTCGACTGTTTTGACACGTTTAATGTTCTGCTACATTTCTAGGTGGTTTTTTTTCCCTTTCTTTGCAGGCAACATGTTCAAAAGCGTGGATGGGTGTAAAATTCTTGCAGTATTTCAGGTTCTTTACAAGTCGAGTCTAACCGAAAGCACTTGGGGCAAATAAGTGAATGTGCCCAACCAGCAAAAGAAACAAAAAAAAACTGTTTCAAAATGCACTGTTCCAGCAACCAGATGTATGCCTGTTAATATGATTTTACCATACACTCTCAGAAATAAAAGCTGTCACTGGGGCAGTCCCCTTTCAAAAGGTACGTTTGTACCTCAAGGGTCCATTTTGGTACTGTAAAGGTACATATTAGAACCTAATAGGTACAAAAGTACATCTTTTGAAAAGATAGCGCCCCAGTGACAGTTATAATGGAATTATCTTGTTGCTTTCACAATACAACAACAATACATAAATCAGAGCAACTACTGTTAACTGGCTTTCTCTTTGTTTCAGTAAACTGAAAGATTTCTGGTGAGAAGGCCTAATTTTACACATATTTTTGGAAAATGCTTT
>JAUCMT010000026.1:14587152-14603065 GCA_032357475.1 Enteromius thamalakanensis
CTTGAAAGAATGAATAATATGGTAAACAAAAAAGAATGCATAATTAGCCTATATAACCATTGGTATTTCATTGAAAACCATGTTCTTTAATGTTTCTTTAATGTTTCCTTAATGACTTTTCTGGTTATATAGCGTGCAAAACAAAGAGAAGGTTACATTTAATTGTAAATGGCAGACAGGTCGTCATTGGCTAGTGTTTGATAGTAAAAATGTGGTCATGTTTTGTCAGATTTACCGTGAGTACAAGAACTTTATTTTATTAAAAAAATAAAACTAACTGTTTCGTGGTGGGACCAGTAATTTTAATATTTGTGTTTTTCTGGGCGTTTTTCATGCACTGTTAATAAAATGATAACATTTTCATTCAGTGGCATTCATAATCTCTTATTTTCACCATGTAAAAATTTGTCTAGTGGAAATTCTGATTGGCTGGTAACTTCAGAAAGTTACCAGCCACTTTGGCTGGTGATCAAAAAAGTTAATTTCGAGCCCTGTATATAAGCCTTTATGACAAATATTGAGATATTAAAATACTTATATGGCAGTATACATTATGTAGTAGTTTTTCCAATGGTACTGAAAATGTTTAAGCTTGTCATGAAATCAAAAATTTCCCTACTTCCTTTTTGTGTGTAAAACGTAACTGAAACGCAGTCTGGCCATCTGGTATTTCAGTTTAATAAAGATTATAATTGTTCAATATTATATGACACTGTGGATGAAGATATTAGCACAGTTTAGTGTTCAGATATTCTTAACCACTATTATCTAACCAAGTAATTCGTACTTTTACTTAATTACTGTTTTGACACCAGTACTTTTACTTGTAATTGAGTATTATTTCAGCAATGTAACAGTAGTTGTAATTAAGTACAAAATTTAAGTACTCTTTCCACCACTGGAGGCCACTATGACAGTTAGTCATTTACTGCAAATTAAGCATACAGTATATAAATGCCTTATTCTGCATGACCTTATGCTACATCTGTAATCCTACTCAGCTGCAGTTTTAGGCATGGGCGAACGGGGTAGTGACCCGGGGCAGCATTTTTTCATGACACGTGGGGGGTGGTTTTCTATTATCTATCATAGCCTACCTGTGACTATGGCGTTTGAATAGCCTAGTTTCAAATCTAGCACACATAAAAACAAGACCTGTGCATATCTGCAGGTGCAGAAAACCATTCTCGTGAGGGAGCATTTCTGCACCACGAGAGCACACAACACTTTGAGCGCGCAAAAATGCGCTCTCGCAAAACCCCTACTCAACCCCTGCTCACTTGTCAATACTTTTGAGACTTTGGAGGCAAGGATCAAATGTCAAATGTCGTAGGAGTTTTTCATGATGTCGCCGACGTGGTTGGCTGGCCGTCCGTTTGTTCTGTTTGTTTGTTTGTTTTAATTTGTTTTATCTGCAAGCCATTATGCTTCGCCTCTCAGGTGCTAACTTATGATCGGGCATCCTTTTTAAATTTGAAAGTTTATGCGAACGTGCTGACCTTATGGAATGGCACTTATATTCCTCCTCCCTCACTATTGTCCATATCTGGATTTTTTAAGTGTGACATCAGCAATAAGCAGCCAATCACATGCTTTTAAACTTTCATTCACTTCTTGTGAGAGACTCAGATTCATACCAAATGAATGTTTATATTAATTTAAACGCCTATCACTATTAAACGAAACTGGCTTGTGTAATAGATAAAGGAGATAATAATTATATAAATAATAAAGTAATTCTAAAAATAATCATCTAAAAAATCTGATGATTTTATCTTCAAACAATGTTTTGCTATGCAGCGTCCTTTAATCTGGAGTAAGAGAAGCTTGGGGAGTGGCTTTATTGCATCAGACATGTGTCACCTTGCTGGAAGCTGATTGGTCAAAATTCATTTTGAGATCTCTAACCCAGAACATAACCTGCCCCGGAGCAGATTAGCCGTGCATCGCAAGTTACCATGGCAATGAACACCAATTGAAGCCGAGTTTCTTTCATGGTACCTAAAACCCAGGATTGGTGCAAACTAATCCTAAATATACATTCATGGTACAGGCCCCTGTACTAATGTCATCATTACCTCACCTTCAGTTTACAGTATTTTTCCATACTCCATACAAGTCAGTGGCGACCATCAGATGATTGGTTACCAGCAAAAACATCTTTTGTCTTCAATGGCTAAAATAAACTCATATAGGTTTGGAACAATGTCAGGGAGCGCAAACGATGCCAGAATTTCCTTTTTTGGTGGACTATATAAAACTTGATTTAACTTAAACTTTGCAGCATCTCGAAACACAGTGTGGCATTTACTGAAATCATGTGCCTTGGTCAGTTTGATATGCCCTCTGAACCACTGATTACTGATTGAAAAACACTTAGTGTGGTGCCATTTTAACCATATTATAGCGGTATTTGGGTTTCATATAAAGCAAAACCACACTGGGACTGAAAAGTCACATGATTTGCTGTCAAACATCACATGCTTTTGGTAAAAAGCTACACGAGTAATTTAATTGATTTTTGTTATTTTTTTGACAAGCGTTGATGTGAAATATAACATCCCTATCAGTTATGTTATTCGCCTTCCTTTACAAACCACTTTGTCTTCGAAAAAAGGAAACAAATTAAAAAACAAAAAGATTATTGTCAACGTTATCGGCTTCATAGTAAAGCACAAAATAACAGTCACCCCAATGCACCAAACCTTACACGCTAATTGAGTTTCAGACTGGGATTGACTGCTTTTGATAAACTGAGACAGTTCACACGACACGTTCTTAAATTTCCTGGCTGTAATCTTCAGGGGAGTCATTTCTGTTCAGTCTATTCAGTGTCCTGTTCCATGAACCGTTTCTAAGAGTGTCAAGAGTCAAAATATATTCCTTTCCGCTCCGTCTACCTATTGTTGAACCAAAACAGGTCATGTGTGAATATCAATGAAACGGATATAGTAGCAGACTGGGCTTGGTAACTTTGAAAGTAAAGCCAATTAGCCAAATAAATTAATAAATATCCATTCATGAACTATGCCCTCATAATAGTAGGATTTCTTCTTCTTAACAAGCGGAGTAGCAATTTATTTCTTTAAGATAACAAGTTAGGTCTTTCTAGGTGAAGATAGCTTTGTTAATATTAATAAGCAAATCCATATAAATACCTTTAATAACATTAACAAACCTAATGCTTAAAGTATTAGTTAAAATACATTTAAAATATATGAAACTGAGATTTATACATCACATCTGAAAGCTGAATAACTAAGCTTTCTATTGATGTATGGTTAGTTAGGATAGCACAATATTTGTGTGGAATACAACTTTGAAAATCTGAATGTGAAAAACAAAAATATTGAGAAAATCACCTTTAAAGTTGTCCAAATAAAGTCCTTAGCAATGCATATTACTAATTAAAACTTAGGTTTTTATACATTTATGGTAAGAAATGTACTATACATCTTCATAGAACATGATCTTTACTTAGTATCCTAATGATTTTTGGCATAAAAAAAAAATCTGTAATTTTGACCCATGCTATGTATTTTTTTGCTATTGCTACAATATATAACTAGTCTTAAACGACTTTTTAAGATCTTTTTAGATATTTTTATATGTTTCTAAATGAATATGTCATTCAACTAATTAGACTTTCAAAGTTAAGGGCTGAAGTTGTTTAATTACTGAATACATTTATACTATATATTTGTCACATTAATACAATGATAAAGTATGAAGCAAATTTAATTACTAAACATTACTCTGTAACAATTATTCATTTAAGATGTGTAATACAAACATTTGAAGCACTCAGAACACACACCTAATCCGTGTCTGTGGGTTGACATTGGAGGCATGGTGGACCACACTTTAGTGATTGGGTTGTAGCACTCCACCATGTTAGAGGTCTTGAGTCCATCCCTTCCTCCAACCACATAGAGCTTGTTATCGATCACTGCCACCCCGAACTGAAGTCTTCGCCCATTCATGCTACCAACTTGGATCCATCTGTTTGTGCGAAGATCGTATTTCTCTATTGTTGTCGATCCTAGAAGTAGACAGAGACTAGAGTTTATTGTTAGTTGAAGACTTGTATGCTGCAGTGCTAATAGCTATTTTACTGTACTAAGGCTCTGTTTTGATGGCAGTAAGAGGTACTGCTATTAGGGGGGAAAAAACAAAACAATGGTCTTTAGATGTGTCCATGATTCCAACCAGGGCTCGTACAGGGGACTTTTTGTCATTTAAGTCTTGGAAAACCCTTGAAACAGCCTTTGTGAAAAGATATGTTCAAAAACAATATATTATACACAATTTATTTGAAGGAAACTCGTCCTCCCACTGCTGTGGATGTCAATTTTTTGTTCTGTCATATCTCTATCATATTTTTCAAACATCTGTTTGTGTGTGTATTTATATATTTACTTTCACTAATATATTTTATAACAATAAATACTAATTTAATAACAGTCTAAGTTTAGACTGTTTAAAAACACTATACACCAAGGATTTTGCTGAATTATACACGTATCTAATTTGATATATTTTTGTCCTAACTTATTTGTTATTTATTCACATGTGTTTGTATAGCACTTTTCACTATACTTATTATTTTAAATAACAGCTTTACAGAAAACACATGAGTTATCTGTTATCAGAGTTGGCTGACACATTCAGAAATGAACAGATAAAGATAATCACGCAGTCAGCTAAAGTATTATTTTAAGTAAAAACAATGAGAAATTATTATGAGTTTAAGTAATTATTACAAGTGTGATCCTAATGATTACATAATGTGGAAATGTAGAGGCTCATAAAGTTTGTTTTTGTTTATAATAAAGTAGTGCATTCTGCATTTTTTATGACTGGCTAGTTTGTTGTGATTGTTTCAGTTATATACTGAATTGAATACATTCATATTTAAAAGGTCATAACTGTAATCTTACACTGCAAAATGATAACTTATGAAAGGATTCAATTATTATTTAATGAATCAGGCACTCAAAAAAAGACCTAAAAAAAGACTTATCCATCATCAAAGCCCTAAAACTCAAATTATTTTTAGACAATTAATTATTAGCCAAATTGAACAATTGTAACAGACCTAATTTTTATTTAACTATATATTAGTTATAGTTTGAAAAGTGAGATCTCTGTAGCCCTTGAAAACCAAAAAACTAGTGCTTGCAAATTCCTTGAAATTCATTTTACGGGATGGTACGAACCCTGTCCAACAGCATAGAGCGACCCAACAGTGGATTTGCGTGGTTTGGTTCTTGGGCTCTGTAGCATGGGACGGCGTTCTGGCAAAAGATGGTACTTCATGGCTTCCATCAGGAGCTTCTGGCATTCCAGGTCTTCTGAAAACATCTTATTGTTTTCCAGATCAGCAAGAAGCTTCATAAAAATAAAAAACAGTGCATTAACATCCAACAGCAGGAGGAACTGAAGAGCGCAATCTTAATGAATAATATTTAAAGGAATAGTTCACCCAAAAATTAATTAAAAAATAATTTAGAGTATTTTTTTTTTCAACTATGGAAGTCAATGGTGGCCTGGTTACAAACTTTCCTTCCTTTTCCTTCTTTTGTGTTCAACAGAACAGGAAATATCACACAGATTTGAAACTACTCTAGAGCAAGTAAATGATGAGTAAATTTGTGGGTGAACTATTCCTTTATATATTACATCAGCAGGAATTTTTAAACAGTGATTGGATTAAATTGTAAAAAAAAAAAGACCAAGAGTCTTATATGAATGCTATTAGCAAACCTGTGGTGGTAAAAGAGGAAGTCGAATGTACGCCAGCAACACTCCCAGATCCTGTTGTCGATGCTGCACATCATAGCGAACCCACATCATCAGTGCTTGGAAGATCGTTTCTTCATCTGGAACGTTGATGTCATCACTGGACAAAAGCTTGATGATTTCCGTTGTGGGCAGCAAAAGGAACTCCTGATTCTGAATAACCTCGAGAAAATGTTCCTAAAATACAAAGAAATTTTGTTTCATTATAAATCTGTGTGCTGCAATGTAATGAGACATTAACTGCATAAGTAATATGTATGCTTAAAAAAAATCTAAATATAATATATACATGGAAATATAACGTATGGTTTATTTTAAATATATAAATGTTTTCCTCAGTGTGTCCAATGCAGCAATCCAGTTGTTAATGGGATAGTTCACCAAAATCCTGTCAACAACTGCTCACCCTCATGTCGTTTAAACCACATGGACTATTTTTAACACTGTGCTTACTACCTTTCTGCCTTGAATGTGTCAGTTGCATTGCCGTCTATGCAGGGTCAGAATGCTCACGATTTCATAAAAAATATTTGAAGATGAAAGAAGTCCTTTTGTGTTTGGAATGACCTGAGGGTGAGTAGTTAGTGACTCAGTCTGATGGTACAATTCAGTTTCCAGGACAGAGTCCCAATCCAAACAAAAAATTGAGATGAAAGACACTCACTGTACTGTAGTACTACTCAAAAATCATGCACCTAACCTAAAACTTCCTTTTTGCCCCCAGTCATGTCCTGGTCAGGAATTATAAATTCTACAGAGAACAGTCAAATCAATGTGAGGACTGTAAAGGATGCACCATATATAACCTCCACATCAAAACCGCAGACAATTATCTTTTCTAAATCTGTCAAATTTCTATATCAGACAATTATCTTTTTATAACTGTAACTATAACTATAATAACTGTAAAAAAAGGACAACACAGGTCTTTTTCCCATGCATCTCAGCAATATAATGATCTGCTCTGACACATTCACAAGGACATGCGAGGTTGCTCTCTGATAAAAGCATTTCGCAAGGTTCAACTTGTAGCATGCAAAGAGGATACCAGAAATCTCTCTAACAAGCTTGTTCATTACTTATGGCACTCCTAGAGTTTCCTTTGTGCATCAGAAGTAATCCCCATTGATTCAGTTGCAAATAAGGGCAGTAAACATCCTATTGATCATTAATCAGATCTAAACAGCAGCCTCTCTCAGCGTCCGTGCATGGGCTCTCGGAGCTTAGCTCAGACGCACATAATTAAATGAGTACCATGCATTGATTTTCAGCCCCTCCTCAAAATAGATTTAAACTCTACTTCTTCTGGTGACATTGATATAGATTCATTATTCGTAATTACCATCACAAGCACCCTGGCAATTAATTGAATGCATTAATTCTGTTCCACTGCAAACATTCATTTAGAAGCCTCTCGTGGGCATATATTTTAGGAGAGGGCATTAACCGAACAGCAAGTAACAGGTCCTGCAGCAATATCAGAGCGAGATGCACACGGCTCCCTAAGATCTAAATGGATTAAATTGTAAAGGAGGATGTGAGAATTTAATGGCTTGTGCCAAATCGAAAGCATTCGTGAGGAGAAATATGACCTCGAGCGGTGTTTGTGTTGTCAGTCATTTATCTAAGCACCGTCTCATCTGCTTTATACATTCAAAAGATAATACCTAGACTTCCAGCGTGCTACAGGCCATATACGTTTTGAACTAAGACATTAACCAATGCAAGTCTGCAGTTAAGAAAAACCAACGGGAGGATGTGACAGAAATGTGGAAAAACACACTTATCAAAATAGAAGTTTTTAATCTGAACACCACGGTCAGCCAACCAGGAAGCTCTGTTGACGCTGCACTCATTACTGAAGCGACCGAACAGGAAATTTTCCTGCTTGTGTCCCCTGATTAGATTAACCTCTCTGCTCTGGAAAGCCCTTTGTAAACAGCCTGTGCAGATGTCCTTCAGGAGATAACGGCTATCTTCCTAAGTTGTTTCCGTACTTGGGCAGAGAAATGCCCATCAAGCAAATGTGTTCTGTGGCTCCTCGGGCTCCTGAGATTACTTAATGTATCACCATTATTTTAGCCAAGGCAGCTTTTGCTATATTTTTCACACATCAAAGAGCTTTGTGCAACCATTTAAACTGACCGCATGCTGAGATACAAAATGTCACATCAAGTCATTTTATGCTTGAAATTCTTTATGTCAGACAGGGCTTTAAAACCTGTGGCTTTTTTAATATAAAAAGTTGATGGTTATTAGTTTTAATGATAGTTCACTACAAAATGAAACTTCTGTCATGATTTACAAATCTAAAGTTGTTTAAAACCCTTACGAATTTATTATAGCCTACAGAAAAGAAGATGTTATGAAGAATGTTCACACTGCTATGTGTGTATCAGGGAAAGTAAAACTGATGATTGGTGACTCATAGGTTTTTAGTGTGTTAATATCTAATACTGAAGGTTTGGAATAGGAATATTCACAGTATGAGATATCAACACTTGGCATGCAAAACCCAATAATGTGACAATAAACAAGCATACTAATGGAATAGTTCACCCAAAAATTTAAATTACGGTATATTTTACTCACCCCCTGAGTCATCCTAGGTGTATGTGACTTTCTTATTTATAACAAAAATATTTATAGTTTTAAATTTATAATGTACATAACTGACTGACTGCACATACATGAGTCAGAAGTCAGCCAAGAAGCCAGCACTTGGTGCTCTCTGGAAATAATGGAAGTCCCTTATTTAAGTTATAATTTTAAACCCATCGATCTGCTTCAGAGGACATGTGATAACCCCCCTGAAGGCATTTAGGTTAGTTTTGCATTGCAGTACTTGCGGATATATACCACTATCCACCAGCATTACCAAGCCTGGAAGAGCCAGGATAAATTGTTCAACTCTGACTGTGTTTTAATTTAACTATTCCTTTAAGGTGGCTATTTAGTATGCTTGTTTATTGTCACATTATTGGGTTTTGCATGCCAAGTGTTGATATCTCATACTGTGAATATTCCCATACCGGCTGTTATCACTGGTGAACCTTCAGTATCAGATATTAACACACTAAAACCCACCTGACAATCACCAATCATCATTTTAAATGCCTCTTGAGTGTTACAAAAAAAGTCAAAAGAGACAGCCAAAGCAACAATAGCAACGGCAATATAAACCAGCAAATGTGAAACAATGGCACCACGTAATTTATTCATGCCAGATTGCATGCTGGGAACATCGCCAGCATCGTACTGTAGACATTACACCAGTTAATCTGTAAATATACAAGAGATTACTGTAATGCAGACACAGATAATCATTAGGATTCTACAACAGCAAGCTGCTACATCACAGTCATTCAACTCACGTCAAAACTGGAGGATACAGGCGTCATTTAATTGTAATTCTACCATTGCTGCTGTGAAAGGTCAGCAGCTAGCAGTCAGGACAAATGTAAGCACTATGTTAATTTATAATAAGCTACTTTGTATGCCAGGTCCTACCATAGTGTAGTTGTGAGCGACGTTCAAAAGATCCACGCATCCCTGAGCATCAGCAAACGAACGGATCCCCAGGCAGTTGGATGGGTGCAGTTGTTTCATCAGAAAGTTACAGCAGACCTGAATAACTTGTGAGAGCTGGAGGAGACAAGCAGCAGCTAAAAGACTTTCAATTGTCTCTTCTTTTAGCTCCAGGACTCCTGTACATTTGGAGAAAAAAGCGAAATGTTCAAGAAACTTTTCAGCATTATTCTAGGAAGCAAAATGGTATGTTTAACCAGTGTGTACTGAAGAATGCTAAACAGTCAGTTTGGGTTTTTAAATTAGTGTTTTGCTCACCGGCATCGACAAAATACTGCAAGTGGAATGCTGATACTCACCAGTATATGCAAAATGAACCAGTGCTCGCAATGCCTCAGGATCAACACCCTCCATTTTAATTTCTTCTTGTTTTGCCTCCCTCACATCATTGGTGAACATGGCAGCAAAGTAGTCTGAAACCGCGCTCAGGACGAGCCTGCAAAAAAAACATTGTGCAGGTAGTTTACACATGCGACTGCGTACTTCGAGATCAACTCAAACAACTTCTCGAGAGCCGTCTTCGCAGAAAATTCCTCCCTACAAAAAGATTTATCTCCGCGCCGCTATTTTCACCAGGTTGTTTCATGCAGCTCTGGGATGATGTTGATTGAGCTCAGTGTCAAACTGGGACACGCAGCAGAGATTTGGCTACTGAGAATTTTCCAACAGAATAGCATCAAACCACTCAGCGGCCGAGAGATTTCTTAAAATAAACACTCTTTTAGAGTCCTTGAAGAAAGTTCAACAAGCTCCGTAGTTTGAAATGGAGCGTGCAGCACAGTTTTGACACTTCTTGATGCTACCATTTGCATATTTGTCCTTAAAGGAGCAGTTTTCACTATTTTGCCGCAGTCTTACTCCAAACCCAAACACTTTTTATATTTTAACACTTTTATATTTGAACAATGTGCTCAACACCTTTTTATTAAATTTAAATGAATTGGCCTTGATCTTTCAAGCCTCAAAAAAAATGCAGAAGCACCAAAAAATGTAAACGAACAAGGTCTTTGTATGCTATATTTTTAGTTTTTTGAAGCCATATGATCAATTACCATCTTTATTCACTAAAAATCTTTTAGTGAAAAAGGTTTTAAACAACATGTGAGTGAGTTAATTTAATAAAAAAATTTTTTTTTTTTTACTACTTTGATTAAAAAGCTAACTTCAGAAGGCTACAGAAGAATATACGGAAACACTTCACAATAGGGAACATTTATTTAGTATTAAAGGAACACTCCACTTTTTTGGAAATAGGCTTATTTTCCGACATCCCTAGAGTAATACAGATGGGTTTTACCATTTTTGAATCCATTCAGCCGATCGCCGGGTCTGGTGGTCCCAAAATTAGCTTAGCATACATGACTAGGAACTATACTCTCATTCCAGGTGTAATATCATTGCGCCTGCTTCACTCGTGGTACGGCAGCAAAATTCCTTGATTATTACGCCGGAAGGAGAGTATAGTTCCTAGTCATATCAGCCTAGAAAATCCACAACTTTGCATTTTCCCCCAGTCTTAGTACACGATGCGACTACAAAAGAGTCAAGTTTGAAATAGATGTAAATACATTTTTTAATATTATGGCGAGTAGGTGTGTGCCAGAGAAAAACGTAAATTAGAGAATTGGCCCAAAATCAGTTTCCAGTTTTATATGATCACAAGGGTAGAAACCACAGCTTTGGCAAATCACAGTAGACTCTTTGACTATGCAAGGGTTAAAATGTCTCCTCTGGTGAATTCTATATACAGCAGCCTTAAACATTCTACTTTGAATGCTGATGTTACCGTAGTTCAAAGACAGGAAGTTAAACCTTTGATCATTTTCCCAAAGTACAAAAAATAACAGTAGTGCTTTATCACTAAAGCATTTTTCTCTCTATAGCAGCCTACACTACTGTTCAAAAGTTTGGTTAAATATGATTATTTAAATGATTAGAAATTAATACTTTTATAAAAAATGAAAAATGAATGCCTTTGACAGTGTTTCTCATGCTGAATGCTTTCAATGTTCCATAATATAACATAATAATAATAAAAAAGAAATTAATACTTTTATTCAGCAAAGGCACATTAAAATGATCAGAAGTGACATTAAAGGCATTTACGATGTCACAAAAGATTTCTGATTTCAGATTATAAATTGGACTCCTATTTTAAAGTATCCTGAAAACCAACAAAATAATAATAAATGTATCTTTAGCAGCAGATCAGCATATTAGAATTATATCTGAAGGATCACTGAAGACTGGAGTAATGATGATTTGGCTTTACCTCTACAGGAATACAGTAAAATTACAGCAACATACTGTAAATACAGCCCCCTTCATTTTTGTAGGGCAGGCTTTCACAGCACAACACAGCAGCTCTGTGTGAGTCTGGGAGAAAATGGCATTTAATGGCACTGCTGTCTAAAAGCAGCATTATTACAGTAACAAAAAAGACAGGTGGGGGTGAATGATGGAAAGCGAGAGACATACTGCTGCTGCATTCTCACAGAAGCTCCAGGATCCATGAGAAAGCATAGGACTGAGAGGAAGAAACAGACAATGAAAATCAGCGCTTGCCGTTTCCTCCAGACATTCCTGTATTTCTCTCTCAAACTCCTCCACAAGGCCGTGGAGAGACTCTGATGCAATAACCCATTTGAATGCTGTCAGCTGGTGCGCTTCATCTTGATTGAGTTCTTTGCTGTGAGAAGGCTGGGTAACGTCTGACAGCTTAGGTGAGGGACCCTGGGCTTTCCCAGACCTCTCTTTTACACACACACACACACACACACACACACACCAAACCAACTGATGGTTCTCATTATTTGCATGCTCGGGTGCCTGTCACAGATGGAGCCTGATAAAGGCATTGAACGGTAGAGTATGACAGAGCTGCTGCTGCATTTACACTGATGTACAACCATTATATCTCTAGGACTAAGTGTGTAAGACCCAAGAGCTCAAGCTCAAGATGTTTTTATATTTTATTCAGCAAAATAAGGTACACGAATGATACCACATTAGTGATTTTTAAAGCTTTTACGTGTCTTGAAAATCAAACAAGCATACATGCATTTATGCTTATGATGGTCACGATTTACATGAAATATGTATATGCACTGTGTTTATTTATTTTGAATATATAAATACACACACATACAGTATATATTTAAAAATATTTATAGTTATATATTTATATCATTATATTATATATAAATATATTTAAGAAATAAACAGCATATTTTTGTAAATATATAAAGGCATTTGTTTATATTTATATATACATAATAAATATACACACTAATATATTACGTATTAATAAAAACGTTAGAAACGGATGCGTTAAATCGCTATTAATCATTTGACAGCACTAAACTATATTCATATTTTAAAAAATCCTGTTCTATTATTTGTTTTTAAGATAAAGGTTTACTATTTCTGTTCACTTTCATAGTGTGACTTTTGGTAAATTGTATTAAATCAAATAAGTGTCAATTAAAGTAGCAAAATAAAAAGTCTCACTTACATAATATAAGTGTTCAGTTTGATTTTAGGCTTCAAAATTCCTAACAGCTGTGTTCATTTGTGAGGATTATCTTGATGAGCAAAATGTGTATGAAACGAAATGAAAAATTCAAAGGCTTTTACTTGAGGGAGCCAGCGTGATGCAAACTTCTGGGCTGAACTACAAAAACCTATCCCTGCAGCACTCTCTATTTTTGAAGTTTATGTTGAGTAAATATTGAGTAAAATAAAAACTAATTTTGGGAATATACTGTCAGTTGGCGTCAGTTATTGAAAAAGCCATATCGATTGACGACTATATAGATAGATCCTTAGCACAGCTCATGAGGCCTGGACTTACTGTTGGTTTTGAGTCGAGCAGGTTCACTGTTTCTGCTCCCTGCCTGGTTGATAGCCTTGACGAAAAAGATGTAACGGGTGCCACTCTGCAGGCCGTGGACTGTGTAGTGATTCTGCTTGATATTAGGCACGATCATCCAACTATCTACAGAGTTGTACAGACCTGCAAGGTAAGAGAGAAAGAGCATAACATCAATCACAGATGCAGCTGATTTTTTACAATCGCTCTTAGTCAGGACTGTGGTAGCACTCATTATTAACACAGAGGAGCAGTGCAATAATAGGCACTTACCAATAAATTTTTTAACAGTGGGATTCCAAAAAGGGAATGGTACATATGAAGTTCATTATTCAAGGCATGCCTATTTCTGTTTGATGCGACAACACATATAGCACACGTTCGTAGAAAGACTCTGGATGTTTGCCTCAGGCAAACAGATGCCCCTCAATCCAGTTTCTCATGACGAACCATTTGCCCAGAATGTCCTCAGGAAACATCAGCAATGCCATTAAAACCACTGGCACTGCCACTGCCACTCAAGGGCTGTCAAATGTGTGCCATACAAATGGCAAAAGCACTTCATAAGTGATAATTTTTAGTGCATTTTATCTGTGTCTATTATAATATTATATTAACAACTAGACATCCTGCTCTCCAGATATATTCAACGCAATTATAAATATGGTGCAGTAAAATAGTAAATAATAATGATGATGATAATGCACAATTTACTAAATATATATTAAGAAAACAATTTTATTCCTATTGTTTACGTAATATTAAAGGAATAGTTCTGTCATCATTTACTCACCTCTAAGTAGTTCCAGATCTGTATTGAATTGCTTTGTTCTGCAGAACACAAAGGAAGATGTTTTGAAGAAAGTTTGTAACCAGGCTGTTTTGTTCACCATTGACTTCCACAGTAGGAAACAAAATATTATGGCAGTCAATGGTGACCCAAAACAGCCTGTTAACAAACTCTTTATATATATATAATTTTTTTTCCCCCTTTGTTTTCAGCAGAACAAACAAACTTTGGAACTACTCAAGGATGAATAAATGATGACATTTAAAAAAAAATCAATTTAAATCAAATGTCAATGTACGGCTGTATTCATGCTGGAGCCTATAATAATTCTAACAATAATGTGTGCAAAACGTACGAAAAAGTTGTTTCGAATAAATACTGTTTATATGATTTCTAATAGTTATTATTATTTTGGCCACTCGCTATCTTGCTTTCTAGATTCCCTCTCGCTCAATATCCCTTTCACAAGGACGTCTGCACCACTCATCCAAGCAGAAACTAAATGTCTAGGAATTATGATGCCTTCATTATATTTTTAAGCATTCAACTAAATAAAAAAGTACAACATCTGATGACTGGATGAAAAAGAAAGCAAAGCTTATAAAGTATTAACCACTCGCATCCACCAAATGCATCTCTAATATTTTTTCATGAGCTAAAAAAGTCATTTGATCCACGTCCATATCAAAAAGGCGTTTGATGTTGTTGTTTGATGAACAGAATTAGCATAGCAGACTACAATATGCTGCTTACATTGTAAATTCTCTGCAGTTGCTTGACATTCAGAGGGAGAAAGACTTCAAAGAGGGCCAGATGAAGGTATGTGTCATTGGATAAAAAAAAGGCAGGGTGAATAGGGATCCTAGACTGTGCATAAGTGTGTGTGTGTGTGTGTGTTGGTAGATGAAAGGGAGCTAAAACACAAAACTGGAACTGGGCTGCTCCCAATACTGTCGGCAAATCCAAACTAGCCTTTGATGCTTCTGTTGTGTGTGTGTTTCCATGACTGTGCATGTGTTTAGACATCATCAATGCCAATAGGACCTTCACGGTAGTTAGAAGAATTAATCCTGCTATGTTAAGAGTATGTGTTATGATCCCACGTGAACATATTTTCTCAGAGATGCAAAAACATATGTTTGCCTTCACCACAAAAATAATGTCTCACTTCTGATCGGTGGCCGCTGTGGACTGTGTCTTCATTTCAGATTCTTGGGCAACTCTCCAAAGCCCAGCTTATGAATATCTTAAGTTACAAAGACCTTGGCTTTGGCAGAAACCAACAAAAAGGCAAAGAAACCTAGCATCATGATGCACCGTCTTACGACGACCAACGCCATCATGCAAAAATAATGTGACACTTAATCAATGCCTAGCTGACCAGTCTTGTGATTATCTGCTCAATGATGGTACTTTGAGATTCCCTTCAGATACGGTATAAGAAACATCCACCGTCAAGGCTGAGGATAAGTCATGGAAGCAGGACGGGAATATTGACCTGGTAAGCATGCCGCAGATGTCTGTGAAAGTGTGCATCAACCAGAAAGATGTGCTCACCTTTAAATATTGTCCCTACGCACGGAAATGACATCGCTCCCTTTGACAAGTGCATTCCAAACGACGAAATAATGACACGCACATGCTCTGCTCAATCAAGTCTCCACTAACAAGTGGATAGGGATGATCACTATGATTTGGAAAATGGCTGTGAATCGTATAATACACGATACACACATGGTTGCACAAGTCTAAAAAGGTGCTGTACTGGAACAATTGGAATAGCCACAGCCACAGCCATATCACCCTGCAGCCCAAGCCTGGTTGCCCACTGAAGCTAAGCAGGGTTGAGCCTGGTCAGTACC
>JAUCMT010000026.1:14603165-14661694 GCA_032357475.1 Enteromius thamalakanensis
TTATGCTAAGCTATGCTAATTTTGGGACCACCAGACCCGGCGATCGGCTGAATGGATTCAAAAATGGTAAAACACATTTGTATTACTATAGGGATGTTGGAAAATGAGCCTATTTCCAAAAAAAAGTGGAGTGTTCCTTTAACTATGACTTTTCCCCAATAATAAATTTGCTGCTTATTAATAGTAAGATAATTGTTAAGTTTAGGTATTGGGTAGGATTAGGGATTTAGAAGAAGGTAATGCAGAATAAGGCATTAATATTACTACTAATAAATGGCTAATATTCAAGCGATGTGCATGCTAATAAGCAACAACTGTAGTTAAGAGACCCCGCAATAAAGTATTACTGAACCCAAACTGTATTTATTTCATGTTCTGTAAAAGCCAGGTAAACTATTCCCTTTAGAGTTAACAGAAAGCTTTAATACTAGCATTTAGTTTCAAGTAGCTGTCGATTAGTTTGATTTTGTCTAAGAATGACTAATGTGAATTCAGTTTCAATTGATTTCTGGAGAAGTACTGCACTGCATTTTAAGCAGCGCTCCCTTCTGCCCCGTTGATCCGTCTGGTTTCGCAGTGAAAGTAGGACATTTTAAAGTAAGCAGACTGGATTCGGCGGAGACTCACCTGTGCGCCGGGATCTTGTGATCTCCAGCTATCAAAAGCACATCACACAGCTGCTTGTGCTGAAGATAGGTCTCCATCTTTCGAAAGGTCTGTTCCGCATGGTTTGTGGCCTGGAAAAACTCATCTGAGCAGTTGGAGCTCATCCTAGAGAAACTGCTCAAAGCCAACCTGTGGGAAACAAGAA
This sequence comes from Enteromius thamalakanensis, assembly GCA_032357475.1. NCBI lineage: Eukaryota > Metazoa > Chordata > Actinopteri > Cypriniformes > Cyprinidae > Enteromius > Enteromius thamalakanensis. Next base: position 14,603,977 of record JAUCMT010000026.1, read on the forward strand.
GACCGGAGTTGAGCTGGGACCGAGCAAGGCGCGCTTCTGTCAGTTTAATATGATTGTTTGATCTATGCGGGTGATAGGGGGGAACTTAACTAACACCTGCACAGGCTGCTGTGTCCACCTATGACTTTATCTTTTAGTTTTCTCCCCAACTGACCCGGCAGGCCCGAGGCTCCGGAGAGTGACAGGTCATGTTGAAGAAAATGTGTTTGTGTTGCAGCAAAGCATGAGTCATGTGCATATCTACAGAGCACTATTCTAAATCTAATAGCTGTTTACTTGGAGATAGGTCACCTAAAAATGCAACTCTGTTTTTACTTCCATCATATCCTTCCAAACCTGTATGAATTCCTTTTTTTGTTCCATACAATCGCTGATGCTCCATAAACCTCTTGAAACATTAAAGAATAGCATACAGGTTGGACGTTATATGAGGTTGAGTAAAATATTCCTCAAATGTGTGTATGGTTTGTATCATTTGGACATACAGAGGTAATGGATAATTCCTACAGTGGCGCTTCAGTTAGTTCACCCATGACAAATTAAACAGGCGTAGCTTTCTAATATAAATTTGTAATACGATTCAAGAAAGAGCGGTTGGCTCGAGCAAACTTAATAAATACGTCATGAACAATTTTCTGCCATTTCCATCAATTTCCTCTGCCGACTATAGAAAAATGACTTGGTATCATGCATTTTGTGTTATAGTAATGAAAGAATCACGTTCTTCTTTAAACAATGATTGTAATGCATGATTTCACAACAAAATCTGCTTGCATTAAAATATTGTAATGCTATTTTATGGCTTGATCCAATTTATGTTCTGCTCTGCCACTGACTGTCACCATGTTGCGGGATGCAATTTCGGTATGCATGAATTATACATTGTGCAGAAGTAATAAAAACACTTCTTTTCTCCCCCGATTGGACATTAGTCATTCTGTGTATGTCTCCCTTCACACTTGTGAAAGCTAAAATTGAAACCATTAGAGCTAAAATCCGTAAATAAGTGGATTGAAAGCCACAGAGTTTTCCAAAGGGGCAGATTACCATTTGCACAAACTTTGCTGTTTTTATTTATTTATTTTTTCTTTTGGAAGCACGGGACTTTGTGGGGATCTGGTCTCTTCATAGAGCCTCGATAATGTAAATTCTGAGCTGTTCTCCCTGCAGACCGGTAGATTACAAGCCATTGTGCTGCATCTGAATAATCCCTCTGACTCACAGCAAACAATCTAAACTCTTTATTTTGCTGTCCTTCACGGAACAAATTCATGGCTGACATTTAACCAGTCCACAACACTGTTTAAAAAGTCTAGCTGCCGAAGGGACGTATAGTAGAGCTGTGCATTTTGATTACTTTTCTGAAATATATGCCATACAGAAAGGTTGTATATGCTTTGAATGACTGGTTATAGTAACCGTCATTAACATAACAAAAACAAAGCATGATCATTTTAATATCTGCACGTCCTCTTGTCCGCTTCATCTTTCAACAAGAGTCGCAAAACCAAAGTTGGGAATGAATATTAAGCATCTGATAAAATGTTATGATCTCGTAAAAGTTTTAATTACAAAGTAAATCCCACTGAAAGCTGCGCTCGCTTGATCAATGGTTTTGTGAACTGTGACTCTGTCCTTCGAGGGATACATAAAAAAAATGTGGCTTTAAAGGCAGACGAGCGAGCTACTCTTGTAAGCACACCACCGCATAAATCACATTAATTCCAGAGTACATGCTTCTGCTCTCTCTTTATAGCAGGCTACATGTGATAAGTAGTCAGTTGGCGTTTTTAATATGATGAAGCTGGCTTGACGTGAGTTGGCTTGATGAGCAAGGTGACTCTCATACGGAATACATTATCTTTATCTCTCTGGTCAGCTGTCAGGGGTTGGTGATCGCACTGATATTTACAAGCCGAGGGGGGCTGACATCTAAACATTTAAAATGGTCCTGGGGTTGCTCTGATCTAATGCCACATACAAAGCCAAATTCAGGGTTGTCTGGCTGACAGATCACATCAAATAGCCTGCTATTTTACATATAGAGCATCCGGTTTGCTTAAAGGTACAGTTCGCCCAAAAATTGCATGCAGTAAAATGCAGTAGCCTAACACTTGGGACATGCAAGATGTAGATGTTGGTTTCTTCATCAAAGCAAATCTACAGTAGCATTACATCACTAGCTTCTTTGTTCTGCCGAACTACACACATGCAGCTTTTCACTTCACTTTAACTAAAGGACAATTACTTGTGGATTACTGTGACGTTTCAGCAGTTAAGATTTCTCATTCTGACGGCACCCATTCACCTCGAAGGATCCACTGGTGATCAAGTGATGTAATAATGAAAAATTTCTCCAAATCCAAATGAAGATACAAACTACATTTTGGGATAGGATGAGGGCATTTTCAGCACCTTTTATTTTTGGGTGAGCTAAAAAATGCAGGCACGCATCCGTTTTATTGTTTTGTGATAGTGGTACTTATGTGGCTCAAAGAATGAATGGTGTTTATCGGTTTTTTAAACCCAGTGGCTGCTGACGATACAAGACAATCGAGTGTTAAAGACGACATAAAATTTACATCACATTATTTACATTATGCCGACTTGTTTTTGAGAATTAATAGACACATTGGCAGCTGCAAGATATTTAGACATCAAATAACGGTGTTTGGATTGTGCAGACAGCAAAGACTACCAGTCCCAGACTCCTTCTGGTCATTATAAGGTTGTTTTTTATGCTAAATAGATGGGTAATTCATCTCACTGACATTATAACTACATTTTGGCACAGAGCTGAGTGTATTGAATAAGAAATAAGCCAACACGAAGGGGTTGTAAAACCTAGATGCATTGCTTTTGCTCAAAGGAATGCTGAGAGGACTTTTATGTCTACCAATTTTCGAAGAACCAAATTGCTTCTGTATCACTTTCTGAAAGGTTGTAAATTTACTAAAAATGTTTACTTTCTGGCTGTAAAATTGGCTTTTTATATAAAGGGTCTTTTTGAGACGCAATGCAACACAATGCACTGCAAATAAAACATTTTGTTTGTATCCCCTAAATAATATATCACAATATAGGTTCCTATACATATTCTATTAATGCATGCATGTGAATCTTACATTTGCATTGCTGTAAACCTTGACATTCTTAATTTTATGCAGTTTATTATTACTTGTGTCGATAAGTCTATTCCTTTTATTTTCCATTACATCTATTTTATTTGTTGTTAATGCACTTCGAGTACTACTTCTGGCTAGATAAATCTTCATATCGTTATGCAATGTGAACAGAAAGAATAAACAGCTCAACGGTTGAAACTGCTGTGTGACACTCCATTCACCGAGGACTTTAATAGAAATCTATTTGTTGTGTTATCTGGTGGATTACATAACTCATCATATCCATATCACTACAACATCTGAGCAGTTACTGAACTTGAGCTGCATCACTCTTCTCACCCAGATCAATAACAAGTGGGCAGTTGTTGCAGTTACCTGAGCGTTTCCTGACAAGAGGCTGCCAACAGACTCTTCAAACGCCATTTCAAGAGCCTGACACAGAGAGCATGTTATATGTGGCGCACCGCAAAGTGCTTAAACAGAGTTTGCACGTCGTTCCCTTTCTCTCTGAAACAGATGCAAATAGTTTTCATTAGTAGCATTTAAATGCTGTTTGTTAACGCAGGCCAAGTGTTTTGATCAATACAACCAACAAAAATGGCATAAAAAATATTTAGGCAATATTCATGCAATCCCAATTTTAATGGTGCAGTTGCCAAATATTGCTAGAAAGCAGGTATAAAAGTTTTTTCAAGGATGTTATAATAAAATATGTATCAGAATCTTTGCTCGCATGCGTTCTGCGCATTGGGTGACCTTTCAAGAAATAGATGCTAGCTGGTTGCAAACATACTGAAGCAGCCCTGAGCGATTTTATTTGGCAGAATCTTGCTCCTCACAGAACAACACATCAATGCCTCTTTCTCGATTTCTGAAGCATGCTTTGTTATTCAGTGATGCAGAGTGCACACATTATGTTGAAACTCCACAACAGGGCTTTCTTGATCATAACTGAGCCGGTTCTGCATGTCTGTTGGGTTTTCGTCCGTTTTTGAAATTTCCTTGCCTTTTCCAAAATGCCACGTAATGTCATTGAACAGGAAAGGTTTTTTTACATTGTCGATGCAAACAAAGCTGCTTTTGGGTCTAATCTAATTCTTGTAAATATTAAAATTCTACAAGCATAAACAGCACCATCCGGATACTGAGACAAAATAGTGAGCATGTTCAAAACAACGTAATAAAACACCAGGCCCGTGTTTGCAAGGCGTTTTATTTTCAGACCTTAAATGCCTTGAGCATCTATTAAACCTGGCGTATGTATAAATGTAGAATCCTAATAATATTTCTTGTGTGTCTAACAGACAATTCCTTAACAATAAACTAAGTGAAGATGAATGAACCTCACTTCTTAAAGAGGATTACAGCTATCTGTGCTCGCTCAAAGCCATGAGTAAAAATCATCTTTATCGCCCAGACAGCTTAAACAGGACTTCCTTCCTCCAGCATTTTCACCCACTGTCCTTTAAGTCTGATGTACAGTGGGGGCTCAACCTCATTTTAAGATAGATCTGTATTCATGTAAACCCCAGGATTTGTGCTGAAGGAACTATTTTCTTACTGTTACTCAATTCCAGCAATCAAAAGGCATGCCTGTTTAAGACATAAATATCCAGTCATTAGCATTTAGAAAGCGTTCCTTTAACTAATTTGTCAAAACGAACTCAAAATAAAGGAGTGCAAGCAAAAAGTGGCTAAAATACAATTAAACGGGATTTTCCATTTTACATGCAATTTGTATTTTTAAGGCATTATTTTACTAGAATGCAGGGTAAGATTCATAATTTATACTTTTTCTGCTTTGTTGGTTGCAATTTTTAATTTAATGGTCCACGTGAAATTGAAAAGGAATTTGAATTAAAGTTAGAGAAATTTACTGAATTCAAAATAAATAAGTAAATAAATACAAATACTGTTATTCTGATCCGGTGTTTAACGTTACGTTACACGCATTTCTCGGTTCGTCGTGTGTTTGTCAAACGCACGTTCAGTTAAATCACTGCATGTAGGGAATTTCAGACTGATTTCTGATTTTAAACTCAGGGGACAACAGCCTACCGTTTATATCGATATTTGAATATTACGAACACAGAGGGCTCAAAGTAAGCTGCTGCAGCCTAGAATAGTAACGTACGTTACACGCTCACCTGGATTTCGACATGTGATGTGTTTGGCTGTAAACTAAACTAAACTAAACGCTTTAAACTAAATCATAAACCTGCGCGACTGGCCCTCCTGTCGAGCCAGATGCGTGTGCGTTTGTGACAGTTTGAATTATTTGTGTACTTACCTGTACCTGTTTGAAAAATAACACGAGTATTTCCATTTTGCCTGTAGGCTCGTGTCGACCTCTTGCGAACTTGCGTCGGCGCGCGCATGCGCGTCAAGACTGGCCTCATTAAAATACGAGTTAGTCAGTAAAACATACATTTAGCATATTTTGCCTTCGAAGGTTTAAGCGTTTCAAATCTCTTCCCCATGAACAACAGCCCCATAAACTGCGGTGTGTGTTGCGCAAGTCTATTGACATACTTTTTATTTTAATAAAGTGACACAGTCTTTTATATTTTTTACCAAAACATAACTGTATTTTTGTGTACCTTACATCCATTACCTCTAAGAAATGTTTTTTGTTCTTGTTGTTTCACATTGGTTCATACAATATGCAATGAAATAAATAGAAATCTGTATTTGTCAACTAGGCTTGTAATAAGTGGCACAATGTACTGTGAAGATGGACATTTTTGCAAAATAAATCTCTTGAAAGTGATACCTGACAGAGTTTATTTTGCTATAATGATCAGCTTCCCTTTTTTCCACGTTATGCAAGCCTACCTAATATAAAGACACAGGGAAATATCACAGGGAGCAGCACAGTCTATGGGCTTCTTGTATTTTTGTTGTAATAATGATCCTGTCTACATTTGTTGCTCTATTAGTCATCCAAATCTCTTTAACAAGAAAAGTCATGTAGACTAGCTAGGCCTACTGAACAGTTATAGCCCATTGTGACTGTTAACATACAAAATAGCTGCAAAATTGCCTGAACATGCCTACCTACAGTATTTATGAATTCCACTTGTCAAAAAGTCTAGTCCTGTCAGCATACTTTCAACACACACTGAATAGATCAAACGTGTGGCTGCTTCCCCAAAGTTGCCTAAAGTGAGAAAGGATGTATCAATAGATTTACTGACTGGGATTTCATTCAGCTTCAACATTCGAGCAAGTGGGTAATGCCAAGATGTTTTTAACATGTTCATTCCTAGACTGAGAATCAGTGTAAAAGTCATTAATATTCCTGTACCAATTCAGTGACAAAACACTGTCAACTGATGATGCATTGCATTTTAAGATAAAGGTTAATTGGCTGAAATTGGCTTTTAATAATCTACATTCTGCGAACAACTTCTGTGAATGCATTATTAATGAGTCAACAACAAAAACATTATGAGCAGCAATACAGGTCACAGATCTTCAGAGGCTTTAATTAGATTTCATTGAACATAAACATACCTCTTGCGGAAACGGTGGAAGCATAATTACATAGTGTAGCAATATGTCTTAATATTCATGTTATGAGTGGTAGTTAAAACAGTGAAGTGCATAAAAGACATTTTACTTTGATCATTGTTTTATTTATTGCTGCCATTTATAATAATACAATAAATGTTGGTATTTTAGCTTTTGCTTTTAAGGTTTTTTCTTTTTTTTTTTTGTCTTTCATGTGAGACTGTTTTAGCTTCACTTCAGTACAAAGATAAAGTTAGAGAGGATATTTGTAAACTTAACCACACACAGTTCTTCAGAAGCCGAACAGGTGCAAAGATGAAAGCATGTTTTTTCAATAACCTCCAGGTCAGACCTTGCTTATTATCATAAGTATTGCACTTTTTTCTTTATCTTCAGACTGTGTTGCCCTTTCAGTGTGCAGTGTCTCATCACCTATTTTGTCAACCATCTTCAAGGTAAATAGTGCCTACCTCAAGGGTTATAAAAACTGTGCAGAAAATTCCAGTGTGCTACATCAGTATTCTTAACCTCAGAGGAAAAGCTGCAGCTCAGCACCCAGGAAAGTCACATGCCATTAAGAGGGATTTGACGGAGGGGCTCTGTACATTATTTAAAAGAAGGAAATTTAAATAAGCTTGTTAAAAATATACACGGCGCGGGAATCTGTTATGTTGTAAAATGAATCTGTTTTTCCCCATCAAATTCAGTAAGAAAAATGAAGCCAGATGTTTGCTAAGTGTGCATTTTTTTTAATATCCTATTCTGAGCAGATGCAAATTATGAACATCTACCAATTATGCTGAGGCTAATAGACATGTTGAAAAGCTGAATTATAAATTGATTGAATGCGGAACAGTCAGCAGTGTTAGCATAATTTATTGCCTGGCTTTAACGTATTGATCTCAAATGACAACAAATCCTGAATTATCAATAATTATGCTAATAGATGCGTTTCATAGACAAACAACACTCTACTACAGAAATACGCAAGTGAGTGTCACTTTTAACTATGAAAAATATAGTGTGTATTTTTAATAACATAATACATTATAAGGGTATTCTTAAGGCATTACAATGAATGCATTATGCATTATAAATTACTTGATATGTTGTTGTATCATCTTATGAATATTCATAAGAACTGTTTTAATGATGTTTACTTATTTGTGGTTATAGCTTTTAAGAATATGATAATATACACAATAATCTCATTCCATCCACTTAAATGGCAATGGATTATATTTATTAAAGTTATAATGCATTATAAGCGTCACATTTTGCCATTTTACTTATGTTACCACTTATAAGTAATAATAATAACAGTACAGCTATAAGATCAGAAGTCAGATGAATGTGTGATAAGACACATTTGCTTTGAACCTTATTTTAAATATAGTATCAGTTTGATTATTTTGATGGTACCCTTTAGACAGCTGTTGATAAGTAACTCCAACTACTAGCCTCTATTTGTAGTGTGTCTGCTAAATATATGCTAACACTTTCTTTTGATGGTTCCTCAGCAGACTATTTTTGTTGAATGTATTAGCTAGCTCACATAAGCCTCAATATTAGCCTCACAGGAAACATTGAAATAACACTCAGTACCTAACCACTCTGTGCAGATCTTAAATAAACAATATATGACATAGTCCGTTATAAATAAAATCGAATTAATGTGGTGTTCATAATGTGTTATTAATAATCATACTCTTAAAAGTTCGTAAAATATGTAAACATTATCATGCATTATAATTGTTTTATGGATATTCGTGAGATGTTATAAGGTTTTTCGTATAATGCATTATATATTCATTTTAATGCCGTTAGAATACCCTTATAATGTATTATAAATACATGCTTCATAAAAAGCGTTACAAAACACCACTATACACCAATATATACAAACACATTATATGCGTTATACTGCTGTAGACATTAAACTCTAGATGAATATTAAAACATGTTTAGATATTCATGTAAATGTGATATGAAACTAATTATGAAGGCTATTGAGCTTTTCAACCAAATGGAATAACAGTCTGTTTCTGTCTTGAACTATACACATTAATGCATTAACATGCTGCCACGCTTTGAAAAGAAGACATTTTCTCAATGTTCATTTTTTTTTGCTTCTGCCCTTGATTTAAGTTTTTATTAAAGCCCTTATCAAGTTTAGCTATTTCCAAGGCTTTTGTGCAATGCTTTCTTTTGAACACATAAAAACTTAATTCACTGATTAATCAGTAAGCAACCAACAAGCTTTGAAGCAAAATCTAGATTTATAAAGACTGTAAAGCCATCTTTTGAAAAGCTAATATTAACGCAACGTTTGTTAGAAATTACGTTCAATAGTTCAATAGTTTGCTCCATCTCTTTAAATTTCAGTTTTTATTTAATACTTTAAACCAACTGCAATCATTTCTTGCACAACACATTCAACATTGAACCCGCCTCTTGTGTATTTTTCTCCTCTCACAGTACATTTCCATTTCTCTACCTGGACAATGTCTCTTGACCTGTCAATGCTGTATGAAGATACCATAAATCTCTCCCTGAAATGAAGCTCTACTCATCCTAGGACAAGATGGTGTCATTATTTTCCAAGGCAATTGAGAGGAAATTGAGATATCATTCAACGTAACGGCTGCTGACTCAAGTCTCTGCTGTTTCCTTATTAAAGGGTCAGGGCCAAAATTCTTTTTATAGACAACGTTTCATCAAAAGAAAGGTATGGTCTTTTTTCACAAGGACAGCCGGATAGTGATGTACTGAATATATTTTTCACAATGTATATTTCTGACAACACAGCTTTTTAGCATTTAAAAATGTTAAAACGGGACGCAATTGCAACACAGTCTCACAACTGGTCACATTTTGAAGGCTTGGATTTTTGAAGTTCGAGGTACACCTTTTTAGCACAACGCCATCATTCACGAGATACAAGATCCAATGACATTTCATAACCAACGTTTACGTATGGATTCTTGTAGCGGCATTTTTTTAAATCACATTTTTGAAGTGCACAGAAGAAGGAGACAGAGATTGTGTCTATTCCTCTCACAAATCAATTGTTTTGCCTCGAAAGACTTGGAATATTAATATCTTTCAAATAAATGATGATGGTTCTTGTATCAGCCTGCAATATCTTGTGATTTATTGACAGATGGTAGGTTCAGGGGCAGGGGTTGGGTTACATGCTCATAAATGTTTAAATGTTCACGTCGAAAAGTGACTAAATAAGGGGTACCTTGAGCTTGAAATAAGCGACGAAATGGTCAAAATGAGTTGGAGTGTGAGAATGTGCTGGCAATCCAGGTAAATGTATACTACATGTGATTATTTGAAAGACATCTATTATGTGCACTAAACAGATTAGCAAACGATTAATGGCTATAAACAATTATTTATATAAATATACACTATTATCTAAAACACAATAAACTTCCAGCATATGCCTAACATCCATTTGTATAGTAGTCTATAGCTTCTCTGTACATTTGGAAAGGATTTCCAAAAATCCTTTAGTAAAATTATTTTCAGAAAAGTAATTACAATAAGCTTACTCTCCTTTCACCAGATGTCATGCAATAATTACAGTGCATTCAAGACAATGCATTTTAAAACTTTAGGGAATGGTGATTAGCATTTCATCAAACATGTTATCATGTCTGCCATTCTACATGTGGCCAATTAACATAATTCTCTACGCTCTCAGAAATAAAGGTACAAAAGCGGTCACTGGTACACTTTAGGTAGGCCTACCTTTAAGCTATAGCTTAATGGACACCTCAGGTACAAACTTGTACCTTTTAAAAAGCGTTTGTATCTTTATTTCTGAGAGTGTACTTATTTAATTGATGTTATTTTATCATTATGACACTACTCAGTTGTGATATTTTAACGAGAATGCTTGATGTGAACTTTAATTTGCACATAACATTGCAGTAGTTGTACTTTAAAACCCCATGACCCTTTGCAAGCCGTCATGTTGTCAGCTTGTCAAACTAGTTGAAGAAATGGCAACACAGATCACAGACATGGCCCTAAGCCCTTTACGCCTGCAGGGATATGTAGGACACCAAACATTGCTCTCTCTCTCTCTCTGCCTTTTGAACAGATCAGAAACAGACGTTTCACATAAATATGAATTTACGTGTCTATTATAGTGACTAGGTCTAGATTAATAGGCCAACTAAGGATTCTGCATGTTAGATTTAGTAGGATGCTGGTATGAGTGCATGCTGAAAAAGAGAACAAGGTTGGATTTTTTTGTTAATATTTCCAGATTCTGATGTTAAATTTATTGAAAAACAATCCATTTAACAGATTTCGTGCTTGGAGTGTCAGCTTGCCCTCCACTAACATGATCTAACTGGTTCAGTTCATCATTACAAAATCACTATGACCCCTCTAATTTCAGCATATATTATATGCCGCTTCATCTCGCTTTCTGTTTGAAAAAATAAAGATGGATATTTCATCAATCTCTTTGAATTATTTATGATGAGCAGGTCTGCCGCCTCAATATTACAGAAGATCGACAGGAACATTCTAAACACAGTATTCAGCACTTTTCATCAATTCCCATAGTGATACAGCTTCCAGGCTGAATCCAGATTAATTTCTTCCCTAAAATATTTTATTCATTACTGCCTTGGCTGCCTCACACGGTTTTGAGGTACCAACGGTTTGACGTTTCACCGGTAATGAAATCCATGAGTACTATATCAGATGAATATAGCTTATACAGCCTACACTATCAAACATGACATGTTTGGCATTTTTCCTGGTAATGTGTTTTATTTGAATGCAAAATGGTGCATTGTTTTATGATACATTGCATGTCGATGCAAAGTCTTTCTTGGCTTTTTCGTCATTTTTATTAGCAGTGCTGGTGTAGAGAGGACTAGAAACAGAGGGGGAATGGGACTGACAAACAATGCAAGCTGCAATGATAATGTAAAGTATTGAGCAAATGTGTATTTAAATAAGGTATTGATAGATGTTAAGTTAAGTCCTATATAGTTCGACCATAATAAACCACAAGAGGACAAGCATTCTGATTACAGCCCCTAAGACCAAATGTGCACTAAACCCCACTATACCCAACTAATTTTCTATACATACTCTTTTTCTGCTTTATAATTGCGTTACCACCTCCTCTTCAGCTCTCCTTTACTGATGAATGTCACACAGAGCAATAACCAATGAATAGTTATTTTTTGCCCTTTGGGTAAAAATCTGCATTGAGGAATTTGTTCTGATCTCACCATTAACTCACACACAGAGATGCACAACAAAATCCCTAGTTTAGAGGCACATTAAAGGGCTCATTTCCATTACATTGTGCCTGTAAGGGAAATTTATGCTTTATTTACGCATTCTAAATGAAAAGTGATAAAAGGGACGGGGAAGAAAAACACAGAATAACAAACAAATGTAACAGCAGATGTATTATTGTATACCTAGAGGCTCTGAGGTATGATAATTTAAAGCATGTCTTTAGGGATCAAATCTCTTTTGTTTCTATATCTAATTCTCTGATTAAGTATTCATAACACAACGCATGATAGCCTCGCTGTGGCACTCATGGAGACACAGTAGTTCATTTTCAGGGGTTAAGAATGATTTTCTAGTGTATAAGATTAAATTTGCAATTTGTTTTAATGTTGCAGCTAATGTCATTTCTGTATAAAAATAGTGTAGATGAAGAATGAAGCCACTGTACTTCTGTTCACAAGATCATATCAATCATGGGACAAGCCTATTAACGCTAAGAAAGCTCTCAGACCAGCAAAGCAATTAACAGAAGCTTTTAAAGGGTCAAAACTTGACGTTTGAGAGTTCATGTCTTTCGTTTATAAGCAATGCAGATAATACTGATGACTGGTTGGCTCAGTGAGAAACATTCTTGCCAGATTTACCTGATTTATTTATTGTCTTTGACCTGAAGTGATTCGATTATCATACTGTTAAAAGATAAAAGGCCAAAAAAGCAACACCGCACACACTCTAAAATATTAATAGACTCATAAATATCCATGGGGAGATGTGCCTATAGCAGGAGATATAGCAGAGCCACAAACCCATGGATAATTTAAATATAGTACAATTTAATGTTTTCAGTGCCCTCTGACCTGAGCATTGCACATATTTGCGAATCTGCAGTCAGTCCAGTCCCGAGATGCAACTACAGGCAATGCTACTTGCCAGAACAAGCAAGACTGAATAAATAAAGAGCCATTCAGGCAGGATATGTTTACATGTTTAAAAAATCACTATATTGGAAAAGAAGGGGGCGAAACGTATGCATGAATTGTTAACTAAAAATACTGGAAAGTGAAATGATATTGGAAAACTATAATGTAAAGCATTACAATTATTATTAGGATGCTTTTCTCGGCTAATATACACTAATATCAGGATGTGATGCAATTCATTTGATTACATATTTGAATTACTTACAAATATGTTATTCTTAATCGAGGGATATTTAGATTCAGCAAATTCATTTAATGACCGTTATAGTTTCACATGCATATGAACTATTAATATTCATCAGGTGTAAAACATGATTTGTGTAGGCACTTTTTTTTAAAGGAAAGTGTGGTTTTGCTTTTATCTCTCATGACATCATCCAATAGCGTGGGTCAGTCTTGCCACTTCCTTATCGGAGAAGATGTTTACTTCCTGCCTTACGGTGACATTATGCTAGACAGAGCCACTCAGTGGGGGAAAAAAAACGACCTTTCTCTTCTAAACATCCAGCACTTAATATGTGAATTGAAAGCATCTGTGGAAGTAGAGCTTTATAATCTCATAAATTTCGATCGATCAGGGCGAGCAAATGAAATGTTCGCTTTCTCTCAAACTGCACTAGTGTGTAAATATCATCCCCACTAAAGATAAGTCATCCTATTGCCCTTCCCCAAATTTATAGACCTTGCGCCAGTGGTCCCTGATGTAACGGCATCCTCTTTGTAGCATTTATAAGGATGCATGCATTAACACGCCGTGAAATATTCCTGCTTCAGGTTATGAAAATGCAGGCTGCTAAAACCACCTCACGGCTTACAGAATGTGCCGTCTATATCCAGACGCCTCTGTGTTTTCCTCTGTGTTTTGTGAGATGCCTGCTTGATGAATAATTTATCTGTGGGTATTTCAGAGCTGTGCTTCTACAACCCGTGTGCCATGTGAATGAACTATTCCCAGGTGAGCAGCGGTGGCAGCTGCAATGGTGGAGTTGATTGAAAAACGATATTCTCCAAAGACCGAAGAGACGTGTAAGCGACGGCCCTGAGTACTGGCAACACAGCTGATGAAAATAAAACAAACTGCCATTTCTGAGCGTATCGCACTGGCGTAATGAGCCCGAATAAAGTGACAGTTAAATACTGTACTTGTACTCAATCCTGATTCTCCCTGGGGCTTAGAGTAAATCCACTCCGTGCCAAAATAACACCTCGCTCATCTCTAGGCACAGTACTGTCTGTTTTCATTACCGCACGAAGGGCAAAAATAGGATTTTCATCTAAAAACTGCAAGTCTTTCATGCCTACAGGCAGAACTTAGTCGCTTGCACCCTGCATGTGTTAGCTGACAGCAGCAGGCATCTCTTCACACATCTGGTTATACGCTTCTATTTCTGCACTCAGTTTTTTTTTTTACCTGTCTGTGGCTTTCTCCTCACAGGGATCCTCCGGATTGCTCTTTACGTCCTCATGGCTGCTTTTCGCCTCCTCTTTCCTGGCACTGCATGGTGAGTTGCTCTTGGGAAGCTCCTCGCTGGCTTGGAGGTTCTGGATGATGTTTTGCTGGTGCCATGATTGATCGCCTGGCCTGACATAAACAGGCGTGGGTCCAGGGTTCGGTGCCAGAATGCTGTGCGCGGGGCTGTTGTTCTTGCGGAGTCCTCCTCTGTCCCGGGAGTGACTCTTCAGCCGGACCGGTGTTCCCCGGTGGTCGAAACCTTCCTGTTGGATGTAGCCCCCATTCCCAGCTGAGGTCTGAGTGCTGTGGCTGAACCAGCGCCAGCGGAGCCTGAGGATCTGCTTCACGTCAAACTCCTTTTTTCCAGACACAGACATGCTATTTGACTCGATGCCAGTGGCACATGGAATCCGAGGAATATCGAGGCAGAGTCTCGGGCTTAAGAGGCTTCACCTCTTTTGTCTTTGTTGCCTGGTCTGGCCAATGAAGGGACGGTGTCTGCAGCTTCTGCCTTGTGTCTTATTACCTCTCTTCTCCAACTCTGTCTGCTCCTTGTCCTTAGTTATAGCGCACACATGATATCCTCTGCCTGTACCACCCTCCTCCCTTCCCTTTTTCGTCCTACGTCTCTCTGCACATACGACACATACACACACACACAACACAGAAAATTAGGAACGCTTACAGCAACCTGCTCCGATTCCAGCCGCTAATAAGGAACAGCTCTTACCCGGGAAGCCGAGGTGCCAAACTGACAGGATGCAGAGGTCAAACCTTACTGGGGAAAATCTTGTAGCACAGGAAGGAAAGCCAAAACCAGCAGCATCTCCTTCCACGAGCAGCATCATCTGCGCTCACACTCTGCCCCTTTCCTTTCTGTGTGCACACACATGCTCTTTCCCTCGCTCTAGCTCTCTCTCGCTCTTCACGCATGCACATAGACATGTCTCCTCGCACAGTCCCCCCATCTGATGGGATCCCGAGGGAGACGGTTTCAGCCTCTCAGCGAAGGAAACCATGCAGAAAAAATATTCTCTCCCTGTCTGTCTCAAGCCGTAGTGACAGATAAACACCAAAGTCTTTCACTGTTTTGACTTCTCCAGTTACTATTTCATCTCAGGTATGTAGTGTGAGCTGTGAAGTCGAGTGCTTGCATATATCTTTCATTGCTATTTCCAAAACATTCTTTGATGTCAGTACATCAACTTACAAGAAATGTTAACAAATCATTTTCAGCTTTTTTAAAAATAAAGTGTTGCAGATGTTTTGTGCCTCTGACAAATTTGCAAATCAAAACATTACAATAAAAATTAAAAGAAAGAGTAATAGGTCTTGTTTTAAGGTGATATGCACCAAATCATAAAATCAGTACATGAAGTAAATGTCATTTTTTTTATTGTTTTTTTTGCCCAACATCAGTTTTAATTACAAAATATTATGTATATGTGTATTATGTATTATGTGTGTGTGTGGGTGTGTATACTGTATATAAAATATGTATACGTAAAAAATATTGCACTATATATATATATATGTACTGAACAATGATGCTGGGAAAACTAAACTACACAAACACAACATATATATATATAAACCACACACACATAAACACATATATTCAACATTAATTTTATTTAGATAGCAATTTTGCTTGTTGTTACAGAACTTTATTATAAGAATATTTTATCCTAATGTGAAATATTTTGAGCCCTATATCCTATATTTTAATGAGGAATTATTTAATAAGAATGAGTTCACCTGTTCACAAGACTTGAAAAATATCTAGTATCTTATTATTTATGTGCATGTATTTGTATAATGGTACTGAATTTACAAGTGAATCTGCAATGCACAGAATACAAACAACTTTGTCAAATGAAGCTAGTTGCTTTGAATATTAAAAAAGAAAGAAAGAAAGAAAGAAAGAAAGAAAGAAAGAAAGAAAGAAAGAAAGAAAGAAAGAAATTGGCAAGACATCTGTCATCCAGATTCTTGTCATCAAGGATATATTTCTTTGATAACATTTTCTCTGGAACATTTTATACTAAATATGCAAAACATAATTTGAAAACTATAGAAAGATTATATCAGCTTTTATGTCTGCAATGTGTTTGACAGTTACATTCTGTCATCAGTGCTCAATCCTTTTTGATTTTGAGGCATAAGACATATATAGCTAATTATGTTGGTGCAGAACCAGTACACACCAGTATAAACTGAAATAAATGCACAGTCTAGCCTCTATTTCTTTTAGGAGTCAAGGACACCATCTGTTTAAGTCTCTTTGATACAAGAGATTTCAGCTCACTGTATTATTCACAAACATCTGCCCTACCAGATAAAGGGAGATTCTTCCTACCTGCATGACACATAAACAATCATAATTATACAACAAGGAGCAGTGATCAAGGAACAACATTTCAAATCCACTGGCTCTCAACTTACTAGTTATTTTCTGATGTTAATGCAGATTCTAATGTATTATTTTAATATCATAACTGTAGTACACATAATGTTTCCTCCTGTTACAACAGTCTGTTTTTACGGCTTTAATTTCAGAACAGTTATATGAGAGTAAAAATTCTTTGATGAGGCATACAGTGGGGGAAAAAAAACAAGTGTTAACTAAATTCTATAAAAATTCCCTTAGTAAATTGTGACAAACCTGAAGCGACCAGGAATCATAAGAAAATGAATACACTAAAAATCACAGAATTGTATATATAGAAACAAGTCAAGACTGTCTCAGAATAAAACATGCTTTAAGACATGTAGCTAAGTAAAAGACAATCATTTATGTCTTACCTTTTAAACAAAACAGGAGAAATATGGGTGCTTGCCTGTATTCCTCTCAGCTCGTAAGTCGCTTGTCATAGATTTCAAGCTAACCATAAAATGGATGGCCTTTTCTTTTCTCACCCCTGGTCTGCTAATGAATATTTGCATACAAAACAAACCACACTTTCCTCCCTCAAAGGAATTTCCTGATCATTTCCTTCCTTTAGTACTGGTTTGAAGAATCAAAGCAGGAAAGGCCATTTCCTGTTTTCTTGGTGTTGGCTCCTATCAGAGTACTCATAGAAAGCTAAAAGCATTATTAAAATCCATTTTTTTAGTAAGTACAGTGACATTGATTATCAAGTTTATTAAGGTTTATTAATGATTATAAATGTTCCCACAAAACTGTCCTGTCTAGTTTTGAATTACAATACAGAGGAGTTGTGCATTCATGTATATCATACTTTAATACAAATGAGTCACAGTCAACAGGCATGTACTGATAATTGTTCACTTTATTTATTTATTTTTTTTGCAATTGATACAAGGAGGAAAAAAAAAAAAGTTAGAAACTTGCAGCCTAAATGTCCCATTATTTACAAGGGCAAATGCACATTTTAAATCGTCAAAATATTAATTTTTTACCATTGGCATTAGCCTTCCTGTAGTTATATCACCACATGACACCACGGCATTTCATAAATTTAGTGAGAGGAAGAGAGAGAGTCAACCGGATGTAAAGAAATGTGGAAGGTATAACCAAGAAAAATGCCTTAGAAACCATTAAAAATAAAAAAAAGCAAGTCACAGCTTTTGCCAGCTGCTTCTTTGTGTGCATTTTAAAGATATTCAAGCAATCATTAAAAAAAGACAGCCTTAGATATAAATACTTTAGAAGATTATAATCTCTGTGTAAATTTCATAATATCTGAACTGTCATAATATTAGGGACACCAGTTTCTGTTATCCTATGTATCTGTTTTGAATCAAATTATTTACAATTTATACAGCCCATAAACTTCATTGTGCTTATGAGATATGGTTTATCACTGTTCAAATTAGTTTTCCATATGCAATAAGTACATATGATACAGCACTACTAATATAAGTGAAGCTGAAGTAAAAACCTTTCAATCTAACTAAAATCACTCATCTTGCATTTAAATGTGTCCAGGCAATTTTAGAAAGGACAACAGAGTTTCAAAACTTTCAAAAGGTACAAAAATAGAACAAGTTATCAGATGACAGATTTTTATATTAACTACACACATTGTTGGACTGGATTTGAATTTCCTATCTACAAAACAAAATTAAAATTACATAACAGATTTCTCTTATTTACAGTGAAATTGTAATTCCAGAGGGGGGGGAAATTAAATATATATCAATGCCTGTAAAGAACATATGTGGGAATTGAAGAGACAGGCAATATAGCAGTGCACAATTGTTTAAATGAAAGACAGATTTACACAGTCATCAAGTGTGTTTGTGTGTGTGTCTGTGACTGAGAATGTACTGTGCATGAAAACTATTTCTTTGGTGACACCGCTATTTCGAGTTTTGGAAACCGAAAACTGCCTTTTGAACCACTATCACTGCTAGATGTTGATGACACTCTGGACTTTTTTGAAGACTGAGCAACTGCACCAGCACCCTCAATCCCAATTTCACTTTCATCTGTCACTTCATATGAGCCTTTACTTTTTGAGCTAAAACCTCCAATTGTGGCAAACTTCAACTTTCCTTTTTTGCCTTTGGCCTTTTCTCCAACATCAACTGAAATGTCGCCACCCTCTGCGTGTAAGTGGCCTTCAGCAGAAACAGGGGAAGCTAAACCTCCCTCATCACTTACAGAAGACGAGTGTCGTGTTTTTTTGAAGAGGTCAAGAGAGGCAGATTTACTCTTTGGAGTAACTTTAAATCCAGGACTTCCCTCTACAGTTAACTTGCCACTTGTCAGTTCCCCAGAACTAAGGCTGAACTCCTTAGACACTTTTGCACCACCTTTACTGGTAACATCTACACCTTCTCCCTCAACAGTAAGATCAGCTGCACTGCCACCTTTAGATTTAGATTTGACAAATAATTTTGGCATTTTGACTTTTACTTTTCCACCACTGCTTTTCGTATCAGTGCTCTCAATTTCTATACTTTGGGAAGTAACTTTAGAACCAGCAGCCAATTCACCTGAACCTACACCAACTCTCATCTCATCTCCATCTACTCTAGGTAATGCAACACCAAACTTTGGTACTTTGATTTTAGGAAAGGTTACATTACCTTCTTGGTACTCCATCACACCAGATAAGGATGCATCTGGCTTCATGTCTAACCCACTTGCAGTCTCTCCCTTTTCTCCTCTTACATTAAAGCCTGGTATTTCAATGCTCCCTTTTACTCCTTTTTGTTCAGTGAGACTTAAATCAGAATCTAAAGCGCCACCATGGAGATTCACAGAAGGCACTGTCAACTCAACATCCTGTATTTTTCCTCCTATGTCAATTTTAGCCTTGCCTTTTCCATTAATGCCTGATCCTGCTACACTGACATTTGGGGACCGGAAGGTCTTTTCTGGAAACTCTAACGTTGCATCTCCAACTCCCAGTTTAGGAGTTTTTATTTCAGAGCCAGAGACACCGACTTTTGGCACTGTGATTTTTCCTCCTTTTGTTTTGAAATCAGAACTGTCCAAACTAACTTCTGGTGTCTGAATATCAGTTTTAAGGCTTGCAGAAGGTAAATCAGCAGATGATTTTATGGAGGCAGATGAACTACCTTTAGCTTTTGCAGATTTTATGTCAAATTCCACATCAGGAAAATGTAACTTTCCAAAAAGAGGTTTCTTTACTTTGGTTGGCTTAATCTGTAGGTCAGGTTCACTTGTCTCCAACTTGATCGTTTCAGTCTTCATATCACCATCAATTGTTTTAGACTTCCCCTTCCCTTTAGCCAATTTGAATTTACCTTTTTTTCCTTTCACATCTATGTTCATATCAGGTCCTTCGACACTACCACCAGCATCAGGAATATCTGCATCCAATTTTGGGCCCTTAACTCCAAGCGAAAATTTAGATTTCTTCATTTTTGGCACCTTAATATTTGCATCTGGTCCACTGATATTGACATCAGGGCTTTTGACATCAATACTCGCCCCTATATCTTTTTCAGGTATTGAAAGACTGCCACCTGAAGGTTTTAGCCCAAAGTTGGGACCTTTGAATTTTGGGAACTTAACATGTTTTAAACCACCCTCAGGTCCTTCAAGAACAGGAGCTTTAATATCAATTTCTGGTCCTTTAATATCAACATCTGCTTTGGGGATATTAATGTCAACATCTGGGCCCTCCACTTTAGGACCTTTGAGTCCAAATGATGGCATTCTCATTTTAGGCATTTTGATGCCACCTTCTGGGCCCTCAAGATCAACATCAGGACCTTCAATGTCTACTTTTGGAGCTTTTATGTCCCCCGAAATCTTTGGTACAGAAACGTCCATATCACCCTTGACTTTGGGGCCTTTAAGATTTAAGTTGACATCTGGCATAGAGATCTTTGGACCTGACATGGAAGGCATTTTGAACTTGGGACCTTTGATTTTTCCCTCAGGTCCTTCAATGTCAAGATCAGGTGCTGTAACATCAAATTCAGGTCCTTTAATGTCAACATCTGCTTTGGGGAGATTGATGTCAACATCTGGGCCCTCCACTTTAGGACCTTTGAATCCAAATGTTGGCATTCTGATTTTAGGCATCTTAAAGCCCCCTTCCGGACCCTCAATATCAACATCAGGACCTTCAATGTCCACTTTTGGAGCTTTCATGTCCCCTGAAATCTTGGGTCCAGAAACATCAATATCACCCTTGAATTTTGGACTTTTCAAGTTGAAATCTACATCTGGCAATTTGAATTTAGTGCCCTTGATCTGTCCCTCGGGTGCCTCAATATCAAGATCAGGAGTTTTGATATCAATTTCAGGTGATTTAAAACCAATGTCACTACTAGGAACGCTGACATCAATTTCTCCTTTGGGTGACTTAAAACCGAACTTTGGCATTTTAAATTTTGGCATCTTAAATCCTCCCTCTGGGCTTTTAACTTCTACATTTGGAGAATCAACTTCCACTTTTGGCAAATTTACATCACCTTCCAAACTGACACCAGCTTGACCTTTCACTTTAGATCCTTTAGGAAGTTTGACATCAACATCAGGTGCTTCAATCTTTGACCCTTTAAATCCAAACTTGGGCATTTTAAATTTAGGCTTTTTGACATTTGTTTCTGGAAAATTGACCTCAACATTTGCACCTTCAGGACCAGACACTGATGGCATCTTAATTTTTGGACCTTTGATTTTTCCTTCTGGTACTTCTATATCAATTGCAGGCCCTTTGATACCGAAATCTGGTGTTTTAATGTCTCCTTCAAGTTTTGGAGCTGAAACATCGACATCACCTTGCAGTTTTGGCCCTTTCAAATTGAAGTCCATATCTGGCATAGAAATTTTCGGACCAGAGATTTTTGGCATCTTAAATTTGGGACCCTTGAGTTTTCCTTCAGGTCCTTCAAAGTCTACACCTCCAATTTCCACTTCTGGTGCTTTAATGTCTCCTTCAAGTTTTGGAATTGACATGTCAACGTCCCCTTTCAGTTTTGGACCTTTCAGATTGAAGTCGACATCTGGCATAGAGATTGATGGCATCTTGAATTTGGGGCTCTTGATTTTTCCCTCAGGTCCTTCAATGTCAACTGCTGGAGCTTTGATGCTCACATCTGGTGCCTTAATGTCAATATCAGCTTTGGGGATTTTCATATCAACATCTGGACCTTCCACTTTTGGACCCTTCAATCCAAATGATGGCATTTTAATATGTGGCATCTTAAAACCACCTTCTGGTCCTTCGATTTCTGGGCCTTTAATATCCACTTTTGGTGCTTTAATATCTCCTTCAACTTTTGGAACTGACACGTCAACATCACCTTTGAGTTTTGGACCTCTCAGATTAAAGTCAATATCTGGCATAGAAATATTTGGACCAGAGATCGATGGCATCTTAAATTTGGTGCCCTTAAGTTTTCCTTCAGGTCCTTCAATGTCAACCTCTGGAGCTTTGATGACCACATCTGGTGCCTTAATGTCAATATTGGCTTTAGGAATTTTTACGTCAACATCTGGACCTTCCACTTTTGGACCCTTCAGTCCAAATGATGGCATTTTAATCTGTGGCATCTTAAAACCACCTTCAGGTCCTTCGATTTCTGGGCCTTTAATATCCACTTTTGGTGCTTTAATATCTCCTTCGACTTTTGGAATAGAGACATCAACATCACCTTTCAGTTTTGGACCTTTCAGATTGAAATCAACATCTGGCATAGAAATCTTTGGACCAGAGATTTTTGGCATCTTAAATTTGGGACCCTTGAGTTTTCCTTCAGGTCCTTCAATGTCTATGCCTTCAATTTCCACTTCTGGTGCTCTAATGTCTCCTTCAAATTTTGGAATTGACATGTCAACGTCACCTTTCAGTTTTGGACCTTTCAGATTGAAGTCAACATCTGGCATCGAGATTGATGGCATCTTGAATTTTGGGCTCTTGATTTTTCCCTCAGGTCCTTCAATGTCAACTACTGGAGCTTTGATGTTCACATCTGGGGCCTTAATGTCAATATCGGCTTTAGGGAGTTTCACATCAACATCTGGACCTTCTACTTTTGGACCCTTCAGTCCAAATGATGGCATTTTAATCTGTGGCATCTTAAAACCACCTTCAGGTCCTTCAATTTCTGGGCCTTTGATATCCACTTTTGGTGCTTTAATTTCTCCTTCCACTTTTGGAACAGAGACATCAACATCACCTTTCAGTTTTGGACCTTTCAGATTAAAGTCAACGTCTGGCATAGAAATCTTTGGACCAGAGATTTTTGGCATCTTGAATTTGGGACCCTTGAGTTTTCCTTCAGGTCCTTCGATGTCAACACCGCCTATTTCAACTTCTGGTGATTTAATATCTGCTTCCACTTTTGGAACGGACATGTCAATGTCACCTTTCAGTTTTGGACCTTTCAGATTGAAGTCAACGTCTGGCATAGAAACCTTTGGCCCAGAGAATGATGGCATCTTGAATTTGGAGCCCTTGATTTTTCCCTCAGGTCCTTCAATATCAACCTCTGGAGCTTTGATTTCAACATCTGGTGCCTTGATGTCAATATTCGCTTTAGGGGTTTTTACATCAACATCTGGACCTTCCACTTTTGGACCTTTCAGTCCAAATTTTGGCATTCTAATCTTTGGCATCTTAAAACCACCCTCAGGTCCTTCGATTTCTGGGCCTTCAATTTCCACTTTTGGTGCTTTAATATCTCCTTCCACTTTTGGAACTGACACATCAACATCACCTTTCAGTTTTGGACCTTTCAGATTGAAGTCAACGTCTGGCATAGAGATCGATGGCATCTTGAATTTGGGGCCCTTGAGTTTCCCTTCAGGTCCTTCAATGTCAAACTCTGGAGCTTTGATGTTCACATCTGGTGCCTTAATGTCAATATCAGCTTTGGGGATTTTCACATCAACATCTGGACCTTCCAGTTTTGGACCCTTCAGTCCAAATGATGGCATTTTAATCTGTGGCATCTTAAAACCACCCTCCGGTCCTTCAATTTCTGGGCCTTTAATATCCACTTTTGGTGCTTTAATATCTCCTTGCACTTTTGGAACAGAGACATCAACATCACTTTTCAGTTTTGGACCTTTCAGATTGAAGTCAACGTCTGGCATAGAAATTGATGGCATCTTGACTTTGGGGCCCTTAAGATTTCCCTCAGGTCCTTTAATGTCAACCTCTGGAGCTTTGATGTTCACATCTGGTGCCTTAATGTCAATATCGGCTTTGGGGATTTTTGCATCAACATCTGGACCTTCCAGTTTTGGACCCTTTAGTCCGAATGATGGCATTTTAATTTGTGGCATCTTAAAACCACCCTCCGGACCTTCAATTTCTGGGCCTTTAATATCCACTTTTGGTGCTTTAATATCTCCTTCCACTTTTGGAACAGACACGTCAACATCACCTTTCAGTTTTGGACCTTTCAGATTGAAGTCAAAATCTGGCGTAGAGATTGATGGTATCTTGAATTTGGAACCCTTGAGTTTTCCCTCAGGTCCTTCAATTTCAACCTCTGGAGCTTTGATGTTCACATCTGGTGCCTTAATGTCAATATCGGCTTTAGGGGTTTTTACATAAACATCTGGACCTTCCATTTTTGGACCCTTTAGTCCGAATGATGGCATTTTAATCTTTGGCATCTTAAAACCACCTTCAGGTCCTTCGATTTCTGGCCCTTTAATTTCCACTTTTGGAACAGACACGTCAACATCGCCTTTTAGTTTTGGGCCTCTCGTATTTAAATCACCTTTCAATGTTGACCCTGTTACATTTAAGTTCACATCAGACACCGCAATTTTCGGATCAGAGACAAGTGGTATCTTAATTTCTGGATCTTTAACGTTCACTTCAGATTTCTCAATGGTTAGGTGTGGTGTCTTGATATCCACATCTGGTGCTACAATCTTAATTTTCGCAAGATTTACATCAACATCGGGACCTCTTACTTCTGATGTTTTTATTCCAAATGAGGACATTTTGACCTTTGGAACAGAAAAGTCACCTTTGCCACCCTCAAGATCTGGCCTGTTTTTTTCCATTTTTGAAGTTTCAACATTCCCTTCAACATTGGGAACAGACACGTTAGCATCCCCTTTCACTTTTTGTCCTTTGAGGTTTAAACCCAAATCTGGCATAGAAATTTGACCAGTGATTGATGGCGTACCAAATTTGACATCTTTGCCTGTGTGCTCACGTCCTTTAATGTGAATCTCTGGTGTGGTTGGTGTGATTACTGTTACTGTATCAGGATCCTGAACCCGAGCTGACATCTCCTGATTCCCAGTTACACTGAAACCTCTATGACTAACATTTTTAAGATTTTGATTGTTAAAATCCACTTCTACATTTTGACCTTCCTTGGGCCTTTGCACATCTATGGTAACTTTAGACAGTTTGGTTTTATCAGCAGACCCATTGTTCACTTCAGACAAAGACTCTCCGCCAATACTGTTCCCTCTATCTCCACTAATGGAAAAACCTGAAACACGAGTGTTCAGAACAGGGCCCTTTACTGTAGCAACCTCAGTTCCTCCTATCATACTTGAAGCTTTAAACCCAGCTTCCGATGGAGAGGAAATATTTCTCCCGTCTTTGTCTAATCCCATGCTTACTTTGCCAGAGAGATCACTACTGCCTGCAGAAGCTTCAGTCCTTACACGATGTTCTATAACCATCTGTCCTTTACCTGACAGTCCAGTGTCTGACATAATTGTAATCTCTTTCCCACTGCAATCTAATTCACTTGTTGCTGTACTGGAATGCTTCACGAAGGAGCCAGTGACATGGGGCCCACTAAGACTTATGCCCCCCATTTTTATACCTCCGTGTGCACCACTAACAAGACTACTATGTGGTAATCTGATTTGAGTAGAATCCCCCTCCGACTGCTCTTGCTGCAAGACCTGATATTTGAAATCAGGGCTTGAGGGATCAATCGGCTGACCAGTCCCCCCAGGCACGTCCACAGTGTAGGTAGTTATTCGACGAGTTATTGTAGTAACAGTGCAACCATCACTGCTTGTGCTGCTGTGTCGTTCTGTGCGCACATCAACACCCTCAGCAAGATCCTCTGACTTTAGTCTAGGTTTAATCTTCTTAGAGTAGATTCTCTTGTAGTCTTCGTCATCCCCACTCTACAAGAAAGGGAAAATTACAAGAATGTGTAATTTCTGAGTGAAATGCATGCGAGAGAAATGTGTAAATAATTTAAGATATATTTTGTCTGTTTAAAACTGAAGTACTGATCATACTAAAATCTATGCTTTTTTTATTTTTTTTTTTAATACGGCCACCTTACCAGAAGAATGTCTGAACTAGAGCCTCCTAACCCTCCACGCCCTTCCCATGACAATGTTCCCATTGGAGAACGGCAGGGTGACTTGTCTCCAGGCTTATTTTGCAATTTTAGTCCAACCTTATGCCGGTTTAGAGTCTTTAGTAGTTCAGCAGTTTCTTCTGAGCTCATGTTGTCAAAGTAAATGGTTGCCCCCACAATTTGGTCACCTGTATCAAAACAACAGTTCATGGTACTCTTATAATTTTCATCATAATAAAGTATATCTATAATTAAATGCTAATCGACATAGACTTTATAACTGCTTAAAATACTATAAAATGCTGCATGCCTTATTCTTAATTAATCCCCTTTATTTATATAGCGATTTTAACCATACAGATTTTGTCAAAGCACTGAACAGTATCAAATTGGACAATAGAGTGTCAGTAAAAGCATAATGAAAAGATTTAACACTCAATTTTCAGCTAAAGGCATTTAATTATTGAATACAGAGTTATTGTCTAGATCAGCTCAGTTTTAATAGGATCTTTGTAATCAAACAGGCGATAATCACTAGAAATGTAGTGTCCCCAACTAAGAAAGAGGCTCAATTTTGCAGCCCTAGAATCAATACACTTGAAAAATGTTAGAAAAATAGGTTTAATAAATATTACAGTACATTCATACCTTCATATACTCTCCCAGTATGAGCAGCAGGGGACTCATCTTTCACCTCTTTGACAAAAAGCTCTCCTTGACCTTTTTGTTCTATGGTGAGCCCAAGCTTATCAGTGCCCATCCACTGTGGGAAAAGCACTTCCCTTGTGTCCTGCTCGTCACCCATCTTATAAATAACACACACACAAAAAAAAAGTGAAATTACAAAATACACAATGAAACGCAGTAAAACATGTATATTTGGCATTGTGTAATAGTTACTATATGTATATACATGTATGTGTTTTTAATTTTTGGGGGGACTACAATACAGTTGAATTAGTTTAAAAGAGCATTAGCTTTTTTTCCTGGAGAGAAATGACCTTAGAAACAGTATATTTAAAAAAAAAAAAAAACAGCTTTTTCAGTAACAGAATAATTTAAAAAAAATAAAATTGCAGTTCTATGCTGTAAATTACACAAAGCTATTAACAATGCATAGCTAGAACACATGTAAGTATTTATTCTGCATACCTCTAAACGCGTTGGTTCTTCACCTGTCCCCTACTGTGGACTGTGTCAGCCCTTGTTCTTTCCTTAACACAAAAAAAGAAAGAAAGTTAGTGTCTTGCATTTACATTAACATTTCACAGGTATGTTTAAAGGTATGCTCATATATTTAAAAAGAAAGAAAGAAAGAATACAGTACTGTGTTTTTTTTGTTTTTATTAATTTTTTTTTTTTTTCAAACTGAGACCACCAGATGGCAATATAGTCAAAGTTCAAGTAAACAAGCCTGATTTCTCTTTGTAAACCTAGCAGTGGCTTAACAGCATCTTTCTAGCAAGAACTGAGTTATCAGTATATCATGGTTTTCTTTAGAATCAAAAGGCGGCACTAAACGGAGATAAATGGGAGTAAACCTATCTTAATATATAAAAATCTAATGTCCATGAAATGAAAATTAGACTGTAGCCTGTAGATCTGGGAGCTCTTTGCTTGAGAGCTATGTAGCTGACGTGTGGGCCAGCCGTGTTAGCTTTCAACACAGAAAGTTGTTGTTTCAGAAATATCACCCCCTCACAATCATCAACCCTGCAATTACACACAATCTCTTGGATATGGAAACATCTACATTCACAGTTCATTACACACTGGCAAATGAGGCAGTAGTTCATTTTAATTAAAACATTTGCCAGTGACAAAGAAAAACTTTTTTCTAAGCAGAACTCAAGTCAAGTGCTGTGCAGTCAATTTGCCCCATGTCCCACTGCCAAGTAAGACACGAGTAGTAGTAGTTTCATTATGTTAACCTGAACAACAATCAAAAATACTGCTCAACGTTCATTGCACAAAAATGCTCGATAACATGATTAATCAGCCAGAAAGTATTCCTGATAGTCATACAGAGTTTAAGAAATAAAAAAAATTGGCCCATGTGATCATGAATTGGTGGGATGTAAGAGTTAATCAAGTAATCTAAATGCTCCCTTGATTCAAAGTAAACTCAATTCTGAAATAAGCCTGACTATAGTAGATTACTGAAGGAATGCAAACACTCAAAGCAAAATGTGAAAACAATTCAGCAAATACTAAAGGCTTAGGTGCAACCTAACTATTCACGAAGCTAATGATAATTAGAGTTCATTTTTAAAATACTCTAAACAAAAATATGCAAATTAAAATAAATGTATCATCTCAGTAGCAAATTGGTTAAATCGGAAAATGAATTATTCATAAACGACTAGAATGTTATAGAATGAGAACATTTTTTCTTTAATTTATAAATACCACTTGCCTCCCAATAAATATGCTTCCCACTGGGCAGTAAGAAAAATAAGCCTAGATTTTTGTTGATCCATGCAGACCATTTTTTTCCCCCCAGAGACAAGATATTTCAGAGCAGATCGTTTGAGAGCATCAATCAAGCTTCCCTACAACAAAACATCAGCATTTGTGTTTGAATTGTACACAAAATATACCATTTATCCTAATACACTTTTTAGAGGTTGTTAGAATAAATGGCTTCAATATTATAGTCAACAAGATGACTTTACTACTACAATTAATTAATATAATTTACACACATTTTACGGTGCCTGTACCTGGAACTTCGACTGAAACATTGGATTAATATTAAATCTACTTTGATCATGTGACTTTTACAAATTCTAAATGATTAACAACTTCACATGCGACAGAATAAATGTACAATATTTGACATTTAATAGGCATTAAGTCTTAATGCAAATTCAGTAAAACCTCTGTGGTAGAAGTGCTACATATGGGACATGAAAGCTGTGAAACCCAAGCCTGAAAAAGTGCCTTATTATTGTTGGCTAAAGCTGATATTTACAAAAGGAGAAGGGGAAAACCTACATTGCTGTGTATTTAAGAACTCCCTAGCAAGCAGTGCGAAAGCTTATTATTTCACTCCCAGCCTGGTCTATGTTCTGCCTTTTAACATGATGCCACACCCTCTATCTTCATTCCTGTCCCACTATACATACATGTTCTACTTCCTTTACCCTTTTTTAAAACTGTGTAGTCCATAGTACTATTTGTAGTCGCAAACCTGAGATACCTCAGAGTGCAATTCTGGAGGAGCAAACAGAACAGAAATCAAAAAAAAGAAACCAAAGCAGGTGGGTACACCCATGACTGAAACATGGACCAATCGTGTACCAAAGAGACAGCAGAGACACATTACAAACCACTAAACCATTGCCCAACACATCTTACTTTATCTTAACCACAGAGATCGAGATCAAAACAATTCTGTATAACACCAAGTATAACACAGATTATCTTCATTTGCATAAGTGACATTTCCTTTGGCTTTCACAAGAGTATAAACCATGTCACTACCGGAGTATAATTGGAGGGTGTTTGCTTAAAGCAGATGGCGCTTATTCAAAATCATATGATCTGCTATGATCCTCCAGTGTTCATACAATCATAAGATTTCAGCAGAATTAGAACACATCTTTGTGAACTGCTGAGTTGTAATCGGCACCAAGTTTTGAGGTGTAGCAACACATTTTGTTTTTAAAAAGGTACTGGAGAGGGCAAGTTTCAAACAACACTAGAGAAAAGGAAACCCCCAGATTTATTTAAAAAAAAAAAAAAAAAAATAGACCTAGAGGAGGGAATCCATTAACTGTTTGGCACATGAGTTATAATTAGGTGACATAATATACAC
Source organism: Enteromius thamalakanensis (assembly GCA_032357475.1). Classification (NCBI taxonomy): domain Eukaryota; kingdom Metazoa; phylum Chordata; class Actinopteri; order Cypriniformes; family Cyprinidae; genus Enteromius; species Enteromius thamalakanensis. The sequence goes on from JAUCMT010000026.1 coordinate 14,633,902, forward strand.
CCAGCAATTCTTGCTGAAAGACAAGTGGGTGTTACCGCTTATGATTTCATTCAATCCACTGTCAAATTGGCAAAAGGTTCTGTCTTATAGCTGATGGCTTATGCATGTCATAAACTAATATATAAGGGAACCTACTGAATTGCCAAGGCTAATGCTCACACTCTCTCCCGTCTTCCTTTATATTCTGAAAGAAAGCAAGAAAGGAGAGGGAAATCAGATGCAATATAAATTTATGCATCAAACAGATGCCAAAATCAATCCAAAACCGTCAATTACAAAATGTAACATTAAACTCAGGTATCACTTATCTGTTAAAGCAAAAAGGTTAATAATAATAGTTTTGTCTGCATGGTTAGCTTGACTTTATTTCCTTTTTCCTTTAAAAATGCAGCCCCACCCTAGTTAGCTTCATACTTTGGTTTGCCCTAAGAGGGCGACAGTGACTGAAATGGTTACAATACGAGCACGCAATTGGGGAGTTTTCCTTTGCACGAACCAAAGACTGAAGCTTACACGTGTCTGCACAAGCTTAAACATTTCCTCTGCATGTTGCTGTTGAGTAATTGTCTGCTATTCATTTTGTATTTAAATATAAACTTTGATAACTAATTATTGTTAAATACAATTAACAGCATCACACCCTTTAAATAAACTCAGCCTCACATGGCTGTAAATCCACCCTGTGCGCTAAACACTGGGAATCTTTGCGGGCAGCTACAGAAAGAGTGAAACTGCTCGTCACTGTCAGATATAAAACGCACACGAATAATAGAAACTCTTACACTGTAATCTAGGCTTTTGTTTGCTACGTCAAGAAGTAATTCAAGATGACTAAACTAAAATCTTGAGATGATTCGAGCCATTCATTGTAACCATGCCAATGGCATGTAATGATCACTTGCCACAAGCAAAAGAAAGTTCAAGTAACTTTCTCACAGGAAAGCAAACATCATGTGCAAGTCTTCATTTGATCACTTAAAAGTCACATGGTATGCGGCCGAAGATACTGGAGGCTAAACTACGCAGTCATTTCACTCATTTCATTTCACACAAACCAAACTTCATTATCTACCCTTATCTTACACAAAACAAGGGAAGAAATCAGGCCATTTTTTGTTTGATTTAATAAAAAGGTTTAGACGGCCTGCTCACATGGGGAAACGGCTCCTCTCAGTCAGCCGTATTTGCTCCGCTCTGTATTTGTTTAAATAATGCTCCAGTTACTCAAAAATGATAAGTGTCGATTGTCATGCGAGGTGCTTTTGTCAATACTAAGTTAAGTGACTTTGTACTGAACACCTCATATAAAACTCCCAAAACTCATGAAGGGAAACTTTAAAGAGCAAGTGCCGAACGCTCATGCACATTCTTTAAATCTGTAAAGTGTTGAATTGTCCTTCACACTCCGTGGCCTTTGAAGCTGTCCCGTGACTTCTCGTCCAATTTAGCTTGATCATTTCTGCATGGAGGAGGCTGAGGACAAAGAGATATCTGTTTTAAGCCTCTCAGTCCAGGCTAGAGAAATGTTGGGAATTTGTTTCGTTTCATAAACGTGTCTTTCAGGCCTTTAAAGCAACGATGCATGACAAGACAAGATACATGTGCGTTTCTGTGAACGCTATGACAAAGAGCACTGAAATGTGGTTTCTGTGATACTAATATAATTCTAAATGATAAAAATCATAAGCCCTTTTGAGAGGTCTTCCCTACAGCAGAAGAGCATGAAAAGGCTTAAATGTAACACTAGCACTACAAACAAACGCTGGAATCAGCACAGACAGGTACATGCTTGCGGGGACCTGCCCTGATATCACTTCTCTCTTCAGTACTATTCCACTGTTACAGGCTCTGCTAGAAAACAACAGTTAACAGCAAAAGTAATAATTTAAAGCCGCACCAAGAAAACTCTATATTTATCCTAACTTATAATCTTATATAATAAAGCCCCTCTCTGTCCCATACAAGAAGGCCGGGCAAACCTTTGCTCTAAATATTTACAAAAGCATTCATTCGGCCATTTACAATGCATCTTGAAGATGACCAGCTATTTTAAAGTAAACAGCTCTTCACAGGAACAACTGTAAACTTTCTTTCGGCTACTTCCAATGTATTATTTGGAAACCATGGCTGGAACCTTTCACTACCCTACTGTTTCATTAACGGACGGTTATTTCGGAGCTGTGACTGAAATAGTCATGGGCTCGCTGTGATAAAGGCCAGTCTGGACGAGGCTGTCACACTGTTTGCAAAGAACAACATTTGGCAGAGCAGCTGTGCACACTCAAACGGGTGACATCTACGAGTCCTGTACTTAGTTGTATCAAGTTTGCTGTCACCTCTCTAAAGGTGGAGCCAGCCGAACAAAGCTGCATGTTACAAACGCGATTAACGATAACTACTAATTTTTGCGCAAATAAAATATCATAAAGAATGCCATCTAGCTTTAAAAAAAAAAATAAAGGTCAATTTATATATAGTTTGCATGGTCGTGCATGAGAAAGACTGGCACTAGAACAAACTGCAACCATAATCACGGGTCTAAATGTGTCAGACAACACCGCAACGCTTCCATCTGGCAGAGGTCGTTTGGCAACAACTGCGCAACTCTAAAAGGAGCAGAGTTTATGGCACAACACAGACGGCAAACATCGCAAATCCAAAGCAGGGGACACGCCCTTCGTACAATGAGAAACTATACACACACCATCTCCCAGCCCGCACATAGTGCACAGTGAGCTGCGAGCCCCACCCAGGCCTCCAGTCACACGCATTCCTTGATAGAGCCGTCAGGCCAACTGGAAGAGAGCCCAGCCTCTCCTGCAGTGACTAACTCCATAGCAATGTCCTACTCTCTACCCAACCACTCAAATCACCCAGTGGGCTTGAGCTGGGTACAAAAACAGGGGATTCTTTCATGGTTTGCACACAATGAAGCGGGGTCACTTTTACTTGATTTTATTTTCTTTTTAAAGCAAGCAGATGACCACATTTTCCAAAGGCTAATAGCAACCCCTCATGACACTGATTAATGCACAGCAAGAGAAGACTTAAAAAAGATTGTTTGCATGGTTTGAAAGCTCTGAGTGCTCCAGTGTCCATGAGAGATATTGCACAACTATAAATCTACATTAAGAAAGATTCAGCAACACTGCGGGTTAGATAAGTGATAGAATTGTTGAGCAAACAACCAGACCACACTAATTATAGAAAAGCTACCGCAAGCGTTTCACGCCACACTTTTTCCATTAAAGTGTTGTAATGTTTAATAAGAGACACACACACAGTCAGCCATAACAAAATAACAAATTGTGGCCTTCGGCTTTGCCTATAGGAGTTGCTTGGTTGCTCGCCCCCTAGCAGACACGTTTTTTCCAAAGCAAATTACAGGATACTTTTTAATGCGACGAGTGCAAGTCATATTTCTCCATTAAAATGCTCGTTATTCATTTCTGACGGAGCGAGAGCTGATGCATACAAACGGATAACTACTATTTGGTTTAAAAGTTCCACTTTTACTTCCACATGGACTCAATTCAAAACCACAACTGACCAATCTCTCATGCGAAGACGTATGCTTTCAGTCTTATTGAGGAAATATCACCCGTTTACAGGAACAAACAGAAGGCAGAGACAAAACCATAAAACGTGCTGTGGTGAATTACACTAAATAACATCATGAAGCCTTCAACGTATCTGAAATATTTATGCATATTAGCTACAAGCTTTCACTTGAACTGAGGCACGTTTGTTGTTTATTCTGACTTTGTTTATCTTGTTAGCAAAAGCTTTTCAAAATCGGTCAACGGATATGAGTCAGCAATCAAACACACCACGATGACTGATCACAAGGTGGTTCTCTTACCAACTCGGGGTGCATTTCATTTCATTTGCCATCAGCTGGTCTGTGTCAAACGCTGCCAAGCGTTCTGTAGAAGTGAAAAGGCACGCGCTTTGATACGTCCAAACAAGCCATATCCCGAAATCTCTGCTTATCTATAATTCGACTAGAAACAAACTCGGGTAAATTGCATGTGGAACCTGACCTCTGCAGCTAGTATCCTTGGTCTGTTGTAAACAAGTAGATGTGCATACCTACATTACTGAAATGGTGTGATGTAGTACGAGCTGTAAGTCAAACACTTATTCTACGTCAAGACATGCCAGTCATGAAATCGCCTTACAGCAAACTTTGGAATGCATTAAAATATGGCCTTGCTGTGTACTTTGGCTTAAAAATGAACTTTTTAAATAAGTGTGCAACTTTCATCACCCACAGGCAGCTCTTACATCACTCACTGAAACCAAGAAAACATATCAAGTGTCACTGCAGTGCATACCTTTATGGTTATTCACTGATATCAAATATTAGTTAGCAGTAAACACACTTGCATGATGTACTTGGTCAAATTAAAAGTGCACAATAAACCTAAATCAACATTTAATCCATGCAACGAGAGGTGTGGCTACCAGAAAATCACACATTATGCAAGTTACTGCATGTATTTCACCTTGGCTACAATATAATCTATTTACATGCTGCATCAATAAATTGTGCATATGAAGGACGTCACTTCTAAAAGTTACTCTAGAGGACTCGTACATAATGGAAGCATTAAAGTCAGGCCTTGGACAGGCATTGAATCTTAACCATTTTACTGTCATGTGATACTAAACTTTAATGAAATACAGACCGTATCTTCTATTTCGAGGCTGACAACAAATGTAATCTAGTAATACAAACTGAATTGCAGAAGTACAATGGAAGTACAGTTATCATGTGTCATAGACACATGTACACAAATAATACTGACTATCTGAGGTCCAAAATGTTTAATAAATAAAATATTCATTTCAACATTGTGATAATACAAAAATGTAAACGTATAAAAATAAGTAAGCCTATTAAAATAAATGGAAAAAAATGGAATCAATTGGAAATGGTAACAATTATAATAATATAAAGATTGAGACAAGTGTGCCAAACTGTTACAACACAACTCAGTCAATATGGAAAATGATGAAATATGAATGCCTGACTGACTCAGAGTCATATTGGCAAATAGAGTCAGATTGTCCAACTCTGTTTTAGCTTCGAGCCATTATTTCTCAACCATGGAATGATGATAACTCCAGGGTCTGAACAGGAAGACACGTACTAAGATAATACAAGTCTCAAAACTCTTCAAATGATCCCTACATCCTGTGTGGCACAGTGCTGACAACTTATCTGCGATGGATTACCATCATTTCACGGCAAATTGATTTCTTTCATTCAGTGCCTTATATATAAAAAGAAAAAAAAAACAATTGAAGATTCGAGATGTGAGAAAACAAACAAACAGTGAATGAAATGCTCAGCTGCAAAAGCCTGCCACTCCTCTCTTGGCGTTGTCACCGCGAGTCCTCGACAAGCCTTTAAGGAAACGACAAAGGAAGTGTGCTCAAGTCCAGGCTCTTTCCGTTTCACGCTAGAATAGACGGTCCTATGAAGTGCACACTAAACTGACCTATCAACACATAGGAGGAGAAAGTTTTGCCTCCGCTGTAAACTTTCAGGACGATCCCGCATCAGATAATGACACACAGAGCCCAAAACTTTGTTTTTATTCAACATTCAAATCCTAAAACATTCAAGATAAGCAAGAAGCACCCTGTTCTAAGAAACAAAACACACGGTACCCTTCAAATACAACCAAGGTTGATAGACATTGCTGATCATGACTGCGGCAACCACACATAATAATATATATATATGTAATAAAAATAACGATTTTCAAAGAGCTTTATTTTTTAACTTACTTCAGCACATCTTGAAAATTGCACATTATTAATTTAGTCTGCTATGGTCTCATCTGTTCTGACATAACAGAAGAAAGCTTTGGGTGTGGCAGGAGAAGGGGGATGGGCTCCAAATGTTCTTCTGATGAAAAATCTGCTCACAAACATTTTTAAAAGATACCTTAAATCAGATAAAATGCAATACACCCTTATGTGTTGTCAACACACCATATGCATCTCCAAACTATCAGCACTTATCTGCCACCTTTCTGTCATTCTTCCTCTTATCTATTCCTTTCATTTTCTCCTGTTATATAACAAAATTTAAGTCATTCTACTGTAAAACAGCCCCGTAACTGAAGTCATGCAGCAGTTGGGCGTGAATAAAACACCTCATTCTTTCTTCTCCGTAGCAAGCCTTACTTTCTCCCTCTGTGCTTCAAGCCTGGTTTCAATTAGTAAGTCTTTCCAAACCACTACATTCCATTACCCCCTCCTCCCTTCACCCCTCTTACTCACTACCCACACCCTGGCCAGGGCTCCAGGTTAAGAAAATCAAGGCAAAATGCGAGAGGATTTGCAAACTAAACAAAAACTATCACAGTTATAAGGCTAACAAGAGTAATTAAAAAAATAACATTTCATATATATGTATAAAATAAAATAAAAAAAATTAAAAAATGAAATATGAGAAAACAATTCACCCACAGTGTAGAATATGTGCTGACGTTGTCCAAAACTCTTGAGCTATGACCAGATTTGGTATGGTAGAATAATGCTTCTTTTCAAGAGGAAAGTTAAACATCTGTTTAAGCGTGACACGAGTTTGTCGTCACTGTTTATACATTTTTTTGGAAATGTTTTTTTAAATAAAATAATGAATAATCTTTTAATCCAAATGCATTAGTTTTATTTTAGAGGCTGGTTAAAGTCGTGCAACCCTCTTATCCACGTTGCACTGTTTTAACTTGGGTGTATCTTTTGCATGCCATGCAAAACCCTAGAAAATTTCCCTTAATTGTGAATCCTGTTTCTTCAGAGCGATTCAGTAGGTCATGTTTAAAAACTAAACGCTTAATTCAGAACAATGGCAAACTTTAGTATTGTTGAAGAAGAAAAAAAAAACGTGCGCAACAGATGTCAATTACGGAGCAGATACACACCCACCCACCCTCTTCTTCATGTCCAGCACCGATTGTGAGATTTTGTTAGACACCGACAAACCGAAATAAAGTAACTGCATAACGTCATTACACAAAACTGAGCATACAGTAAAATTAAGAAGCCGTCTCTGGAAAAGTACTTTACGCAGCGCGCGCATCGCACGCCACAGCTGCAGAACTACGCGAACTTCAAGAGATACGCAAACTTACCTGGAAGGTTCAACACCTTTGCTCGGGCATCTTCCGCGGTCCACAGCTTTCTGCCACAGCCCAGAAAAGTTTTTCACCACGCTTTCTAAACTAAACAAACTATTCGCGTATTCTCTCGTTTTTTCTCGAGGCGCGATGCCTCACTTTATGGTTTTCTGGTTTTATTAGTTACTTTGTCACTTGCTCTCTCTCTCTCTCTTCCTCTCACGTTGGTGCTGGTTTTTCTCAGTGTGCTTGTAACTCCGGGCTATGGAGAATGGCAGAGTTTGGGCTAGGGCTGTGGAGTTCTTCTCTGGAGAGGAGGGCGGGGGTAACGGTGTAGCAGGGAGTGGTCCTTTATAATTTTAGCCCAGCCCACCCACTGTTTGAGTGACATGTATGTTTAACACAGCGATAAAGCACGTAGATTGGAAACAGATTTCAACTAAAAGGTTAAACAGTGTTTTTAGGACAACAGTCATTTTAATTATCAGGTTGGTGCAAACTGGCACATCTTTTATTGAGGCAATTTGTTAAGTGTTAAAATGTGTAATTATGAACCTATAAAAGGCGTGCTGAGTGATTTTTTTATAGTTTTATAGTTATTGTCATGAAACAGTTATGATTTTAAAATATGCACACAAATTAATAAAAACTTTTTGGAGTAGAAAGTGTGACAATCTATCTCCGATATGCCGGAAAAAAACAGACTTGATTAAAGTGTCACATGGTTTGGTGGCACATGATGGTAATCTCATAGTAAAGGTAAATTCTTTTCATTATATCTTTGCCTGCTGATGCTAGTCTGATTTTATGGTGCTACTTGTTTATCAGTCCATTTCATTTTTAATGTAAGAGTGGGTGTGGCTATTTTTTTGTAATGACTTCCGGTGTCACTAACTACAGGTTATTTCACTTGTGCAGGAACAGTTCGTTATGGTGCTTTACATTGCACATTGGCGTTTGTTATCATATTTCTTTAATTGATTAACGTATCATGATCATGACCTGACGTGTAGGACCAAATGTTTCTCCAGTTATTCTTAGTTATTTAGCCTATCAGCGAATGAATCAGAAGTATTGCACATTTACAGAAAATAAGATTTATAATAGATAAAGCGATAGTTTTAATTCGCTAAATAGAACTTAAAAAAATATGGAGGGTTTTGAACTAGTCCTGCTCCTGGAGGGCCACTGTCCTGCAGAATTTAGCCCCAACCCCAAATAAACACACCTGAACCAGCTAATCAAGCTCTTATATTAGGCATACTAGAAACTTCTAGGCAGGTGTGTCGAGGCATGTAGTTAAACTCTGCAGGACAGTCCCTTCATTAAAAAAAAAACTAAATCATATGGCTGCTGAGATGCCGCTCTTATGTGACAGCTAACCTTCGTATCTGTTTTGTTCATATTGTCATATTGTCATGTCCTATGTATGCATATTGAACTGTGATGGATAGTGTCTTGTGCTTACTTCCATGTCTGCAGTGTGTAGATGCTTTGTCACAAAATGCCATTTTGCACAATTACATGTGCAATTTACTTATGTAAATACAGAGCAGTTCTGCCATGTAGAGTACATGCAGTAGTCCATGTTCTTCCAGTAAAAAAGTTATTAGGGATTCATTCATGAGTGGGGTTTCTTTTTTTTTTTGGTAAGAAATTTTATAAGATTTTTTTTTTCTATGACAAATGTCAAATATTTGTAGACATTTGAAGTTCTTCTTGTCTTTGATGTGTTCACTGTGTCTGTAAACATGGATATAGAGCTCTCTTTGAGCTGGTCCAGCATGATTTCCATACCATTTTCATAATAGAAAATCCCGTGTAAATCTCTGAGGAGAGTTTTATTCTCGTTTTGTGACCACTGGACTGATGAAACATGACTGCAGGTGAATGATTGGATGATGATGGTTTTTTCTCTTTCTCTGAGTAGCTAAAAATGGCAAAAACATGATGAAGAATATACAAAGCTGGTTAGTTTTTGAGTGCTTTAAACTTAAATCATTCATGTTTCACTTTCTAAATGCAAAATGTTAAATATTACTCACAATTTAAATAATATGTGAATATATGTTAAGTTGAACCATCTTTGTAATAATGGAGACGGGGGCGTGCGGATACAAATTCAAGCTTTTTATTCAAAATCATGGTCAGAACAGGCAGGGTCGAAAACCATGGCGAACAGGTATGTGGGAGGCAGGAAAGTCCAGTAGGCTAGCGGGGTCAATCGAGTGGCAAACAGTGTTCAAAATGGGGCAACAGAGCCGGAAGTCCAATAAGGCGGTGAAAGTCAGTACACAGTGAAAACAAAAACATAGCTTATTATGAATACACTTCATAATAAGAGTGATTGTAACAATCTTCATGTGCCTATAATTGTTTTTTAGTAATTTTAAAAATACTTTTTAAGACTTTGCAAACAAGTGTTTTTAAATAAATGTATATTCTAGAATTATCAAATATTTTTCTTATAAAATATCTTTTCAAAAGACTATATTGCAAATTAGATTTTAACATTTTTAATTATTAATTTATGTTTTTTTGTTGTTGTTGTTTTGCCAAATGATTTTTGTGCATGTCTCTCGTTACAACAAATAAAAAATGTTTGTCAATTTATTTAATTTTAAACAATGTACAAACTAATTTAAAACGACCACACAGTTCTGCTTTGTCTAATTTATTCAGGCTATATATTAGTTATTCGGTTTGTTATTAAAACTAACAAACAAGTCCTAAATGACAACACAAAACTGGTACGCCAAAATACAATCCTTTTTCACAACGTTAGATAATCATGAGTCATAACCCTTCTGTCAATAATGTTAGAATAATATCGCAGGAATTTGTTACAATAATGCAGAGCTTCATCTGTTTAACTCAGAAATCCTGCTGTTAAATTGATTTAAATATGTATTGTTAATCTTGGTTTGTTACAAACTCTTCATATTTTTATTTAGCACTTTTAATGTTGAGACAGCAGACACAAATTAAAGACCATCATAATGACAAACAAAATGTATGTAATAAATAGTATAATGAACCTAATTAACTCAAATAAAGGCTGTGAATATTATGAATCTAGTATTAAATTAAATTTAATTAGGCTTGTGACAGCTCACTGAGGCAAATAATATGCAATTCAGAGCATAAATCTTCAAAGATGGATTCCCTCATCTAGCTAAATAAAGGCCTGTTTATTATATGAAATACTGCAAAAAGATGGCATGTGCCTTACATTTGAGGCAAAAGTGTCTTAATCTATTATGCAAATATTACAAAATATTTACTAAAATATTTATCAAAATATATATGCATAAATATATTTTCAACTAATATATTTCTGAAATGTATATATATAAATATAAATCTATTTTTAATTAATAATAAATATATATCTTGACTTCTGCATATTTCAAGCCAAGGAAATGCATTTAAGTAACACATGTGAGCATAAAAAATGTAAATCAATAAGGAATATACCTTCACAATGTTCTGAAAAATAAAAGACTAAATTACAATATATATATATATATATATATATATATAAAATAAAATCATTATGAAAAATCATCATACAACTATTTCTGATCTCTAATAGGCTGTCACTGTGAGACTGGAAATGCCTTTTCTCGCCTCTGAGATACATTTTTATTTATTTTTATATATATATATATATATATATTTATTTATTTATTTTATTTATTTTATTTGTTATATGAATGTTGAAATCAAATATAATTTAATAATAACAACAACAATAATAATAATGTCAAAAATATATTTACAGCATATTTGATATAAATTTTGGCCATTTAAAATTTATTATTTTTTCTAGAAAAAAAATAACCCTAAGAGAAAAGTAAAGTAAAATGTATACCTAACCTCAAGCAACTGAACTGCGCAGGATTTGCATGGCTGATGAGATACCTGGAAGACCCAGAATATTCAACAGACGTTTTCCTCTTTATACCCTGTCACTGACACTTCTACAGTTCTGTGTTTTGTATACTGCAAGGCCTTCTATTGCTACAGGTTTTACCCTGCAGCAACCAAATCAATCATTCATCCCTCGTCAAAAAGCTGCTTTTCTCTAAAGCATCTCAAACGTTCCTCAACAACCCTCTCTGTACAATACTTCAGCTTCGTTTTAACCTGCCCTAATCTCACAAAATAGGTTTCACAGGGTCTAAATCGCATAGGATTGAGTAAGACTGTGGTTACTTCATTTAAGTGACTGTTTCAGCTGCCTCAGATATTGCTCACGACAGAAATGCAGGTAAACAGCGTAGGTGTGCACATGGGGGCGGGAGGGTGCTTGCTCAGTTTTGAGACAAACAGACGGAAAGACAGACAGACAGGCGAAGAGAGAGAACCCTGAGGCGCTTGGTGAACAAATCCACGTGTCACACCCATGTTTAGGGCTGTGTTTAATGCTAAGTAGAAGATGAATTCTCCAAACGAGAAAGGAGTTATACTGTCTGACTGGTATAAAGAGCCGAAGGGAGTGGCACGTGGTGCTTTGAGTAAATACGTGGAAATACACAAGTATTAATTTGCAGTACTTAAATCCCCTCTTGGATGTGCTGTAACCAGAAGAATAGAGTCGAGAAACAACTGGAACAGTGTGCTTATGTTCCAGCGTTCTCTCGTCGGTGTAGGAGTTTTGTCTCCCCAATGCAATAAAAACTTTTGGATCGCAAACAGGCAAAGAATGTCAAGGAACAAAACAGTCATGCTTTTCTGCAGAGCTCCAAAACCATGTGAGGAGAGAAAAAAAAGAGAAGAAGACATGAAATGGCCACAGCAAAAGCAACAAAGCTCTGTAGTTTGAGGCGAACGCATATCTGAAAGATTAGTCAGCGTGAGCTAAACAAGAAGACCTCATGCTTTTGATAAACCGAGTTACCAAGCGATGCTGGGGTAGTCCTAAAAAATATCTTAATAGTTCAATACTAGGATATGTGGGAACGGGTGTTTCCTGGTGAGTGGCTCATAGGTGTGTCTGCCTGTATGAACTAGTGTGAATAACAGCAGTCAGGGTTGGTGTGTCAGGGTGAGTCATCCCGTATGACTACAATGCACGCAGCGCTGTACCGAGAAGCGAAGGAAGGGAAAAGAACAAGGAGGGGCAGAGAGGATGAATTTATTGGGTGTGTCCTGGGATCAACTCTGGAGGATAAGAGGAGCCACTTTATTTGAAGTTTAAAGAAAACAGCGCAGAACAAAGTGATCTCAAATGTGCACTCATGCTTGTGCTTTTACTTGTAAATCAGAGAACAGCTAGTTTTACTGCAGGGAGTGCACAAACTCTCTAATATAAAGCCTAAAAGCTTTCATTGACGCTCACCACAGCTCCACAATGGCCACAAATCCTAGTCCTGCCCGGCCGAGCAATAAAAGTTGCATTGTTATAAAAAATTACATTTTTCACAACTGATCAGTTGACGGGTAGTTTCATTTCCCTAAAACGCAGATGGCAGAATTAGTCTGGACGTGGTTTGAAGATACACTGAATTTAATGGGTAAAGAAAAGGGGATTTTATGGTTGTATTTGATGTCATATGTTTAATTTAAGAAATGTCATATTAATTATTTGGTATTAATTTAATAAAACAGTTTGTAGTACCAATGATAACAATATCTGCATTTGTTAATAAATTGCAAATATTTTTTATGTCTGCAATTAATTAAAAAAAAAGATTTAAAAAAATAATATTTTGTATTTAAATTTTTTTATTTACATTTTTATAAAAGGTAAATATCTGCATTTTTTTATTAATTGAATTTATTTTTCATATTTTTAATATCCAATATCCACAACTGATTTTTTTTATTAATTTTAGAAAATTTATTTTTTACATATACTTATTTATAATTAATTACAGATATTTATTTTTTTAAAATCTGTTTTTTATTTAAAATATTTTTTCAAAAATCTTTAACATTTTTAACATCTATATATATATTATTGAAAGGTATATTTTTTGACACTTTTATCTTTTATTAAGTCTTTTCATACATAAAAACACACACACACATATATATATATATAAATTAACTCCCTACAATATTCTGCATGCGCTACTTCCCTTTTAGCAGACAGGTGTACATATTAGTTTAGATACTGTTAGCTCCACACACAATTGGTGCCAGGTGTTTTTCAGCACTGCTGAGGCATAACAGACTTATTGGTTATTGTATCTACAGTACACCACGAAACAAAGACCAAGTTTTGAGTTTTCAATAGGTCCATCCTGTTCTTTGTGGGAGGGCTTGGTGTACAGCAAGGGCGTGGGCTACCTGTGTATGTAGGTTACTTCTGAAGACAGCAATTATTATTATTACAGTTGGCACATCTGTTAGTATCGAGGATAAGAGCGTTTTTCATGAGTACAGATGCCACAGTATTTCAAATGGCCGATGCATTTTTGTTTTAGGTACGTATTTGTATATGCTTTCACAGAATATTAGAATCTCTCTTCAGTAAAAAAGAAATCTAGCTCCATCCCCCCTTCGAATGGTTTTGATCACTGCGGTCTCCCTAGTCACATTTTTTGTGTTTTCATGGAGTTCCCCTCTTTGAGGTCCAGTACTAATGTTCTAGCGCAAGCGTAGGGGAGGAACATCATGAGATACAGACTGAATTGTGGTTTCCCCTGCAGGTCGTGAGTCATAAACACGAGGGAGGGACGAACTGAAAAGGACTATTCTGGGATGGTTGCCATGGCAACATAATAAGCAAGGGGGAAGGTTATTGCAGTGATGTTTCCATGGCGATCCCCTGTGTGTATATAAATACGGCATGTCAAAATATTTGAAAAGTAGTAACATTTGGCGTTGCTGTGCAGTCTGCAGTGTTATAACCTGATGTAAGCACAGTCTAAAAAGTTTAAAACTTGTTTTAATTTTTTTGCTAAAGTTGCCTCCGTAATGTTTGGGGTTATACCAGGCTTGTTTCACTTCGTACTTTTACACCTCTAGCTACACGGCCAAAAATACACAGGTTGCAAAAGTACTTCAAAGCTGCTCCAGCTAGATTTTTTTCACAGATCTACTGATCTAGAGTTTCATTTCCTTCTAATAATTGAACTAAACATCAATACGCTCTTAGCAACAGTATACAGTATTTTGAAGTCCACAGTAAGACTATTAAACATTTCTCTCACATTCAGTCCCACACATGCTTTTGTACGTTTTATATCATTTGAGAGGCAGAAATGATCCACATGGCAGCACTGTTTATGTTAACTTCACTATATCATTTTGTCTTTTTGTAGACACAGTAGGCAACCTACGATCATTACATTCCTCTCATAGTTGTGAAGCTTTCGACATCGCAGTCTTCCACGGGCGAGTTTCAAAACTCATGCACAAGTTAATACAGGAATGACAAGCAGACTCTTTCCAGCAGAACAATGTGTACATTAACAGTACGTCTCATAACAAAAGCCTGCTAATTGAGATGATTGAGAAATGAACCAACAATTGAGAGAATGAGTTACTTGTATACACTTGTATACAAAAAAAAGGTCATATGTACTTTCAAAGAACTAATATGTACCATTTTTATGTAAATAGGTAGAAATATAAAAATACTTTTACCCAGTGCTTGTAACTTAAACTTTTAACACAAAGGTTTAACCTTACACACAGAACATATAGTTTCAAAGGGTTTCAAATATAAATTACAGTAAAAATATACTATATTCTTACACTATATTGAATAATACATAAGGATTTGCCGCTTTTAACATTGAATTATATAATAATAATAAATCATATATTTATTTATATATTGTAATACATAATTTCATATCCAGTAATATCCTACATATTATATACTGTTATGTACTGTTATATGTATCGTTTATATTCACCTTTACATAGGAACATGTGTGTAATATACTGTGATATACATTCATGTATTTGTACTTTATATAAGTTAATATATATGTCAAATGTCACCTTCTACTTGACAAAATTTAAATAAGACATCCAAAAATCCAAAACTTAATAACTTTTAATCTAAAGGACACTTTTTTAAATGAAAACTACAAGCACTGGTTTCACGTGTATGCAAATGCATTAATATGTTGTATTATATTTATCTGTATATTCCCATATATGTGTACTTAAGTGAGGTTATCTTACCTTACAAGTTTACCATAATGCCACACAAGAATTCCTGTGGTTTTATGGTTATTGCTTCTTTAAACCAGCTGAACACAAATATGTTTAAACTAGTCAATCAGAAAATGTACACAGCAAATTATAGATGGAGGATACACACATCAAAGGTTTGAGTGCGGGAACCACTGATTCCTCTGAGGTCCGTGTTATTTTACCTACATTATGCCTGATATGCTGCGTGCCTGTAAATGAGAGTGTGCTGCAGGCAACAGCCCCGGCAGTAATGACTCTACTGCAGCAATATGACACAAATTAAGGCTGCTGTGTAATAACTCTATATAGGCAGCAAAACAATAAATTTGAACATTTATGATTTTATGAACTTAGATTTTACACATGATTTGCATAATTTGTGAGATCCTTAGCATTTTTGTAAATCCACTGTAATTTAACAACTCACAAAAGAAGCTGCAGATACCATAAGAAAGATTAATAATTTTTACACGCATTACCTTTTGTGAGTGGCAGTGCAATATCTCAACATCATAAAGCCATGGAAAGGAAAAACAAAAAACATGCCGAACATGCAGAACATACCAGGAAACCAAAAACATTAGAGTTTTTGGACTATCACAAAGCATACAAACAGTCACTGCATGGCAACAAACAATACTGAGAATCAAGGGGAATTTTGGGAAATGTTAAAGCATGATAGGCTATGTCAAGTAATTCTAGGATATATGAAATTAAATAAATTTTTACGATTCATTGTATTTTTAATTTACCCCTCTGAGATAACAATAACATTTTGGTAAAATTTCATTTAAACTTGAAAATAAAAATAAATGGGCCTAACTAAATAAATTAATCTCATGATGTAAAATGGATAACCACACTAACATTTTTGCATTTATGACCATAGTTTCATGTCATCTAAAATTTTTATATGGTAACTACAGTACCAGCCAAAAACATGGTTACTGTACTTTTACTGTAAAAAAGCCACGATTAATTTTTTAGGTATTTGAATGTGTGTATGCATTCTTTCTTTCTTTTTAATGGACTTGGGTTGAATTAAATTGAATGAAGATACACAAACCTGCTTCGGAGTTCCAATCGGAATCAAAAGATTCACAAACCCGCACTGAAATTCTTTTCGCTTTATTCTCAGACTCGCCCCCAAAGTTCGCGTGTACAATTTTTTCAAGAAATGATTTGAGAACCTGCTACTAAGTTCTGATATAAATCAAAAGATTTGCAAACTCATTTTGAAGTTCCAATATGAATCAAAAGCTTCACAAAACGCAGGCCGAAGCAAGCTCATTAATTTTGTAACGCTATTTAACTGATTGGAAATTTTAAAAATATCAATTTTGTGCTTTTTAAAATTGTTACATGCAATGTTGAAATTGAAAGGCTCTTGTGAGGTGTTTTTTTGTTGTGAATCGAGTTTCAGTTTGATTCAATCAGAGCGATTCTAGCGTAAATGAATCACATTGTTCACACGATACCTTCAGTTCATCTATTGTCTTAGCATACTAGTTTTATGACATAAACTGCAATAAGTCTAAAAATATATGTAGAATAAAATCCATATTCCCAGTTTATCACGTCATCCAAGCATCTAAATCATCTCATACCAGTTAAGAGAATCTTAAATTTCTCAATATATTTTTTTATTAATATTTGAGGATTTTTTGTATCTGCTTGTCAGTGTAAAAGGAGCAAATAGAAAAACAGATGAACACAAACTGTCAGAAGTCCTTAAATAAAAAGGATACTCCATCATGCAAAAAATAAACATTTCCATTATTACACTAATGTTTATTTGGTGTAACCTTAAAAAAATACTATGAATTACTTTGCTGGGACTTCATCCTGTGACGTGTCTAAATTATGATATGGACTATAAAGTGGATTTATTGTGTAATCCTTGTGTAATGCTTTAGAAAACAATTGTACTAAATTCTCAATATAGTACCTGAGCTCTTAAATATAGCACGCATACATGAAATAATACTTTGCTGTGATTGACATTTGTCCTGAAATAAACACTGTCAAATCCACAAGGAAAATGACACAGCTTCAGCCGTCCACATCAAACACAAACGAAGAAAGAATAGACTGTTGCGTGACATTTCTGAGCATTGTAGTGGAGCTCGGGATAAAACCAATGTCTATGCTCCACCTCCCCCAATGGTAATCTGAGCCTGCAGAGTTATGTATGGGGTCTCATGTCCAAAAACGCAGGGGCTGTCTGTTTTCGCTCTTCCTTCTGATTTCTGCAATGCCTTGCATGAATATAATGCAGTTGCTTTCTCAACCAACACGTCGAGAGGCGTTGGCTGGCTTTAAAACTCCTGAAAGGGATGTAAGAAGTTCGAATCATCCCATGCTGTACTGATGAACCTTTGTTGTGGTTCCCAGTGATTGACAGCAGCATTCGCATTCCTCCTTTTGGCACTCTGACCTTTAACCCCTGCACTGGAATGCCAAAAATTCCTTCTGCATGTCTGCAGAGGGGAAAAAAATAAGCAGGCCTCAAATAAAACGCAGATATACCTGTCATACAGTAAGAAACACCATAATTTAAAGCAGGATATGCATTTGGATTCCGATGCATGAATCAACATGCAGGAGTAGTAAGTAAAAACGTCTACGCCAAGTTCTGGTGAGTCTGGTTGCGTGGTTATTTTTTCCTGGCAGAGGAGCATGATGACTGACTCCAGGGGAAAATTCCCGTATCAGCACAATGTAGCACAAACCACTTTCAATGATATGCTTTCACAGCCTGGTTTCTGTTCTTATGTTCCTCATCTTAAATTGAGGTTTCATTACTGACTCATTGTCGCCATGGCACCACGTTTGCATATAAGGTAACGCATTTCGGACAATGCTCTCGAGTTACCATTGCGACGCATGTTTCGTAAACTCTCCAAATACTGGCTGAGTGTTTTCTCGGTCTGCTTTGCAAACCCCTGCTAGACCTCACTCTTTCCAGATGTGTGAAACAGAGGCATACCAGGCATTTGTCTTGATGCACAATACAGACCTTGGGTGCCTCTCGGTTTCTATAACAATCTGTCACATGTACTTGGTGTAGCCTAATAAAATCAATCCGGAAGGAGTCGTGAGATGGGAGCTGAGGGAAGAGCCGGGGAGGGAGTTTAAGAGCGCTGGGGAACTTCAGGGGGGAGCTGGCAGAACTAGTGTAGTGTTGCTGTTGGCATTACAGCACGTATTGTTCTTCAATCTGGTTTAGTTTGACCCTTCAAACTCCAGAGTCTCTCGACCAATACAAAGGAAGAGGAGGTTTTCTGGCTAACATTCCAGCTCCACACTCTCACGTTTCTGTGCGTTTCCTAACACGGATCATATTTCCACTCGCTCGACTCATAATGCACTGTCTTACTGTCATAAGACAGAATTCTAGGGTTACATATAAAGAACAAGGGATCTTTATTATAAACTTTTTTGATTTATACCACTATTCAGCAAAGATACGTTAAATTGCTCAAAAGTGACATTGTATAATGTTAAAAATTTCTTAATTTTTCATAAAAATATCAAGCAGCTCAGTTGTTTCTAATGTTAATATGTGTTAATATAAGTGGCCAGTCAGCATATTAGAATGATTTCAGTAGGATCATGTGACACTATAAATTCAATAAATCACATTTTTAACTATATTAGAAAACAGGCTAATAATCTACAAAAAATAAAAAAAAGTTGTATTAATCGATGATTTATGTGACATTTTAAAATTAACAAATTTGGATTTATTCAATTTATTATTGTTAATGTTAGTTCATAAAAATATTATTAACTAATTAGCTCAGATTCATTATTTTTATTTTATTTTAGCATGTCTTTTTTAGTCCGACTGACATATAAAATCTCTTCTACCAGCGAGCACAAATAAAATTAATAAATACAAAAACAACATACGACTAATAAAAATAGCACACTGATCAAAATCATATTAAAGATTACTTAAAAAAAAAGCATATTTCCTTCTGTAAAAGATGTCAAAGAACAAAACAAAACAAACAATTATTAGGTACTATTTAATTAAAAAAAAAAAATTGAAACAAAAAAAATTATTTACTGGTGTTTGACCGTGTTTCAAATTTATTACATTGTCTGTAAAATGAACGGGCAGTGTATAATATATGCGTCTTGAAACTAAACCAGTCCAGGGAGTTGCATCCATCATGTGATACAACATGTCCAGAGAGAGCCCACAGAACTGCTTTATCTGAGAACATGGGGGTGAAATCAATGTCTGTACTCTTCAAAGGCATGCAAGTGAATCAGCGATCAGTGTGTGACCACGTCCTGCTACACACAGTGATGTAAGGTTAAGTGAGGGCAACACATTCAGCTGTGCTTGAGCCGAGGCCACACCCTGTGACTGAGAGCGCTCACCATTGAGTAACTCCACCACTCACGAGGAATTTTATCAGTGCAACTCTTTAGCACTAAAGCCATCACATCTTTTGTACTCAGAGTAGACCTACTTGCTGAAATATTTACTTAACAGCAATCAATCACCTATAGTTATGATTAAGCTGCTCCCCCGTGTGTGTCTTTAATGTACTTACAGCAAACTTCAGGCCTTGTTATTTATCTCTCCCACACGGATCAACGTTGTATTGCTTTCCTTTTTGAAATATGAAACAACAGAGGATTAGTAACCAGATTCAAGCAGATGAAATCAATGAAGCGTTCGAATCTAAATAAAAGGATAAGTTACCCGTTACGCCCGTGGACAAGGTGTGGCTCCCCCCCCCCTCTCTGTCTGAAGTTTATACAGTCTTACCTCAGGTGTGTCAACCAACATGACAACCTAGCATACTCCTACGCCAACAGAAGTGTGTGCTTGAACATTAGCAAAGGAGTAAACTCTCATCCTGTCACAAGAAAAAAGAAAAACTGCAATACCAGTGGCGCATAAGAACAGACAGACATGTTTGAACAGCTTATGGTTGCAATCATTTTCCTTAGTTACAGCAGTTTCGCAACTTAAAGTCTAGCCTATGGCAATAGATGCTTGCAAATAAATATCCGTGGCAAACAGTCACACTTTATATGTCCTGAAGACTTTAGATAAAAGTACAGCACATTAAAGTAATTGGCAGTACATTTAAATACACACATCAGATAGGTTATCTTGACAATACTGCAACACGCAGGGTGCAGTTTACAGAATTTAAATAAAGAAACGGCTTGACATTTAACACGGATAGACAATTAGCTGCAGTGGGCTGACTAACTTTTTTATATAATAAATTCACGTGTGTGTGTGTGTATAGTTGTCAACATTTGAAGTGGATCAAAACTTGATCAAAGTTGTCCTAAAACTAAAACAATACTCATTCTTTTCATAGGATGAACATTTTCGATCCACTTCAAATATTGACCAACAATATAAAAAAATATATATATAGGCTATGCGTCTCTCTGAGATGAGTGAGTGCATTTATATATATATATATATATATATACACACACACACACACAAAATCTATAATTCTATTACCCTGTATTACATATATATATATATAAACAAATAGTTATATATGTATATATATGCACATACACACATAAAATCTATAATTCTATTACCCTATTATATATATATATATATATATATAGTGTAGACATAGACAGACACTATAATTCTATTTGTCTATATATATATATATATATATATATAAAAATATAAAAAGATACACACATTTGCACATAAAATCTATAATTCTATTATCTTATATTATATATATCTCGTGTACACGCCATAATTTTTTGTGTGTACTGTATATATATATATATACACACACACACACACAGACACACATACACATAAAACCTATAATCCTATATTATATATATTTATAAATATATATATTGTGTAGATATACACACACTAAAATTCTATTCGTCTATATATATATATAAATGCACATAAAATCTATAATTCTATTATCATATATATATATATATACACACACACACACACACACACATATATTAGGTAGATACACACAATCATTCTATTCGTCTATATGTATGTAAATATATATGCACACATATGCACATAAAATCTATAATCCCATTATCATATATATATATATATATATATATATATACACACACACACACATACATACACAAGGTAGATATACACACACTATAATTCTATCCATCTATATATATATATAAATATATGCACACATATGCACATAAAATCTATAATTCTATAATCCTATATTATATATTGTGTAGATATATACACTAATTCTTTTCACCTATACATGCACACAGATTATAAAACTCATTATATACTATATATTTTAAGTGTATGCATGAGTTCACGAAGAACTGGCCATGTAATGTTTAAACGATCCTTAATATCCCACAGGTTTTGTCAGCTCCATATTAGGGCGTTAAACATGTGACACACAACTTAAGGCGCCCTCTGGTGGATGTTTAGTTTAATCCCTTTTCCCCCCAAATGCCAAAGTCTAAATATTCAAACATTCCCTTAATTAAATGGCTGAGACGCCATTTTGTTTCCAAAGTTCAAATGATTTCCAGATTCGAGGAGAGCATCAAAATTTCGAAGCTTTCTCAAATCGCAGATCCCAGGAGAGCATTGTGCACGGTGGAAAGAGGCTTTCTGGGAACAGCACTACCAAATTAAAAGCAAGTTTTGTTCTTTCTACTTTGTTCAAAGCTGGCAAACCTGTACCGTTTATAACAGTTATTTAAGTGCAACATGTTTAAGCATTTGAGACAAATCTGATTTGAGAGTTAAACTCACAACATAATTGTCTCTTATATAAACACTCATCACAAATAAATGAACACGAGTGAGGTTGTGGAAAAAAAAACGTTTTATTTTTCTCAACTCAAGTCTTCCCTTCAACCACAGCTCAAAGCATTTACATGGGACTCGCAAACAATTTTCATGTCCATTGATTCAGATGATAAATACTAGTCGCAAGATGTTCTCACTTGAAAATCTTGCCCTGGTTGAAAGGTTTGCCTACATGTTTGAATTCACCCTCCCATGCAAAGTACTCCTTCACCATGGTCTTGCACTCCTCACTGTCCACATTCAGCTTGCGCCAAGTGTATGACTCATAGTCGATCTGCCAATCATCGCTCAGCTGTAAACAGACAAAGGGAGAAAAAGAGACATTTAAATCATTTAAAAAAAAAAACTCAGTATTTTAAACAATGCCAGTAAAGAAACACATTAAATGTAACGTTTTGTTTGTCATTGCATGCTGAACAAAACTGACTTAACCTGTCAACTTTTAATCAAAACAAGCCAACTAACCGTATCAAAATATACACAGTTCACCAGTTTCCAGAAATGCCAACATTTGCATGCATTTGATGTAACCGCACAAGTCTGAATGAAGCAGTAAGTCTGGTTATCCAAAACCTTCACGTAATGTTTTTACATTTTTTAGAACAGAGAACAACTTCCTAATCCAGCATCCACATTGGACATCAGGGGTGCTGTCCGGCAACCGAACAATCCCAAGGTGTTAAAAATCCCACAACAGTAATACAATGTCCTTTTTTCAAGGGAAGAAAAAATTTAATAAAATGTTCATATAGCAAAATAGCATTAATGTCAAAAGAATTTGATTGGGATCAGCATTAACAAAAAATACAGGAAATGCTTACCGCATCAGAGAACATATGCGTCTGTGATGTGTTTTTTTTTTGCCAACTCTAGATTACGTTTAAGACTTTGGACATTTAGGTTGTTTGCTCCTAAAAGCCTTCTGCATTTGCTGTAGCTTTCAGTTTGATCACTACAGCTGTGCTGAGATGGAAAAATCGTTTGGGCATTGGTCACATCTGGCCAAAACCCCATGTTCCTTTTACTCTGTGCTTTGCCCAAATATGACGAAAGGCTCTGCAGTTAAGCTTTGAACGTGTGCCTTGGAATAACAGCTAATCTGACTGGCAGTTTTAAAACCTGATCTAGTCAATGTGATGCATTCCATCAAATAAATCAGCAAAAACTGATTCTGATTCCTAAATCTAAAAAACAATGACTGGTTTCAATTATGAACGTATATTTATTTTTCCATTCTTTGTGCATTCAGTGAATATTCTTCAAAATAGCACTCCAAAAAAATAAGTCATTTTTATTGTCTTCCTGCACAAAAAGTACTCCTGTCGCTTCCTAGCATTCAGACTGAACCACTGATAGCAGATCAAGTATTTGGTTTCATGCTTTTCTGGAGCTTTACAGCATCATTTACAATATATACAAGTGTAAGAAAATAGATAGTAAAATGCAAATCTTTTACACTTTTCACAACACCACAAACGAAACCACCTCCAGAACATTCAAATCCTGTGAAACTAAAGCTAGGATGTCTCCAAGGTTTGTTTTCACCCACAGCACAGAATATCAGCTTAAAATGTTCATTAGTTAAACTAATAACATGTTTAGTTTGTTGGTGATGAGGGGCTTACACAAGTCCAACTCATAGTACTTTGAGGCCACATAGATTGGGAAACGCTACACATTCTGGCAACCGCACTTGTTGCAATCCCATATCTTACATGCGCATTGTTTATAAAAGGTGATTTCCCCAGATCTACCTATAAACATACATAAAGACAGAACACTGGCTTGTGGATGCGTGCAAGTCACTCACAGGAAATGCAAGATCCTGGCCTCTGAAAACCCAGATACCAGAGATGCAACTGTCATTGTTTGCCCCAAAGAGGATGACACTGGCGAAGGCATTTTTACGCAGTTTGTCGAGTCGCTGGAACATTCCTGAGGAAAAGAGCAAGAGTTTACTTGTACATGCTGTGGGAAAACTATGCAATGTTTCACTCTTGCGCAAGTAGTACATGTTGAATTGGAGAACAATTCATCTTAGAACAAGTAGAAACATTCCTGTCATTTTGTAGATAGATACAAAAAAAAATAAAAAAAATCAAGAAGTCGATGTGACCTGACCGTACCGGTGATAAGATTACAGCTCATGAAGGACATAGTCAGCTCTTCAGGGAAACGGTACTCTGCAAACCAGATTGAAAAGCCCTCACGATCAAAGTGATCCCAGAAGTAAGGCAACGCCACGGTCAGGGTGTCCTCGTTGGAGTATTTTCTCTTGAACTCATCCATAACAAAAGAACTAGTGACAAGAGGACAAAGGCATACTGATTACAGCGCAAACTCTCTCAAAAACTAACTAACTAAAAGATGGGTATCAAGTACCTTTTTGGAAGGAGAGCAAATGGGTCCTTGGTTTTCGGCTCAGAAGCCAAGG
Source organism: Enteromius thamalakanensis (assembly GCA_032357475.1). Lineage (NCBI taxonomy): Eukaryota > Metazoa > Chordata > Actinopteri > Cypriniformes > Cyprinidae > Enteromius > Enteromius thamalakanensis. Next base: position 14,658,482 of record JAUCMT010000026.1, read on the forward strand.
CAGCCTCGCATTCATCCATTTCCTCCTCAGCAGGGGCGGCTTTCTTTTCCTCCTTTTTCTTCTCTTTTTTCTCCTGCTGCTGCTGCTTGCCTCCTTCCTTGCCACTCTTCTCTTTCTTGGCAGGAGCCTCTTTCTTCGGCTGCATCTCAGCAAACTTCTTAGCTAGAGAAATTACCATTTTAAGTAAAAGCACACAAGCTCAAAATACTATTGCTGCTATACTATTATATATGCTTCTATAAGACACATAAGGCATGTTATTTGAGCTTCATTATGCATATTTATCTCTTCAAAAAAAACGCCCGCATTTCTATGCAAACTTCAACTTCCTCCAAAAAAAAAAACAAAAAAACACCACCGTTATGATAGTGTGTCAGTTTTGCACTTTCAGTTGTTTAGGAGGAAGCTGAGGTGTGTAGACCGTCAGGTTAATTTTGCTTGAGGTTCTACTGGCTTCAGTCATCATAGCATTATCTTTGTTAAAATGCAAGAAAAAGCCCTCAGGGGAAAAACGGTAAGGTAACAAGAATGACAAACAGTTGCACCACATATACTAATTAAATAACCTGTGTAAAGCCTACCCAAAACATAAACGCCTATATTTTACAACAATTATTTTTTCTGGTATATTGGGGGGGGAGGCTTTACATTAGCATTTCTAAGTAGCTTTTAGACTGTACATCATTTACATAATTTGTTGGTGTTTTACTAAGCTTAAAGGAATGAGCTACTGTGATTAATCAGTCACAATATTATTTAATTGTGACTATGATTACCTTCCAAGGGACTGCAGATGAAAATTAGCCATTGGCTAAATCTGGTACAATGCATGAAATGGAAACATTTGTTAAAATTGTGCATGTTCACATGTTTTCAAATGAACAAGTACCATAATGGTAGGATTTAGGCATGGAATATATCCCATATTTTCACAGGCATCTCATCAGTAAAGCCCGTTCTTTGATTAGAGGTAAATCTCCACCGTTTTTAAATGGAGCTGGAGTTTATACACAGAGCCGTAGATCACTGACAAGCCACACTATAGCATGCTCAGTTTCGCGAGTGATTCATTTGTGATACCGAATGCCATTTTTGCGTGGCTTGTTAGTGATCTACGGCTCTGTGTATTAACTAACGCACCGGTAATCAAAGAACCTGCTTTACTGACAAGATACGAATGAATATATCCTGCGATATATCGCCCAGCCCTAGGATTACCTACAGATTATGGATTTAGGAAACACCTTTGGTTGTGCTCGATGATCCTGTGCTGATAATCCTGAAATCAGCCTGATATTTGCTCTCAAGCTGAAATACTACACAGCAGGGAAGATTGAGAAACATACCATCAAACTGAGCCATTTTCTCACAGAGCTTGACCTCGCCCAAAACAGTCTTAAACTGAGGTTGGTTGACACACGTCAGAAACCAGCGAGTGACGTTGGGGTAGGGCTGACGGAAAGCAGGCTCAAGAACCTAGAAGGTGAAATGAAACAAACAAAATCTCAAAAACTAATCTCCCTTTAACAGGAGTTAAAAATATTCATTTAATATGAGATACACACAACAAATTTTACGTCCTGTAACCACTACAGAGACATCAGGGGACAGCGCCAAGTGTCAGAATTACAAGCCGCGGTGAGGCTACACTCAGCGATACATGAGCACCTAGAGAACAACTACATTCTCGCCTGAAATACTCTTAAAACTGCATTTCATGGCACAATAACAGCAATACTTCCCCTCCATCAATGCATGAGACTGGCAGAAGCCCCTTTCATGATGCAAATTTGCGTCTGTTAAGTTAATTTATTTAAGCACAAATGAAGTGAGTAAACTCAAAATGATCAAACATCCAACTACACGCGAACACCTGGTGTGAACATACCCTAATAACTTAAAGCTTTATCAAGTACATCGATTGCCCATTAGTCATTAAAACGATTCAACAAAACCAACCATTAAGACACCACTATAGCCTTTTAAAAAGCACCGTCTCGAAGAAATTCAATAACTTTAAAAACTAGTTTAATGCTTTTATGCAAGCAGCTCTAGGTGATCTAAGATGAGATCAGATATATGGTTCTTCTTTGTGAATCCATATCACTAATTAATCTGGTCACAGCTCAGTTTTTCATATCACCCTGCAGACTCGCCTGTTTGTAGAGCCAAAGCAGAGAGCAGGCAACGGTGATGTCAGCCAGACTGACTCTCTCCCCAACCAGGAAAGTGCGAGTGTTTAAGTGCTGATTGAGGATGGTGAGGACTTGTTTCACCTCTTCCTTAGCCTGTTCTGTGGCCTAGAAACAAGACAGATTGCAGACTTATTAAAAAAAAAACACATTCAATTACATATATTTGTATAATGGGTTCATTAGTATTTAAAGCTAACCTGTTTGTTGAACTGCATGATACCCAAGGTGGGGAAGACCCAGGCACTAGCTGGAGGGATGATCTCAGAGTCAGCAAAACTGACCCACTGCAGCACCTGGGCACTGGCTTGGGGAGTGCTGCCACGAAGGGCATCATTGCTCACTGTCAGGAGGAAACAACTGCATTAATTGTGTGTAATAAAACACTAAACATTTTAATAAAGCAGCAGCAGGCATTATGCAAGTAATAGGCAATCATCTGCAAATTCTGTAAACCAAATTAATTGCCATTTCTCTTTAAAGTTTTAATAAAAGACTATTTGAATTAGTGCAGTGGTCCTGGCGCCCCCCTGCTCTGCGTATTTTGCATCTTTCTCTCTCTCGCCTGATTCTGATCATTAGCTCATTAGAAGAGAGCTCTGTGCATGGGCTGTGTTCCTAATCAACGTTGTACCCTACAGAGAGTCCGTTAAAGTTTACTTCACTTCGGAACATTAAGTAAATATGATTTAAATTACGTCTCGCACACTTAAATGCACTTTGAATGGAACGTATAAATTCACTTCAAACTAGAATCATGGCGGAATATTTGGTGATGTCCACTTCGCAGTGCGCATACGTTGCACAGAGCGGGGGGGCGCGAGGAGAGGACGAGGATACCGCTGATCTAGCACAGTGTCTGTGAGACGTAATTTAAATCGTATTCACTTATTTACAGCGCAAATCCATGAATGAATGTTCCAAAGTAAACTTTAACGGACACTTGTGTAGGGACCATGTCGATTGGGAACACAGCTCATGCACGGAGCTCTCTTCTAATTAGCTGATTATCAAAATCAGG
>JAUCMT010000026.1:14661794-14679320 GCA_032357475.1 Enteromius thamalakanensis
GCTCATGCACGGAGCTCTCTTCTAATTAGCTGATTATCAAAATCAGGTGCGTTAACAAAGAGAGAGATGCAAAACACGCAGAGCAGGGGGGCGCGAGATCCAGGGTTGAGAACCACTGAATTAGTGGTATGTGACTTCCAAATGCATGCTCTTCAATTGGTGTACACAATTTCTGCCTTTATACACCCTAAGTTACTCCTAAAGAGGCAATGGGATTTAGTAAAACAATGTTCAGCATTGCAAACACAGTCATTAAAAAGTAAATGCATGTTCTCATACTTAATGTGGCCTTTGATCTTGAAATTAGATTAAACTGTTGAACTGGCATATACCAAAAGAACTTCAGATTTTTTTTTTGTGAAAGTGTAAAAAGCTTACTTACAGAAGTGAGCAATGGCATTGCTCTCAAACAGACAGAAGCCATCATCACCCTGGTAAGCAGGAACCTGAAACAGACACAAACAATATTGATAAATTCCATCTACCTCCAGAACACAATCATTAAGACGGCAGGAGAACACTGACCTTGCCCAAGGGAAAGTTGCTGAGGAAAGCAGGGGATCGGTTCGTCTGCCCAAAGCTGAAGGCAGGGGGGGCGCTCGCAATCTTCAGACGAGCCCCACTGTACTGGGCAGCGATCTGAGCCTTGAAGGCCCTCCAGTTCTCTGGGTATGTGTAGAGAGTCTGCAAAAACACAAGGTTGGGGATCACATAGCTGAAACTGATGCTGCTTGATCAGACTGTAACACTAACTCAGGGCCAACGGAAGCGGTCCCCTCATGATGACCACTCACAGAGCATTACACAGCACTTTCCCTGAAGCTGACACAGCTGACAGTCTATTGCCTGCAATAAATCACCTCACACTATAAACAGGGTTTGCATACACAACTAGAGAGCTTACACTGATATAACTAATAAAATAAACAGCGTTGCATTACACTTATTGTAAACCATCTGGTGGTCTTAAGCTTTAAAACCTCAAATTTAGATTTTTAAAACCCTTATTAAAGTTATTTGACATCAACACTAGATTTTAGAATAGCAACGTTATGTCAATAGTTTAAAAAAAAGCCCCCATAATGAACGCTTCTCGAATCTACGCTTTTATACCAACATACGCCGCTAATGCACGCGCTTCGCTTTCATGTGTTTATTGTGAAACGACAAATGACGTGACATCCAGCGAATGTTTAAAGTTGAGAATAAAAGAGGAGCATGAGGAAGCGAGGGAAACGTGGCACAAAGGAGCGCAGCGCTGCGCTTCTGTCCGTCATCACTCTAACCACCTTATAAAGGGGTGCGGGGAATATTTACAGCCAAAATAATCATCACGCCAGCTTTAGATAAGGCTATAAGATAATACGGCTCCAGAACAACGCATGAAGATATAAGGATCGGCGTGATTATGGGGTGATTGTGGATGGAGATGTGCTGTAATAAAGCGTCTAAGGGTTTTCTCCCATCTTACTCACCCCTGCCGCCATCTTCAGGACGAGAGAAAGGAGGAACGGGCCGCGCGGTGCTGACGTATAGGCCAGTCCTGTCGCAGAAATACTACGTAAAAAGGGCGTGAACGTGATAGCTGGTCGTGCGTTTTCTGCTTTATACGTTTGTTTATCTTGCTTGGAAAGTATGTAGGACTTATGTGGAAAATAAACTAAAAATAAGCAATATTTTTAGCCTTTTATAAAGTAAAACGTTTGGGTTTTTTTAATGACGTAAGAAGTTGAACGTCGTGCGCGTCTTTTAATTTCTTGTTACCACCTTGTGTGAAATATATTTATTGAATCGTATTTATTTTTATCTTGTTTCATAATAATAAAGTTTTTTTTGAATATTGTCATTCTTTGTTTCGTTTACACACTTTTAAAAATAAAAATTCAAACCTGCATTGCATATCCATCTGAGAAAGTACAAACAAAAAGTTCTGTCAAACATCTGTTTTGGTGTTCCATTGAAGAAAGTAACAGGTTTTGAACAACACTATGGTAAAAACAAATTATTTATTAAACACATTTGGCTAATTTAATTACTGCTTCACATCAATATGATTGTAGCAATATTAATACGTAAAAAAAAATTACTAAATTAAAAAATGACAAAATATTCTATCTGGGCACAGATACTACACAACTCAACAACTCCTATTTAAGGACAGTAATGCAGTTGCTCTGATATTTATAAAGACCTTCCCAGAAGACAACAATTTATATTGAGTCTCAAAGCAGCATATGACATACTTGTTAGACTATCTTGATGATTAACATGTTTGGATTCATTAGTGAGCAAGTGTAACGCTAAATTTATCTAGATTGTGCTCCCCTGAAACAAACTCATCCTGAAAGGCCTGATGGTGAGTAAATATTCTCTAAATGATTATTTGTAGGGTGAACTAATGCTTTAAATATTTCAGCAGACAGCGAGCCACTGTGTGACTGACATGAAATTACAAACACTTTCCTGCCAGAGCTGTTGCAATAATATTGATTTCAGACAAAATCACAAATCAGCAATGCTCACAGTGTACTATGCATTAAGCAACTACAACAATACAATCAGTAAACAAGCAATAGCTAAAACAAGAAAACCAGACAGAGACGTTCCGAATTTTGTGCTGTATTACAAAAGAGAAATATATTCAAGTACAGATTGGCTGGCATTAACAAAAAATATTTTAAAAAAATGACCTTATATAATAAAGAGAATGTAAAAGCAACGAGGAATGATACCTTCGTTCTTCCATAACATGCTTTTGACTTCCTCACAGGTTCAATATCTGAAGAGCCCCAACTACTTTCTATGCTGCCTCACTTTAAATTAAACAGTTTAAAGTCTTTCCATCACACAGAGCCACAACTGAACTGCTGCCATGGATGGATATACTGACATGGGGATAAAAATAACTATAAAAAAAAAAGACAAACTTCAGATGAATAAGAAAATAATTACAGTATATACACACACTATTAAGCGTCAACACAGCATCATGTTTAATATTCCTCATGTTCTTGGCAGAAGAATCAGCTCACAAGGCCTAGAAGAATGAGAATAAAACTCTTAGACAACAGCTGGAAAGTAACATACACTATCCACAAATAATAAAAACAGTGTGTTATTGGGGAAAAATATTGAAATGGATAAAAAAAAACGTATATATTTTTGACATTTTTATAATTACAGGAATAATAGTTATTGTAATTATAAACAATGAAAAATAAGGCACAGCTAAGTGACGTGAGATAATATTTTCATTACAAGAAATACATACCCAGGTAGTCATCCATGAGAGATCCAATGGCAAACTAATAAAAAAATAAATAAATAAGTCATATAAGAATTATATCCAAATAGAAATGTTCTAAATATTATTTATCATATTCAGCAAAGTGCCAGGGATTTACAATATCATTCTTATCCACACGAGTTCCCACAATCTTCAGTCGAATCTCATCGTCTTGTTGGATCACGATGTCCTGTTGAAGAAGACAAACTGAAACCACCTACAGCCGTGCTCCCATCAAACACAATCACAAGCTGCTAACAACGGATAGTATTCAACTACAATATATCTCTATATTCGTAATGCAAAATATAATCCTATGGAGCAATACATATATAACCCTATATGTTCAATGTACAAAGTGTGCAATAGAGTTTCAGTAAATGTGCCATACTCTTGTATAGCCAACGTTTTAATTATTGCATAATATATCTCTGACTGCTCTTATTTATTTATACTCATGTAAATGTTCTTATAATACTCTGATATTTATGTGGATTTAATCGGGACCTGGGTCCTAATTTCGTACCATAACCTGGAAGTGTGCTGGTATGACAATAAAGAAGTCTTGACTTGTGCAAATGATGATGTGTAGAATTCTCCTTAATAAAACATTACCTAGAGGTGATGGAATAAATCTTACCTCATCGACTGTCTTATAGCAAGGAGGATTTGAGTTTGGGTCAAACTCCATCTCAGAGGGAATAGACTAAACACAACACAAGCACAGATATAAAACCATTACGAGTGTCTTTGACTAATATTCACACTATTATATAAATAAAGAACCTACATGACGAGAAATGAAACAAGACATGGGGCCAATTTCTGTAAAGAGTCCAACCTGGGAAAAAGAAAGAGAGAAAAACCTTATAACCGAGGTCTGAAAAATCCTCAGCTATGCTAGTATGTTCTTTATACAAGGGCCCTCCATGAACTAACTATGACAATTAGAGCACTAAAAGAAGATAAAATGGACCGTACTTTGTTAACCTGGGTGACAACAGCATCCACGACTTCTCCCTTAAAGGGACGGAACACGATGGCTTTATATTTGACGGGATACAGCACAAATCCTCTGCCAGGCTGGATAACACCTGCTCCGATGTTATCGATTGTGGTTACTGCAATAACAAATCCGTACCTGTAAAACAAGAGACACACTTAAGATTCATATTTCATAACATTCACTGGAGAAGTCAGATCTGTTGTGTTGGACTTACTTCCCCGTACATGTTCCCTCCACCTCAGTGAACAGCTTCTGTTTGACTGTGTTCAGAAGATTGGGTCCAAAGTATCGCGGATGCAGGAGAATCTCGTGCTCCAAAGAGATCTATTGTGATGGATATTGAGAAAGCACATCAACACGTAATCTGCATTAACAATTACACTGTTGTACATTTTTACATTTGTAAGACAAATATCAACTTAATATTCACCGTCCTTCAAAACGACTACATTTAACAAGCTAACTTAGTGAGTGAGTGCGCAGCTTACGTTAAGTAGTTAACGTTAGCCGAGACAAAACAATATCAGAAAATACATGAAAGAGTGTATGAAATACTTAATGCTTATGTACTTTTTACACGTAAAACCGGAACCATGACGAACTTACGTGATAAAACATCTCTTAAGGGTTTTTATCTTCCAGATATCTCGATTTTAATTTTAGCGTCCAGGCGCCTACACTCAATCCAGCGACAAGAGTGTTTCCGGGTGACTTTTCAAATTAAAAGTCATACAATTTCCTACAAGACATTTTCGCATAAATAAAGTTCAACTTCGAATCAGACAAAAAAAAAACGTCTTGAGCTATTTATTTGATAAAACAACAATTTCTTTTTATTTTATTTTTTGTTTTGTTATTATTTTATATTTATTATAGGTATCCACAATTTGGAAAGTACATTTTAAGTTATTTGAATTATTTTATTTTGTACTTTTCTAGCAATAAACATGATTTAAAATAAGCGCCCCTCTATTATGAGGTGTTATAAGGTGACTAAATTATGTTACGTCACTGCTTGTTTCATCCCATAGGCTACGTTTTATTTAAGCTTCATTTTATAATTTTATACATTTTAATTCAAATGTTCAAAACAGGCAAAGTTGGCCTACATTAATTGTAAAATACAACGAAAAAGTTTAAGAACTAAGCCACATAATAAAATACAATAAAAGTATTATGTACTTCTCACAATCTGAGGAGATAGTGTATTTAAATATTGTTCTGCTAGATTAAATATATGTATCGTTATTTTTAACAAAGGCCTATTAGTTAGGTCTCACAGCAAAACATTTTCCCCTCTATATTACCCCTAAAAAGATAGCTGGAATATATTACAAAATATGGTAGTGGCGTTTGCCGTATAGAAATGTAGAATATTTCATTTAGCCCTATTATTTAAAACATATGAACCATTCATCTTAACATATAGTAACTGAATTCCAAAAGTAAACATTATTTTTGTTGTTTTTTTTACTCGGTCAAAACCAATAAAAGGTTAAAGCTCGTCTTGCACGCTCACACATACACTGCAAGGCAGAACATGACCACAAGAGGTCACTGCATTTCCAAGATTGCGCCACGTGCAGTCATGACTCATAACTCTGAAGTTCTTCTGACTAACGGGACAGTTTAGTGTCTGGGTTTTGTATGAATACTTACTCTAAAGACACAGAGCGCACTTTCAGTGCTGTTGAACCCCAAGAAAGGGATATATTTTTGTTGTTGATTTGAGATTATTTTTGGTGCGCATTTTTGCCTTCAATAGTAGGCCTGTGCTAAGAACAACACTTAGAAAAATGACTGACATTAATTGTTTAAATAGATAAAGTATTATTACTTTAATCAGAATCATTGTAAATATCTTCCATAAAGTGACGTGTGAAAGAGGTCCCTTGCACTAAATGTTATGTGGCAAATAAAGCTTATATGTGCAAATCCAGGAAAAGGTCTCTGAAAGGTATCCTTCCAGTTAGCTTTAATAGCAAGTTTTAAAAGCTTCTTTTCACAAGCAAATAAAAGCAAATGCAGTGGAGTGCTATAGATCAGACTGTCTCACCATTGTTGCTGAGGCAGGTCAGATAGCCGAGGACTAAAGCCATGCATGTTGATGAGCATGGGCAGATGTCCACAAATATCTGAGCATGGTGGATGGGGTTTGCATCATGCTCAGTCTAAACCCAACACGGCCCTTGGGGACTTCTTCATTTTGTCCGAGCCACATTCTTGCAGAGAGCTGGCACTCATCGCATTAACCTTGATATTATAAAAGGGCTGCAGATGTCCTCGCAGTCACAAGTTCACGGCCTACTGGTTGTCGAGACGGTGCCTTCATTTAATCAAAGTCGGCATAGTCCCTCTTTCTCTTTCTGGGGAATTTTGCCATTATATTTCAACTCACATAGCAATTCGTCAGTTTCAAAAATGGGCTTTGAAGTGCAAATCTTAAATACACAGGAAATATTTGACAGATATTTTAGTCACAGGCTTTGTGAAAACATACTTATATATCACATATTAATAGTATATTAAAGCATAAGTGCATGCTAAAAATCTAAATGATAAAGAGGTTTGCATGAGAATGAATATTGCATTCTGGTGACGCAACATCTTTTATCATTCCAGTGCAAAGTAATATAACAACTGCAATAGAAACACAATTTTCTCTAGGTTGCTTAAAGTAACAGTAAAATGTTGCAGCACTAGTAGCCTCTCCATTGCCATTTAAGGTATTTTTGGCTATTAAATGTAGTTTGGCATAATATATTTATGTTTATTTCTAAGAATAACACTGATGTTGTATTTATTCACTTTCTGAAAAACTGAAATTAATATTGTTTTTAAAAGAATGTGCATAAATCATTTTATTTAATTTTTCTTATAAAATATATTATTGTATTATTACATGCAACACAGAAATGAATATCGCTTTCAAAGGAAACTATTTAAATAAATAAATTCATGAATTAATTATTATTAATTAATTAATTATTAATTATTATCATATTATAAATACATCAATAAACCATCATTTTTGAGTATGTATAAACAATAAATATATAAATGCATTATTTTAAGATAATGTAATTAATTTAATTACTTCCTGCAACACAGAAGTAAATTCAGATTTCAAAGGAAACTAAATAAATAAAATACATTATTTTATGAAATATATAATGGTAATTATTACTTCTACAAACACATCAAAAGTTTTGTAAATGTATAAATCCAGCTTTTAAATGTGTATTAAGAAATACACAATGCATAAAATATAAAACATACAAAATATACATTAATTAAAAAAATACATTATCACAGTATAAATATTTTATTTTAATCACTTTATGCAGCACATAATTAAGATAGTAAAGATGTTTCTTATGTTCATCAAGGCTGCATTTATTTGATCAAAAATACAGGAAAAATTGTATATTATAAAATAAAATAAAATATTGTGATGTAAAAAACAATTTTCTATTGGAATATACATTAAAATCTAATTTATTCCTGTGAGGTGCAGCTGAAATTTCAGTATCATTACTCTGCTGATTTATTATCAGTGCTGAAAACTGTTTAATATTTTCTGGAACCTGTGATTGTTTTTTGTTGTTGTTTGTTTGTTTTTGATAATTGAATGAATAAAATGTTAAAAAAGAAGAGCATTTATTAAATCATTTCTAACAATATACACTACCATTCAAAAGTTTGGGGTTAGTACATTTTCATTCTTTTTTTATTTGAAAGAAATTCAAACTTTTATTGAGTTAGGATGTGTTAACAACATATTTTTAAGAAATTCTGTTCTTTATAACTTTTATTCATCCAAAAATGCTGAAAAAAGTATTGCAGCTCTAAAAAATTATTTGCTATCACAACTTTGCCAACATTGATAATTCTATTAATAACTCACCAAATTAGAATGATCATGTGATACTTTAGACTGGAGTAATGACAGCTTTGCATCACAGAAATAAATTTAATACAATATTTTAAAGTATATTCAAATAGAAACCCATTATTTTAAATGGTACCAAAAAGTTATTGTATTTTTGATCAAATAAATGCAGCTTTGATGAACAGAAGAAACATCTTTTAAAAAAAAAATTACAAATCTTACTGTTTCCAAACTTTAAATAATATTATTAATATTACAGTATTAAATATTTGAATCCCTTTATGTACACAGAAGTTCTGCTTCCAGAGAAAACAAATGCATAAAACATAACTCTCTTTTTATTCTTTTTCTTTTTCATTCATTTTCTTCGACCGATTTATCCACCGTGAAAAAAGGGGTGACCTGCAATTGATACCTAAAAAAAACTATTTTAGTCGTCATTTTTGAAAGATAACATTTCTAAGCAAACCACAGTTGTCATTTGTTTCGACCAACACACAGTTTAGAGATTTATTTCTCTTTTTGAGAGCAAAGCCGTAGTTTCTGCAGTGTTGATCTGAGAGCTCTCAGAGCTGAAGGAAAGAAAGCCCTGTTCCTGAGCTTCAGCGCACTACTTTCCTTCCCCCTCTCCCCTGCTCTCGCCAAAGGTAGCTTTCAGATGCAAAATAAGCAGACATATGGAGAGGAGGTCTTTCTCCAGCCCTCCTAAAGATTCAGATTGTATGACAAATCACGTCCACCACCACCCTCCCAGCCCCACACAGACCCTCCAGACAACAGCTTCATTAGAGTGAAAGAAGGAGTTTTTGCAGCTTTGTCGAGTCAAGCTCAGACTTCTTTCCCTTCTCAATTACTCCATTGTTGGCGAGAGATTCAAGTTATTGCACTCGAAACCATATGGCTAATTCGAACACCTACAAGTGATGCCATCAACTCCAGAGGCATCACATCTAGAAACAGAAACGCACATGGCACTTTTTTTTCCCTTCAAAGTAAAATAAAAAAGAAAGACAGTCTAATGCATGCAACAGTCTGGCGAGGTCAGGTGTATGAACTTATCATTAGTCAGGGAATGGCTGTATACTTCCTCCCTTTTTACGCTGATGTAGCTTGTGCAAAGCTTCTTCTCATTTTACCGAAGAGTTGCCCTGGTTACTTTCAAATATAAAGTCTTTAGAGACACAGCTCTCATTGTTAGCACTGATGCAGGGTAAACTGGAGGTAAATTATGCACTTGCACAAACACACCAAGACAAGTGAATGCCCCACCGTAGAGTTTGTATTTAGACTTGGACATCTGATTGATAGCACTAGGTTCACGAACTGGTACATTATGTGTCTGACTCACAAAGAGAGAGGAAAATTTACATTCACGTCGCTTGTAATGAGATTCCATTGCATTTTGATAATAGCACCTGTTCTGAAATCTTGTAAATAGAGGCAAAAAATATGTTTCAGGTATATTTGGCAGGCAAATAGCTTCATTTACACTTATAATATTAAATATAGGAATGTAATGGTTCTGCAAGTGCAGCTTTTAGTTGTCGTAAATGCATTTCAGACAAAGGAAACATGCCACTCCTGAAATCATTATAATAATATCTTTATTATTTGTATACAATTATATTGTTATAATAATAATAATAATAATTAATTAATAAAAGTAGTATTTTTAAGTTTAAAGTTTAAGTTAAAAACACAAAAAATTATTTTGTAAATATAATATAATATTATATAATAATTTTGTTTAATAAATGTTTTATGTAATAAATGTAATAAAAATACACATAATCATTTTGAAAAATAATAGTATAAATAGTATAAAATATAATGTTGTTTTTGGTGTTTAGAAATGTTTGGGGTTTTTTTATTCATAAAATACAAAAAAAAAATTTTTGTAAATTCATAAATAATATAAATCACTGTATATTTCTTACATTCTTGAAGAATTGTGGCTTGTAAATAAAGCACAATCAAATAACTGTCAGCAAAAAAGTAATTTGGATGAATACAAGAAAAAAATAATAAAAAAGAAAGAAAGAAAGAAAGAAAGAAAGGAGATGATGCAACATTTCGCAAACATTGAAAAATATATATTTAATTTGCACAAAATGCACTGCATTTACCAAATAAATAAATAATAAAGATTCGATTACAGTTCCAAGGCTATTAGAGCAGGGAGTGTCTTTAAACATTGTAACCCTAGAATTTATTTTCAGTCTCTTAAGGCCTTGTGGGGGTGATTTTCTTATTTGGGGTGTGGTATCCTCGTACAATTGAAGCACTGGAGTAAGGAATTAATTATCATTCAAAAGTAATGGCCCTATTCTGCCCTGCTTGAATTCTGAAGAAGGAGAAAAGGTCCTCTGGCCCCGATCCTGCCGCAGCGCCAGGGGAAAGGATTATTCCGGGGATTACCATGTGAAAACTTCTATCAGACTTTCTGACTCAAAGATCTTTTGCGAACAGTAATCGCGTTAATACCCGGGGATTAATGCTGGGCCGAATGCAAAATTGAATTTTAATTCGAATTGCATAAACAGATATAAAATAAATTAAAAGACCATTCTCCCGGAGAATAAAGAGAGTCCTGCGCCTCACACGTCACATGCCAATCCAAGAGCAATGCACCTTTCCACACCTGCCATGCAAATATGGCGCGTTTTATATATAGCAATAGCTATTGTGCATTGAAATATCACGTCTATTCAGCTCGCATATTTCACTTTACTCGCAGCAGACCCTCAAACACGTGCGTTTAAAATGTGCAGTGTGCACGATTGTTTCGGGGTCCAGATCAGACCTTCTTTAAGTAATTCAGTTGTTTCATTTTCTCACGTGTTTCTGCCATTGAAATGCAATCAGGTCTCGTGCACTTGTGCCTAATCCTGTCAAAATCTCCTTGGCAACATCTCTCAGCTGTGGGCAAAGCCCTTCTTCCTCCCCACCGCCCCTTTCTAGGGAGAGAAAGAAGAAAAAAAACCTCTGACACATCCATCACTTCTGTGGAAATAAGTAATGTTAAGTAACATTGTAAAACAATAACTTTTTTATGACTTTATAAGAGCAATAAGTGCCAGGTCCAGACCAGATCGCTAATGCTCCGACTGGAAGCAAAATAGTCATTCAAGCTGTTTTCCCTCTTTGAAGTTATTACTGACAGGTTGGTGTTGTAATAGTAAAATCGATCTCCCCCATCACCCCAGTCTGGACCTCCATCAGAGGGGCTTTAAAACCAATGCATTCGCCATAAAAGCGTAAACAGGACAAGAAAGAGCACGCCGATATAATGCATTGAATATAACGAACGTGAATACATAATGAATAGTTAAATATCGTCTGCTGTTTATAACCAAAGCACGTTCCGATGAGTCTCTCGGAAGATTTAGAAGTTTATGCATCCGAAATTATGCATCTAGTCCACTTGTGCTTCACTTCATGCCAGAGAAAGCACAAACGTGCCTCAGAAGCGGGGTGTTTTTGTTCACGCTGGGACTATTTGAATAAGAATAATGCTATTGGAGTGTCGCAGGCCGAGAAAAATGAGTGACAAAAGCTCAGAGGCGCAGAATTTGGACGGGGGACAAGCCGTATAGAGCTGAAAAGAAGAGAGAGCAGAGGCGCACAATGGAACAATTCACCTTATAATCGCTTTGATATATCATACATGCCTGAAGACTCTAAACATTGTGTAATTATTTATAAATGACTGTGCCCCTATCGCCATAATGCCGCACGGAGAAAGGCGCCGCAGGTCTCTCGCCAAACTATTTCTAAATAGTGCCCCTTCAGTTTTTTTTCCAAAGAGGGGCGAGTTGCTTGCAATTGAATAAATTGAATAATTAATGAACAATTGTATGGCTGTCTCATAAAGATGTCTTTAAATAAAACTTAAGGCACCGGGCACTGTGGAGCAGCTTGATTGAACTGCATCTTTCACCTTGTGAGTTATAACTCAAGATGCGCGCCGCAGGCAGGGAGGAATAAAGCGAATGCAGCACAAAACCTTATTTTAATGGGAAAATATTGTAATATATACGCTAAAGAATAATATTGCATTATAAAAAGGCCAAGCCATTTAATGTGAAATGGGGGGGGGGCATGTTGCAAACTCATATATGGTTTATGAATGAATATATATATATATTTCATTTGAACTAAAATTCATTCGAATTTTGCATTTCTACTCTTATGTAGCTGTTAGCCTACATGTTTTGTGTTGCGTGTATTTTCAATTAGTATAGATTAGTGTTTTTATTTTGTGTGGGTAGAAACATGCTCTGTGCAGAGAGGCATAAACTTTATCATATACTGACCTTTCTAATATTCTGTACAAGATTTTAAAAGCTCGAACCGGTTGGTATATTAACATAATGGCATAAGAGGTTGGGTAAAATACACTTTAAAAAACAAAAACATTATGCAAACTACAAAAAAAATTGTACATCGAAGTATCAAAATATAAGCTACCAATAAAAATAAATAGCACTTTCGCCCTTGTATCAGTTGTGTTAAATGAAGATTTTTCTTTTAAAGTCACATTTATAATTTTGCATCACACCAAAACAATTATGTAGCCTATATATATATATATTCAATATATATTAAGTATTGTAATGCGCAATGATTTGCTTACAATAGATAAATGTGAAAAAATTTGTCTCCTAGCCTCAGGCCACTTCGTGTTGTCTCTTCTTTTCAATTTCCTCCAGAGATTTAAGTTAAAGTGGGTCTGGTGCATGCTGGACAGATAGCAACAGCTCTGCTCGCAACACTGCTCGCGTGGCTGGCCAGCTCTCCTGCTCTCTGATTGGCCGGCGGTGATTACAGGCACGCTTCAGAGGGCGAACAAACAACAGGCATAAATTATGCTAATGAGATGGTCGTGCGGCACGGGGCAGACCTGATGCAAACCATTCATTCATCCTTCACAAAAATGCCAAAGCGAGAGGGGTACGTCTATTGTCTCACCAGGGTATATAAGGTAGGTGAGGCCAGTCGTGTGCCAAGCTCACAAGCTCACACGAGCTGATTGAGGGGTAAGAGCAAGACAGACGCGTGCCTTAAACTTCAACACAAACTATCTGCAGGACTCTGCAAGACCACAAACACCCAGTTTCATCTCACAGCCCACATAAGGTGCGTATCAGCAGGAGCTAGGATCCCCGGCGTAGCGCGCAGAGAACTTGGAATGACTTTCTGAGCTTGTTTTTGGCATATTTCTAACTTGTCTTGTGTTATTTCTCCAGGTTACCGACAATGGAGACTGTCTACTCCGACATGGAAACCTCAAGCTGTGACTACTCCTTTACGCACACGGATGACGAGGACTCGCGCAGCAGTCTCCACCCCGCGTCCCCCGCGTCCTCCTGCGGCAAGCCGCCTGCGTCTCCAGCCGAACTCCAGCAGAAAAAGAGGCGCAGGGGCCGCGCCAGGAACGAGGGTACCGTGCACGTCGTGAAGAAGAACCGTAGGCTGAAGGCCAACGACCGCGAGAGGAACAGAATGCACAACCTCAACGACGCCCTGGACGCTTTGAGGAGCGTGCTGCCCGCCTTTCCCGACGACACGAAGCTGACCAAAATCGAGACTCTGCGCTTCGCTCACAACTACATCTGGGCGCTTTCCGAGACCATACGGATCGCAGACCAGCGACAGAGCAAGCCCAGAGACCCTGCGCTGCTGCTCCCGGGACTAAGCCGCATGGGAGATGCGCCCAGCCCCGGCGGAGACTCTTGCTCCTGGCCATCCGGCGCGTCCTCCTCGTCTTCATCCCCGTCTTACTGCAATTCAGACCCGGGCAGCCCCGAGACCATGGACGATTTTGGATACTTGCAGACCGATGTAGTTTACAGCTACCACAACTTCGTGCCTAGCATCTATTAATGCGTTCTCGTGTCTGTATAGTGTCTGCAGAAGCGTGTAGTGTAAAATCAGAGGACTTTGCTGTTACTTTTCTAATAGAACCGAGAGCACAACATTAGGTATTCACTGTTTGCCTTAACGACAGTTCACAGATGAGAATGTTTTTATTTTTGTTACCGCTATTGATGCCTTTTCTGATACCTTTGCACTTTTGCGCATTCTTTGGAGCATGACCTTAAACGCCTGTTAGAGAAAATTATAATTTAAACCAAGACTGATTGGCCTTTGCAGTGCAAGGTGAAAAGTCAATATTACAATTTGTAGAGCGATAAAGCAGAAAAACGAGCGTGAAAATTCCGTTTCAACGCTGTGACAATAGACTGAATGGACAAGACAAAGATCTGGCCTTATGCATTATGTATTTTGACCCGAAGAAACCTCTCCTGTCTGGCTGATCCGTAGCAGAGTACAGTTAACTATAGGTCTCACGACTGCTTTTCCACCGCTTTTTTGTTTTTGTTTTATTTATTCAACCTGTTGCTTTTGTATGCTATTGTATTTTTATTGTATATAAAGAGATCTATTCTATTATGTATTTACCTCAAAATATAAATCTGGTGCAAACGTGTTTGTACGAATAAATATAAAGTTTTCTACAAAAAAATCATGTGCTTGCTTGTTTGTTTCGTAATGTGACTTTGACATGCATAAACAACTTATAGCAACGTCTGACAACATAATGGGCATCATTGTGATGAGCGCAGCCACTGAAGCGTCACTCTGGGTCACCGCGCATAAAATAACGGTTATGCAGCAGGTGCATGGATATAGATCGGAGATACAGAGTCGACGCGTCATCTAATCTGTCAACCACACTTATGCATTTTTACACACGATTACGCTTGATTGCATCAAACCCTCGGGATGAGATTTAGTCATCTCAAAAATAAAATTCTGCACATATTGAAATTTAATTGAACTTTATTGTGAAATTATAACCTGTTTGAGATATGTTTGTTACTGTGAAAGTTACAAAATAACTTTTACATAACAAAGGTGTTTTTAATAACAAAGACGTGTATCCGAAAGCCACGTGCCGACTTAAAGTCCACCAAAAACTGGCCTTGCGAGCAATAGCACAAAAAAGAGAAAAATGTAATCAATTAATAAATTAATAAATAATGGCACTAAAACAACTCTATAAGCACCAACATTTTTTTTTAATTATAAAAACATTTATTATAACCAATTAGGCTTTTTAAGTAGATATTAAAAATCTTTATTTATTTATATAAATAATTATTGCTGTTAAATATTTATCAAATAAAAGGTCATTAACAGCATACTATTAAACTGTAAAATCCAGTTTTTATGAAAGACTACTGTATATTAAATTACATTTATTGTCTTATGAAATATAGTTTTTCACAGTATGAACGCCTAAATCAACAAGTATTTACTTGTGGCAGTTTTACATCAACCTTTAGAAATTCATAAAACGCCAATTTACGCTAATCTGCGAGTTAATAAAAAGCTGTACGCACATACCTTAATCTATTAGGCTGCACTAATTATATATGTATAATATATTGTATATGAAATATATTTAGCTTATCTTTGATTTTCATGCAGCCAAGCCTGCATCCATTTTCCCCCGCTTTAATTAAATAGCTTGCTGAGAGTTTTTATACCGTGCACGTTGTGTATGTGTGCATCAGTTGATTTCTGAAGGGGTTCAGGTTAAATCCTCTATTTGGGAGTTCCGCATGAGGTCCAGCCAAGGCTCTTGTATCTGCACGTGTCGGGGATAGAGAAGTATAATAGCGCGAGCTGAAAGCCTCAGGGAAAGGCGCATGCCAGCTGAAACGAGAAAAGGGGGCACAGGCATGATGTTTATCACCCTCTCAAGAAGTTCATTTTACAGACATCCGCGCGGAGTCGTGTGGCTCGTTCACAAAAGTAATAATCTGCACAAGACTTCAAAGTACAGCGCCTTTTTCTCCAAAAATTTATGTCTGCGTTGACATGATGACTGCGTTTCTTTGTTCTCAATCACAGCGGCAGAATCTCAGAAACGCACCTGCAGTCTCTTCTTTATTATGTTCTGTAACACCATCCACAACCACACATGAAATTATAGTATTCCTCATTTAAGCAGGACACATAAACAAAAGACAGTCTAAACCTGTCATATTACATTTTCTTGATGGTTAACTGGTTCATATTATTGTACTTTAGAACATTTTTAACACAAAGAATATACCCAAGATAAAAGAAAAGCTTCTACAGATGAGTGCTATTGCCCTCTCTCCCCCTTCCCTTAGGGCTGAAAGCCTGTATCAGTGCAGAAGGGCTCACTCGGGTCACAGGTCACTCAAGGGCAGGAGACCCCTCACCTCCCAAGGAGATGGCCTCCCATGTCAACGACCACAAAAACATCAAAACAGCCTTCATGTTTGTACAGCCATTTGCACACAGCTACATATCGCAGCCCTTCAGAGACAGACGTTATGCCTTGGGAGGTACATATACTTGACCTGACTTCTGTCAGAAATATCACGTGTATCACTTCAGAGAAAAGTCATTGAAAAGATGGAGAGCCAGTTGAGTTGAACATATATATATAAAAAGACAGTTCAATTTGAAGATTCCTTCACATATGCAGTGAAGCAAAACAGTACAATGGATGTAATTCTCAAATTTTGAGTAGACATTAAAAATGCTTTGATATTTTCATAATGTATTAAAATGAATTCAGATTTTACAAAAGATGTATAAATGCATTGGTTATAATTGAGTAGGTTATTGCATTCTTTGTGGGTTTATTATTAATATTTGTTGATTATAAACACTCCTTTCCTTTTCTCGCAGATTTAATCCATTATATGGGTTTATAAGAGTACTTCATCATTTTGGAGAGTAGCGTGTGTCTCATTGCTAAAGCTCAAGACTAAGGAAGCATCACTAAGAGGAGAAAATTGCCCCGACAGCAGGAGGAGAAAGAATCAGCAGAAGATGGACGACGCTCTTCAGTGGAAACTTAACTAGAGACCCCAGAGAGTCATACGAAAGCACAAAAAGCTCAAAGCAAGAGCCAATTAAACTATAACTGCCAGTTAATGACAAACAGAAGGTGGAATAGAGGGAAGGAGATTAGAGACAGCCTAGAGAGCCAAGACTGGAAAGATCATGATCATATCATAAAGTGTAATGGAAATATTAGATGACATGAAATGTGATATTTTTAATAAAAAGAATAGCAAATGAATTGCGTTTTGTCTGATGGGAGGAGAAAATATCAGAAATATCTAAGAATACTGAAGCATACATATAGATAACATTAATATAATGACAATAAATACAAATAATTATAATAAAAAAAAAAAAAATATATATATATATATATATATATATATAGGCTATAGATATATATATATATACATAAAGGTATGACTAATAATATATATATATTAATAT
>JAUCMT010000026.1:14679420-14719396 GCA_032357475.1 Enteromius thamalakanensis
TGCTCTCTCTGCTTCTATTATTATTATTATTATTATTATTATTATTATTATTATCATTATAGTAATATTATTAATAAAGTATATATAAAAATATAAAGAAGATTAGTTGGTCATTTTTATTATATAATTATATAATACTTTTACACACGAAAATTATATATAATTATATATAATCCTTATTTCATAATTAAATATTAAGCAAATAATTTTTAATTACCTTGAAAAGTAACTTTAACTTAAACAATGTATATATTTTCAATAATTTCTATAATTGAATTACTCTTTAAGAGATGAGGGACGTTGAAATTAAGAAATATAAAATAATATACAGCAAGAAAAGATTTCTATATATATGTACTGTATTTTTTTTTTTCAGCAACAGTATGGATGAAGTTAAATTGACTAATTGATGTGCAGTTGGTTGTCATTCAGTTTTGATTGTTTCTCCATTCAGCAAACCATTGCATTTACCGTTTCATAACAATAGCCTTCCAGAAGTTACCATAATGAGCAGATGAAATGTCATTCATAATTTCTGAGTCTGTTTACGGATAAGCCTGATCTTTAGGAGCAGCCCTGATTGCTTGTTTTGGTTTGTAGGCTGCTCTCCTGAAGCCTGGAGATCTGTGACTAATTCTGTTTGGGGCCTTATCCTAAACAGAGATTAACAGATGAGTGCTGAAAATGGCATGGTCCTGCCCTCCGCAAAACTCACCTTTAGATCAGTGCAATCCTTCCCTTTAGCACCTAAACAGAAAGCTTCACACCCTGCGCTCAGATGGAGCTGGAGTCACTGAGAACAGCAGCACGGGATCATTAGGGAAGCTAATGGTTTGTTTGGAAAATAGAGGATTATTTTAAGTCTGATTGGGGAGACAGGTGTCAAGAACTGCTTCTGCTGGCCATCAACTCCTAAAAGCATTGAAGATCCTGGAGTTTAATCCCGGGTATTGATCTGATGTGTTAGAGTGAACTGTAGATTTGGAGTAAATTTCATATCAACAGGTAGATCTTTTGCAGTTAAACCGCTTTAGCGGCATCAGAGTGGGCTTTCTTTAAGCGGGCACAATGGGAGAGTATTGATCTCACTGTAAATTCCTGAACATTGTTCTCAATTTGTAAACCTACTTTATATGCTTTGTCTGTTAGAACTAAAGCCCACTGCTCCAGACCCTCCCTCTGAATCCTCCTACAGTGAGTTTTACGACAGTTCAACCTTTGTTTTGTCCGTGGAGTGGAACCACCGAGTGCCTGGAATGTCAAAAGTCAAAGGACCTCTTGGCCTTCCTCGGCGCTGACAGAGGATTCAATCTCTGCTATAACTGTATTCTGCCACAGGCTGCTCGGACACTTTGAGCATCCTCTCTTTTTGCTTTCCCCTGGACTTTATGAAGGTGGAAATGAGTCCATTAGTGTTTTATTTCTTGCTAGGAGCAAGAGCTGCTCTCTCATGGATGTATCATAATGGTGAATTTGGCCTAAAGCATACAAACCTTTCCTCAAATCAACACTCGCTTTTTTGGGATGCTAATGCCATCGCTTTGATTTGCAAATGCAGAAGAAAGCAAACCGAGTGGGTGCTTTGACAAACACTGAGAAGTGCAATTCATATTGTAAGAAATGCGAGGTGTTATTATGCCTCCCTAAATCAGATTTATTCATTTATTTAAATGCATTTTAAAGCAAACATAAGTCTTAAGATGGACATATTTTGTCTATATTATTCATTTAAATATTAGGTTGCATAATTAAGAAAAATAGTAAATAAATCACATCTCAATTTTTACTTTAAGCAGTTTAAATAAATGTAATATCAGAAGGGTAAATATTAAAATATTCAGATATTTAAAAAAGTTTTGCAGTTTTGTTTTGGGAAGAAAATAATAATTTTATTTAAT
Organism: Enteromius thamalakanensis; assembly: GCA_032357475.1. Lineage (NCBI taxonomy): Eukaryota > Metazoa > Chordata > Actinopteri > Cypriniformes > Cyprinidae > Enteromius > Enteromius thamalakanensis. The sequence continues at coordinate 14,681,319 of JAUCMT010000026.1, forward strand.
GATTCATAATGACCAAAGTTGCAAAGTAGTAAATGCATTAATATTGTTAAAAAATATGTATAATGGGTTACACAAAAATATTAAGCACAATGGTTTTCAACATTGATATCAATGAGAAAACAAATTGAGCTGGTGCTTTGACAAACAAACACTGAGAAGGGCTTTTTGTAAAAAATGTGAGTATTGTCGTTTTATTTATTCATTTATTTATTAAACTACACTTTAGAGCAAACATCTGTCTGTCAAGATTATTTGATTTAAATATTAGACTACATTTTATTACATAAAAAAATCAAACAAATATAATAATGGTCAAATACATCTCTTCCAAAGGATAGGAGGCAATTTAAATCAATTAAAGGGTAAACTATTTAAAAGGGAAAAATAGAACAAAAAATAAAAGTTTTTTATATTTGTTTTGATTAGTTTTGTATTTTAATATTTTTATGATGAAATATTAATAGAAAATACAAATCAAAGAAGGATCATGTGACACAGGATAATTTTAAATTCAGCTTTGCATAACAATAATAAATTATGTTTTTAAATATATTTAAACAGAAAACAGTTATATTAAATCACAACAATATTTACACATTTTCATCAGATATTTTCAGGTTTGGTAAGCATAAGAGGCTTCTTTCATAAACCATTTCTAACCAAGCCCAAATTTATATTCAGAAAATGCACAAATACTAATTACATATAAAAGAGTTCAGTTGAAAAATACGTCTGAACTTTCAAAGCGGCTGGGCTCTTGGGTCTTAAGTGAGCACTCACTAATGCAAAGTGATTGTATTTTGTATATCTAGTGCTTTGGCGACACCATAATGCATTGCCACAGTGGTCGCCTCATTGCTTCAGTCATTTGAGAAGCACCTACACCTGTACTGAAGCAGCGAGTGCAGATGTTCCTCTATGGTAGATTAGGCATATGTCACCCATAACCTGAGGAAGAGGCCATCCCTCTGGTTTAAGGCTTGAGGAGGCCACTTTAGAACGAGAGGCAGACAAAGACACAGAGGGCTCTTGCCCGAGGGCTGCCGGTTCCAAACGGCTGCCTGCAGTATGTAAAGAAATCTTGTCTTCATTTGTAATAGAAAGCCGCCAACACACACCTACACTCTGCCTCCGCCTCTAAACACACACGCATGCATACATCCTCGTTCGTACCTTTGTGAAGACCTTTTCACGTGTGACCATGCGACAAACCTTCATTTCATGTGATAATATAATATCTGAGGTGATAAAAAAAGCATCTGATCATCTGCACAAAATAGTTCACTTTGTCACAAACAAACAAAAAAAAATGTGTTCCTAAAGCATTTTTTGATTGTTTCCAGTTTCAAGGAAAAATTTTTAGAACACCTATATTTAAAAAATTATATTGGCATATATGTTACCTATAAGGCTGTATATTTTCACATACATACATTCTCTGGGTAAATGAACACAATTATATAATAAACATTATCAAAATAACATTGTACACAACAAAAAACATGGAATGTTTAGATAAATTTTCCCTTTTGACTATATTTTATATAGGCCAAAAAAAGAATTATATATATTTATATATATAATAGTCAAAATATATAGAATATAAACTATATAAAAAATATGTGTATATATATATATGTATTATATTCCAAAAAAAATAATATATATATTTTTATAGATATAGATATATTACATCAGCGTATGTGCTCGTGGATCCAATTTAATGCTTTCTTTAAATGTGGTCTTCTTTTTTAAAAAATTTAAATGTTCCAAGGCTGATTTATTTTTGATGAAAATACCATAAAACAGCAATATTATAAAAATTTGTACATATTAAATTATTACACTTTACTAGTTTAAAATAGTAATTTATTCCTGAGATGCACTGAAAGCCTTCAGTGTTACATGATCCTTCAGAAATAATTATAACTGATTTGAGATGCTGATTTGATGCCCAAGAAACATTTCTGATTATTATCAAAACAGCTGTTTTTATATTTTTGCATTTTTATTCAAAAGCTCTGCATTTACATGATCTAGAAACCAATACCTTTAAATGAAAAAACAAAAACAAAAAAAAGGATAAAACTAACAATAACTCTCTAAAAACTCTTTCCGACCCAAAACCTTTGAATGGTAGGATATAATCTCATAGATGTGCATTTTCTTTGATTTAAAACAATTAATTGGAAAACAATAGCAGTCCCATTTAGCTATCAGCCGCACGATCTTATCATAATATGCCCTCTTGCCAATACACTAGCTCACGCTTGAAACAGATGCATCTCAAAGTGGCTTTAAAGTGGAGGGCAGCAGGTTACAAGTGCTGCAGACTGTGTTAAGTGCTGTCTGATTAGACCGGAGTGGCTGTGAGAGCAGATCGGCCGCTAGAGGAGGAGCAGCTCTTTCCAGGATCTCCACGCACTGTCACCTGCGCCTCACCTGCCCCCTCCATCTCCCTCCAGGCCCGGGCCCGGAGCCTACGGCGACAGGAAAGTGTCAATCAAATGGGAAGCCATGCAGCTGCTGGAACGCAAACTTTGATTCCCTGCTAAATAGATGGCTTTTTCCCCCCACTCCCACTGGAGAGGCAGCTCCTCCGAGACTCCAGATAAAAATCAGGGAAATTCAATCCAAGCAACAGCTTTGGATAAACAGATGTGATTTTTTCCCCTCTCAGAGCTGCGTGAGATAACCTCTCCCCTGTCTTCCATCTCTCTGTGACCCTGCACCTGCACCAACGCTATGCCACCATAAGACTGATGTCTCTCTCTGCTCTCTGCTGACCTGGAATACACAGATAACTATCCAATTAATCAATTTGGTGGCAACAGGCTATTCTGATCATATCACCTATCAGTTGTGACTAATGCCATTCAGCAAGCATGTATCAAACCGCTGCCTATAATACCAGCTAACTATTCAAATTCAAGGTTAAAGTCTTCTATAAAGTACTATTGGTTATTGGTAAGACTTTATTTTAAGAACCAGTTCTTATTTTAGATCCCTTAATTCAAAACTGAACAACCACCTATAACTACTAACTATAATTAGCAGCAAATCAGGTGTTTGTTATGTAACATTTTAGTATAGAGAACACTTATTCACTATTGACTACAATTTTAGTTTGTTTTTAAGTTTATGTGTTGGTAGGATTGGGGACGTAGAATAAGATCATGTAGAATTACTATATGCTTAATAACTATGAATTATTCGAACAATATGCATTGCTAGTAAGCAACTAGTTAAGAGAACCTAAAACAAAGTGTTATTATAATTATATTATATAGCATTTGAAACAGAACATTTGAAAACGACAGAAGGTGCAATTTATGAAATTCTTCTTCGTTTGTCTAAACATAACACATATTTGGGATTTCAAGCATTTTTCACATTTGATTTTGAAATTTTGAAATCAAATGACGATACGCATTTGTCTGAAAGAGCACAAGACACAACACAACAGAAGGGTCCCTGAGGAACGCTGAATATTGATGACTGAATGATACGATCCACAAAGCGCCTTTTCAAATTAGACAACTAAATCAGTCCAAAATCTTACACATATAAGATTTCTATCATACAAAATCCCCATAGTAAAATCTTTGTTAATAAAATCTGATGATTTTATATGCTTTACATGTAGCAACTATGACAAAAATATATATTTTATTTTAATATGGAACTTTAATTAAATAACACATACACAAAAATATATAAATTGTACATTTATATAATTTTTTTTAACATGACTATGTTTTATATTTTCTCATATAATAACTATTCATATATATTAAAAATATAAATTGATATATTTCATTAGCAAATGTGCTTGTGCATCCAGTTTAATCTTTTTTAATGTGGTCTTTTTTATGTGGTGAAGTCTTATGCTTACCAAAGACAGCATTTAATTGATTCATTTATTCTATATATTTTTGTAATGTATAAGTTTTATTTATTCATATTATTGTATTTTAAAATATAATTTATTCCTGCAATGCAAATCTGAATTTGGATTTGATCTTGAGATCAAATGATAATATACCGTGAACTGAAAATGCAGAGAGATTTTAGGAGGCACATTATCAAGTATCCCTGAGGAATGCTAAATAATTGATGGCTGAATGATACGACTACGAAAATTAAATCATTTTAACATCTTGACAGCTAATCAAATCATAATGTCATCAAATTATATGCCAACAATCTTTATTTCATGCATAAAACACTTTTCAAACAAGTCCTTACAAAAGACAGATGTACATCAACATTCACATATGAACATACGTATGAAGACAGCTCCAAAACTAAAAAGGTCAGTAAAGGCATGTGAGTTTTTGGCACGCTTTAATCCACTCTAGGTCCACATCCCGATTCCTCTCAGAAGACCAATCGTTTTTTTTTTTACTGTCTGAGGACATCAATGGGCCCAGGCTATGGGCTTTTTATGAGAACTCAATCAGGCCAGTGGAGGTCAAGCCCTCCTCCTTGTCTTCAACAATTACCATGAAATTCTTAATGTCCACACAGCCGAGGGATCCGCAAATTTCAGAGTGTCATCCAGAGGGCGAGGGCTCTGGCTGTGCGTCTCCGCGGCTCTCCTCCCATCATGCCCTGCCTCGGTGCGCAGAAGTTGAAGGTGCAGCAGTCTCCGGCTGAACCCATGACCCCTACAGACTGTGGAGAGCAGCAATTTCCAGGGCAATAAAACCCACCATGGCAACAGAGATGCTGTCTGTGACTCATGGCCTTTGGGCTGCTTGATATCCGTAGAGAGGCTTTTTTTTGTGACCGAATGCAGATTTTATTGACTTGTTATTATCAGAAAGGCCTGCGGATATCCCTACGAATATGCACTTGTGTCTACAAAACTAAAGCCTTATATATATTTTATTCTCATGAGTCGTTCAAATAAGCGCATCCCATTTCCTACCTTATAAAATCAATCTGAATCACTCCCATTCATTTGGACCCTGCGTCTGGTTTCCCAATTTTTTTCTTTGTTTAAATACACCGTGAAGAAAAGTATAAATCAGACATTTAAGTTGGCCTGCTACATGGCAAAACAATGCCTCGTGGAGAGGAGATGAAGAGGGTAACGCCATAATGTAAAATAGTTAAAAGCTTATTAGAGCCATTGAAAGGCAGCGTGATTTCCACTTTGTTTCGGAACACCCTGAGCTCTGCCTTTCAAGTGATTGTGAAGGGGGCAATTCAAATCTCTTTGGGTCCATATGAATGAAGGCCTCTTAAAGCTCTTTTATAAGCCAGCAAATTCCCCACAGGCTATGCCCTTTAGCTCTATTACTGATTTACCAAAAGCATTCATCTCAAGCCTTCTGCTTCTCTTCTCCCATTGTTCTCTCCGGTCACCCCAGCACCTGACAACTCTAGCACCAGGCTTTCTTAGCTGCTTAAAACACGCAGGCCAAAAAACCACTGCGAATATTGCTATATATCTTTGGACGCCTTTGCACCGCTGCACACTTTAAAACAGTTAGAAAGGAGCGAGGACAGAGTCGGAGTGATTGATTCTGCTCACCCACGGGGTATAACATTCAGTAATGTTAACATAAATGGCTGAATGAGGCGGACTCCTCTCCGGACAGAAAGGGGAGGCCTGATCCTTTTCTTTCTTTCTGCGCAGAGAAAGAAGGGAAAAAATTCCAAGAGGGCCCATTGCCTCTATACTTAGATTAATTAGGCCCCCTTTAAGAGCCATTCAACCCAGTTCTAAAATAGGGGTCCGAGTTACATTATGTAAAGTTTTGGGACTGATTTGCATTTGTTTGTGTGGCTGAGAGTTGTGTGGAGAAGCACTTGGAGAGCGACAGAGGGAAATAAAAACAAAGAGTGGTGAAAATATTCTTTTAATGGCTTTACAATCTTCTATGCTGTTTTTCTTGCTCATTGAGGTTAATGGTGCTCAGGAATAAAAGTGCTTTCAAACTAAATCAGACCTGAAAATTATACTTATTGTAGCACGCAGGCTTTCAGGATAAAGCGAGAAAAGGATATTATGTTTTACAGATGTCTGATTTGCCATGTGTTGATCCATCAGTGTGTTAAGGCAGATTTCATTGTAAAACTTACAATATAACACAAAATTACTGTGATTTTCTTTGACTTTCATCTGAATTGAAAATCAAGTAGTTTTAAGAAATATAAGCATGATTTAATTTGAATAAAAACTAATTTCAGCTGTTTAGTTTGACTGAATTATATATACAATGAAATATTTTCAACACTGATCAAACATTAGTACGATTTAAGAAAAAAAGAGAACAAGAAATATATAATTGTACTCCACCAAGAAGCATTCAATTGATTTTAACTTTAATTCAATTCTGTTCTTTCTATTTTCTATTCTGGAAAATTTGTCTTAGTCTTGGTTATTAGCAAAATATTAGTTAGATATATTAGAGCCATTAGATTACATTCTGAAGGGTCATGTGACACTTAAAACTGGAGCAATGATGCAGGAATAATTAATTTATATATAAAAGCAGTAACAAACAGTATATATTTTGAAAGTATTTACATTTATTTACATCTATATATTTATATTCATATAATTGAAGTTACATATATATAAAATATAAACATTGTATGTTTTTCTTAAATATTTACATGCATGTGTTTGCTTTAACATACAAAATAATAACTATACAGTATATTATGTGAGCAAAAACTTTTATTTTGGATGGGGTTAATCGCGATCAATCATTTGACAACATTAATAGTAATTATTTTTTTAACAATGTTTGCTGTGCACATAAGCAAAAAATACATATCATGATCATGTATGCATTAAACAGTAATTTAATGAATTATGGTTCATAAGCATTAAATACTTCATCATTAATTTTTTAAATAAGATCTTTGTTGCACAATATAAAGAGTATGTCCGTTTCTTTAAATTTGGACGATTATATTGATTTTTTTTCCAATATTGCTATAATTCTTTGGATGCAATAGACATTTGCTTCACTAAAAGTTTGCGAATGCAAAGAAAAAAGGAACCGATATGGTGCTCAGGTGCAGTATTTAGCGTTTCTGTGAGTGCATAAGATGATATTGAGCGACAATGAAGAAGATCTGACTATTTGTCTGTTAAGGCCTCTTTCTTGGTGTCTGCGGGTACACAACGGGCACGTGAAGCGACATGGGATAAGCCCTGCGGCGTGAAGGAGGGCCTCTCAGGCAGGAGAGGGGCAGCACGCAGCTCAGAGGATGGGGGTGATGTGTTGGACCTAACAAAGCACCGGGGCTGTGTGTTAGTAAGGGGATTGGGCTGCCAAGGCTGCTTAATACTGAGGAACGATTAAGAACACAAAAGAGCAGGATGAAGCGGTGTGAATGGGAACCGTGTGTCCCAGATCACATAAGGGTCTTAAAGCTGGGGGATGGATTAAGCTCTGAGTGAAAGTGTCTGGAACGGAGAATGAGAAGGCAGCCTCTTTTAATTGCATTTTGTGCGTAGCTATTGGCGTGCCAGGGATGAACCCAGATCGGGCAACATCTCAAAGCAAGGGTTAAATCAAAGGAGACCGAGCACAACTTTTACTCTTCACCTTGCTGTTGAATGAACCAAAAAGATGGATTTGGTTTGGCCTTTTAGAGTTGGAAATAGCCAACTGTTGCACATTTGTTGCTGCGTGTTGCGGCTGATGTTGGGGATTGGTGGCTGTTTGATTTGGCTCCACCATGTTCTTTTCTCAAACCCTCTGAGACTAGAGAAAAACTCAAAGCTGAGCAACTCAGCATGCTCCAAGCATTATATTTGAAGTGTATTTTCTAGAGTGAAACTGAGATTACACTACAAATGTTGTAAAGAAATTTTAGATTACAATTACTATTTTAGCTTTTACTCCAAAATTTCTTGTTTAATTGAATGTGTTACTTGCCCAGTCTTTTTTTTTTTTTATTAACTTTTACAAACAGTTTCTGTGGGAGAACTCATCTTTAAAAAACATATTTACACTAATTTTTTTTTTTTTCAGGATTTAAACAAAGATTATTGGAGTATGCTTTAAAATATATATATACACATATATATTTCAGTTTTTCTACTTTTCTTAATTATTCATAATTATTCATGAAATTCACTGAAAATGTCGCAGCAAACAAAATTCAGTACAAAAATCGTTATGAAACTTATACAAGCGAATCTGTATATCTGTAAATATTTATTCATTCAACCATTCGGGTTTATATATATATATATATATATATATATATATATATATAAAGTTTTATAACATGAAAGGGTTAAATAATAAAGTTTTATAACATGAAACATTTTAAATAAAGTTCCAAAAAGCACTAGATTACAGAATATTCTAGAATTTTACAGAAAGTTCTAGAGTGCTAAAGGCAAAAAAAAAACAAAATGCGTACAAAAACATATCTGTAAATCAATGTTTCATAATTAATGCAAGAACTTCTAAAGTTTACCTAACCAACATATTTACCAAAATATTGATGCTACCTAAAAAATAAATGGTACATTGATAATTAGCACCACAGATGATCCATTTCTCTTAGTCTGAAGAACACTTTTTTAGACTTTTGTAGAATGGAAAGGTTGTATGAGGTTCTTCATGGAACCATAGATGCCTATAGAATTAATATCAAACACAAGAGCGTCTTAGTCTTAAAACATCAAGGCATTACAGACACCGAATATGACTTTCTGTAAAGCTGCTTTGAAATGAAGAATATGGTGACTATACTATTCAAAGAAATGTTTTACTCGAATCTCTACGTGCCATATTTTCCTTGACCTACAAGCTTGAAAATACAGATTGAATTCACTGAAAGTCTTTTTGTTGCTATAAGGGAAGGATATAGAGGGACGACACAGTTGTACAAGGAAAAGTAAAACAAAGAGAGAATAGGCGCTGTGTATTACAGCCTCGCAAAACAAGGAGGTCGCCTTGCGGACATTAAATCTTTCTGCTGCCGTGCTTCTCTCATGTGTCCGATGACAACTCCCCTGGTTCACCTTTGTGCCGGGGTCTTCACCCCGACCGCTCCTTGGGGAACGGCGGTCATGCGAGTCTGAACCCTGCTTCCCTCGGACGACAATACAGAACGCCCTGGATCCCTCTCCATTTCCTTGAAGGGCTAAGCATGTCCACAGTGAGGTCAGAGGGGGCATCCCAAAGTGGATAACAAAGCTTTGAAAAGCTTTGCCACTTGAAGATTGCCTGACAGAGCTGCTGGCTCCCTTCCCCCTCACGTCCACCGCGACTCAAAGTGTGGGCTGTCAGATTTGCCCACCCTCAGATCAAGCCCTGGAGCTCTCTCTGTGGCCGTCAGTGATACAAAGGAAGCCCTCGCTGCAAAGAATGAACCCACTTGTCTATATACAGTACATGCTGTAACAACAGACGCGGCAAGACTGATGAATGAACAAGTGTTCGCGCTCTTGTTATGGTAACATTCAGAGCAATGACCAAGAAGTAATTGCTCTTTCCAAATGTGAATACCGTCACTTTTGCAAAATTGAATATGCCTTTTCTTCATTGATTTTATGAAATGTTTGCAGAGAGTAAAGCATGAATTCATATAAATTGGCACGCTATTTTTTAAAGGAATATGTGGATACACTTTATATTAGGTGACCTTAACTACTATGTACTTGCATCAAAAATAAGTGCAAAGTATTTTATGTGTTTACACTGTATTGCAAAACACTTTTGCTGTTGTTGAGGTGGTATACGGTAAGGTTAGGGATAGGTTTGGTGCTATTGATTTAAGAATGGGTTTAAGTTTAAGGGATGGGTCATTATTTCATAAATTAAACTAACGTTCCCAGAATTGCGTTTCAATTTTGTTTTAATTTGCTGTTTTTTCTTTGAATTAACTACGTTTCTCGTAATTCTTTTTTATCAGTTATGTTTATAAGGGTTGAATGTTACATGCAGTGTTGTTAAATTAATGTTTATTGTGTTTTTCAGTTTAATCAGACTCACCGTAAAGGTGTTTAGTGTTTGTGTGAATGACGCTGAGCACCTTCAATATATCTTCTTATTTAAAAGCTGCTTTTGATGGGCTTTGGTTCATCATGTGACTTTCTCATCACCGCCTGTATTTGGTGCTTATCAGTGTATTTCAAAGCTACAAAACAGATTTCTGTACTTAAATAGGTTGGTATATTTACATTATATCAATTAATGAAATTACGGTTTTTAACTGTAAATTTAACTTAAAACTGTAAAAGCTAAAATTACGCTAAAGTTACCGTATTTTTTTTTTACGGTCGAATTCCGGCAACCACAGCTGCTGTAAATTTTCACCTTAAATTTTACAGAATTTGTTTTACAATGTGTAAGCATCTGCTATGTGGTTTAAATACCATGGCATATTCAGTAACATAATAAAAAACAATTTGGACAGTAATGCCATACTCATAAATGTATTCATATTTTAAAATGTATAAAGTATATAAAATTAATTGCCATTTACTTTAAGAAACTCAACACATAATCAAACACAGATTGGTGAATCTAAAGCATGCTAAAATAATAGACATAAAATTGTTAAAATTGAAGGCAAAAATAGTTGTAACACATTACAACACACTGTAACACATGCCATCCATTGCATATTCATAAAGTTATATATGCCATCAATATTTATACAGCTTTATCAACACTTTCAGGGCAAAATAATGAATGAAAGCTGGGGCAGTACCTTTTTAAAAGGTTGTATTTTAAAAATATAAGAACAGGTGCATCCTTTTGTAACATTTATATGTGCAAGGTTTTCAGTATCATTCCTTCCAGTTTTTTTACTTGTGCTGCATACTGCAACCTGATATTTGTTATAATATGATTTTAATATTTAATATTTGACTGTTTACTGCACTTTGCTTTGCTTTTGTACCTTCAACATTTACTGAATTGAAAGTCATGATCACATTTAAAGAAAATAGCTTACTTTCATGTTGCAAAATAAGGTGGATATCATGAATGCAACCATGTGTATTGTGTATCGCTGCATTATGAATTGTGTACAGTTTAACCCAAAATTAAACTTTAGGCTTAAATTCACATAATAAATAATTAATGCACATACGATGAAGCTCAAGTTTCTATAATAATGAATTAAAAATAAAATCTATTATTAAATACAAGCATTCTGTAGCCAAGCGGAATAATGACTATTTCTATTCTGATTATGATAACTGTTTATCATAGGTCTTGGCATAAAAAGGATAATGATTAAAAAAAACTGTATTGACAGACAGATCGGTTCATTTTATAAGACCACAAAATGTCATCATGTGAATATATTTTGGAGTTCGCTTATTTTTATTCTTAAATGGCTGCCACTGACTTGGATTTTATGAATCACCAAGGACCACAGTTTCAGCTAAAACTCTTATTTACTGAAAAAAGTTACCTACATTTTGGATGGCCTGAGGGTGAATAAATTAACAGCAACTTAAATTTCTGGGTAAACTTAAAAGAGATCTTAAACGGCAAAACTACAAAATTCGATATGTGCGGCGTAATCTGTGAGTTGTGCCGTATACAGCACCTGAGCTCTCTAACGCTAATAACAGAGCCTCTGTCCATTAGTATCACCTGTAGCTGTGACCTCAGAGAGCGGCTGGTCTGTTTTGGCGCGGGGGGCCTCTCGGAGCGCACCAGGGAGAGCTGGGGGGCTGAAGTGTGCCGTCCGGCTGCCAAAAGACTCTGTGAATGGGTATGCAGGAGATCAATGCAAGCCCCTGAAAATCCCATTAGGTCCCAAAGGCACTTGTTGCCTTGGCTTAGACCTTTGCTAGCCGTCCTGCCCAGGGCTACATCTTTCTCTTTGTCTACCTTGTCTTTTTCTTAGATTTTATCACATTAGTTCCAGGGGAAGTTAGAAATCGGCAATTATTGCAAGGTCTGTGATGCTGGCAGGACTAAGGAGGGGAGGGAGAGATCAGGGCAAAAGGCCACATGAAGCAAGAGGCAAATGGTACATGGTAAAATTGGAAAGGCACCTCTGTTTTCCACAGCTAAAAAGTGGAAAATGAATTGAGACCACATATCACGGGCAAGACGAGTTGCTCTTTGTCACAGTTCAGGGGATTCGTCACACCGGACCTTTGAGTTTACACTTTTAAGAGAATACAAAGCCTCAACTCTTCAAACGTATCAGGGTTTTTAAAATGTGATTGATTTTTTTTTTTATTTTAATTAATTTTTTTTCTTGTGTAGATGAAAAAAAACTGTCAAATAGATCAGATTCAAAGGTTCTCTAGCTACATTTAAAACACCCAACTGGATGCCATAAACAAGGTGCAAACAAAATAATTGAAGCATTCCATAAAAAATGAGTTAAATGTCATTTAGAGATAAATACATTTGCAAATATATTCACTGCCTGTACTCCTGACATGAAAAATGTTACCAAAACTATGTTTCAAAGAAAATTCTGGGAGCCTCACATATGAGCATGCATAAACATAAAAGCCCTTCTAGTGATGGATGGCAATAAGCTTTCTTAATATACAACAGAAATATTTTCTAACTGATAGCTGACAGAAAGAAAACATACAAGTTTTATTTGTCAAGTTACATCCGATTTCATAGTTCCACTAGAATCCCACAATGTGTTCTGTGAGTTCCTATATGTTTATTTAACTTTTGTTTTGACACATTTGAGATAATTAGTTGTGTCAAGAGGAGCTTTTTTAAATCAATGTGTGCATCTGACCTTGAGTAGTTACTTCCAAACCAAAGTGTATTTATTTAGTAATATAGAATTGCTAGTAATCGGTGTTGGCAACTACTTTTAATTAAAAATAGCCAAAACTGGTAGCTAAACATCATTAGTTGACATCATAATAATGGCAAATTCATTGATCTAGGCTATGTAAAGATGAACATCAGTGGACAAGAAGAGAACTGAAGTTAAGGTTCGTCTTTAATATGCAGCGTCAAGATATTTGTTTATAGAATTGAAAACGCGTCAGTCAGACACAGCCAATCAGCCTCGGGCCTGTAAACAGCACAGAACCAACACATACCTTGTGAGTGCTTGGATGTTTTGTAGCTTTGTGAAGCCTGAAAGTTTTGACATGTTATATATCTGATTGTAAATTATCGCAATCAGACACACATGTTTAGTACTCGGTCGGAGTGGGCGGAGTTACCTGTCGCCATGGCATTGGTGTTAGTAGTCCACATCTGTGCTGTTCCAAATGTTCCACTTGTAGTTATACAATATTGAAGACATTGTACATATTTGTTTTTCTTGCACGGCTGAAACCATTATTACATTTGCATATTTCAAACATTGATACGGCTTATGAGACTCAATGACGTGTTATAGGTTTTTAATGAGCAAATATTATATATTGTAAATACATTGTAGCAAGTGAGCCTACTTCAAGACAAAACTATGTATATTCACTATTTATTTATTTGCCTGTCAACCCTTTTTAATTAAATAAGAATGTAATACAACAGGAAAGATAATCTACAGACACACAATGTAAATCACACAACAGTTTGCTATGTCCATTGGGACAAACTAGATATTGATCTCAAACAAATATACAAACAATCTGTCTCTGTCAATGACAAGTAATGGCATGTGTTCGGGTCTTTAGCCTTAGAGAATAAAGAGGAGGCTGTATGTTAATGGGCAAATCATAAATTCATATTATGCATATTTTTCTGTTTAATATCTGTATAATATTTAACTATATCTCAGTGGTTATGTCAGCTCCATTCATGTATTTATTAATATTTATTTGATGGGGATTTCTGCACAGGTTAAAAAATAAACAGGAAAAGGGTGAATAAATAAACAAAGATAGAAAATACAAACACAAAACTCATAGTGCAAACAGCCCATAAATAAATAAAAAGATAAAAATGACAACTTGTGTAAGCTACAGTATAAAAAAAGGTATAATGTTAAAATATAGAATTTCATGAGCATAAGAGACTACATATTTTATATGGCCTCCTCATTTGTTAGATGTTTGTGTTACTCATATTATTTCATAAATTGCATGTTGTAATGTTTGCTCAGCCTTGTAGTATTTCCAGTGCTAAAGAGTGTCCTGTCAGAGGAATAATGCAAACAGAGGACAGTACCCGGGGTGTGAAGCTCGTGCGACGCCTCAGCTGTCCCGCTTCCACCTCCAGATTGGAAGATCAATAAAGCTGCTGATCAATCGCGCCCTCTCTTTTTCTTATTCAGCACGGAGGAACCCACTCCACTCTTGATGTAGCACTTCTTTTGCACGCTGAGCTTCCTGTCCTCATTATTGTAAAGCCAGAGGAGACTGCAGATCACTCCTCTGGAGGCTCAGAGTGGGGCGAGCATCCATCACTCACCCTGAGGACCTGACACTCAGGCTTTTGATGGGTTCTTGCCAGTACTCTGTCACGAGAATGATTAACATACTACCAAAAACCCTTTACAACCTAACTAGACCTGCCACCTCTCATTCACAGGGTAATGCTTAGGAGTCATCACTTCTGAAAAGATGAAGGTTTGCTGTGCAGCACGATCAAATGGGACTCAGAAGTTTAGTTTTAAGCACATGACAAATTACTGTAAGTTGACAGATATGTGTGCACTGATCAGAATGTCCTTTCAGATAAAAACACTGTAAAAAAAACAAAACAAAAAAAAAATGTGAAGTGAAAAAGAGAAGTGCATTCTTTAGAAATAAGTGCGTTTAAAATCAAGCTTTTTTCACGTCAAAAGGTCATAGGTTATTCATGGAGCCATCAATAGTAATAAATAGCCATAAAAATGTATGCAACTTTACATTGTGAGGTAAATTTTGTCATAAATAATATATTTAACAGTTTATTTAGATAGTTTCAACCTTCAACTGAAAATATCACAACACAATTAACAAATGTAAAGGTTTCCTTTAAAGAATATAAATGCCACCTCTAATGCATAAGCTATGAAACATACCAATTAGCAACAATAAATGTCAACGTGAAATAAATATGAAAAACAATGACAGCGATGATAATACTGACACCAGTAAAATAATATCTGTTAATGTGACGAGTCTCTTTGCTCATTAAATTACAGTCGGTTATTTTCTTATTTCCCTCGAGGGCTGAATTTCAGAGTTATCTACTTCTAACCTTAGGTAATGTATTCCACATTGAATGTCATTAATGTAATTCAATGTAATTTAATTTAATTTAATTTAAATGGTTTAAATTAATCTTTGATTATGAAGCTGCTGTTTTTTGTTGTGTCACATTTTAGTTATTTATCATTTTGCTTAATCGTTTATTTCAGTATCATATTGTTGACTATAGTACTTTATATTTTTAATGTATTTTTAATCATAACATCAAAGAAAATGCGATTAATTAAAAAACTCCACAAAACAGCATAGTCAATATGTGGACATGCAAGAAATATATTACAGAGAAAAGGATAGTGTCATATTTATGATTGTCCTTTTGCACATAACATTTTTTGAGCAAACTTCTGAATTTATTATTTTGAGCTCCGTGTAAACACAACCTGCAAACAATTCTAATACCATGGCAACACCAATATTTCTTATGTAATGTCTGAAAAAGTCTTAGTTCAAAGATTGAATGTTTTTGTAGTGAGGTATTCAAAACTGGAATACCAGACAAAAATGTGGGGTGAATCTTTTTTTTTATATATTTGATTAAGACCTACCATCATTTTATTAAGAGCCTATTATAATTCAAAGTGTAAGTCAATAAAAACATCTTCTGTATACAACAAACCTCTTATCAGCAAATACAACAACAAAATTTATAGTAGCAGATGTATAGATGTATTAAAAATGATCTCTATTGCACAATATAGCAAAAAAAGAAGTTTCACAAATTGGGACCAGTCATAAAAGACAAAAATCACACAAAACATATGCCTCTGAAGTTCTGGACGACTCACCTTGTGTAGGCTGCCGGCATATTTTTTTTTTTAATTTTGTGAGCACTATTAATTATAGAAAACAAAAAGTACAATGATTTTGTATGCAGCATAACTAAGTTTTAATAGTTTTTTTGCACATTGTTATTCATATTATGCATGTTATTTTTACTTTTTTATTCAAATATTTATTTTTGTGTTATTATTAATATTTTGGAAACATTAAAAATACTTGCATTAAGAACAGTGAAATATTTAAAGAATTAGTATAATAGAATGTTGGAATTAAGTCTGACTCATGCTGTGCTAAACATATTTTGCCAATTTTTGTAATGAGAGCAGGCCAGTCTTTGGCGATCCCGGTTCCCTCTGTGAAACCTGACCTGTGTGCATTGGACCAGAATGCTTGGTTTTATTATGGTGGTGCCACCTTCTTACCATTCTATTGTGTGTTTAGAGAGGGAAAGGATTATGTGGTCATGTTTAAAAAGCTGGGGAAACAACTCCCCTTTGCAAAATGCTTTAATGGTGGCCATAGAATGGGATCCTGCTTTTTCTCTGCATTAGGGAACACTGGGCTTCACCCTTCAGGTTGCTCTAGTCACCTGGTGTCTTTGCCACCCAGCAGGACACGCTTTCATCTTTTGTTGTGGAGCAGGGAATGGGCGGCGTTTTGCCATGCAGCTGGTTGAGAGCACCGGTTCCCAAACCTCCCTTCTACCCCATGCAGCCAAACCTACCTCCAATATCCAGCCATCAAACATCACAGAGAAAACTTTAAAAACCTTATGAGATCAATGGTAACTGTAAAACACCAAGGCATCATTCAATACCTAAGAGATCATTTTATGATTTTAGATATATATGTGTGCATTGATTAATCACGATTAATTACATCCAAAATAAAAGTGTTTGTGTACCTAATAAATGCATGTGCATATATTATGCATATATAAATACAAACACATCCATGCACATATTTAAGAAAAATTTTAAGTTTATATATTAAATATACTTATATATAAATTATATGAATATAAATATATTATTTCATATAATTATACTACTATAAATATATATTAATATAAATTACATGCAAATACATGCAAACATTTCTTAAAGGTATACTTCATGTCTGTTTTTAAATACATAATAAATAATATAAACAGTACACACTCTTAAAACACTTTTATTATGGATGCAATTAATAAGCACTTATGAAAATTAATATACATGCACATTTCTTATTATTGGCTATACATTGTGTCTGTAAAGGAAATTAAATATTGAATTAGATTTAAATACAATTAGCAATGTGCAATATATTTATTACAATAATAATATATTTAACTACACAATTTCAAAATACTTTTTGCATAATTTGACAAAATTACAGTTTGGAAATTACACAAAAAATATGCTGTAATATTTCCTTGATTTGTCTTCGTTTAAGCTTTCTAAGGCTCTTCACTGACACTTGGGGTGAAAAAAAATGTGGTAACACTTTATTTAAAGCATTTATGTATAATGCATAATGCAACATATGCAAAAGTAGTTTGAATGAAGATGCTTTGTAATGCACTTTATAATGCATAGTACAATCTCATGAATTATTGTAACCACAGCTAAAACATTATTATACAAGTCATTGGTACACTATGCTTGTTCAATTGGGTTATAGTTATTTGGACAACAAGATGTATTGCAATGCAAATTAAGAATAAGTTTAATGCATTATATCATTTAATAACTCTTTATGATGCATTATAAAGGCTTTAGGTCGTGTTAAGCATAACAAAACTAACAAAATAAATAAAAAATCTATTTTCACAGTTTAAGATAGTGTAATAAAAAAACAAAACAAAACCCATAAAAGCACCCAAAGCTGAACATAACAATTGTGTCTGAAGTGTGTAAAGACTCACATGGCATTCACAGTACAATATCTAACAGCAACAAGCTACGGATGCAGAATGTGGGTTTCTTTATTGGATAAGTGGAGTTCCTTTGTGCTTTTGAACTGCATATAGCCCGTCGGGATCTTAATCACTGGCTTTCGGAGGTAACCAGTGTTCAGAGGCAAAGGATAAAGAAGCTGCAGCCATTCAAGGAGCCGTTGATCTAGACCTCATTGTTCTCACTACTGTGGCTTGGGTAA
Organism: Enteromius thamalakanensis; assembly: GCA_032357475.1. Taxonomy (NCBI): domain Eukaryota; kingdom Metazoa; phylum Chordata; class Actinopteri; order Cypriniformes; family Cyprinidae; genus Enteromius; species Enteromius thamalakanensis. Next base: position 14,699,380 of record JAUCMT010000026.1, read on the forward strand.
GCAAGGTAAATAAATGGCAAACAAAAGGCGGTGCTTCACAGCAAAGCGGGCTCTGTGGGGGGTTCAGGGGCCGAGGCCTGGGCCTGGGCCTCTATTATGAGTGCCAGTGCCACTCGCACCTACGAGCGCTGAGTGTCCCCGCTGTCCCTCGCCAGACGTCCACTGACACACAGCTCCAGCGGTGAAAACACCACAATTAGCACTGTACTCCCCTGACAGCCGCACCTGGAGGAATACAGCTTTATAAATGCTGATCAGGATCCTTACACCGTTTAGTAACACGAGACTTTTATTTGAACCATATACAAAGTAGTTTTTGAATGTCATTGCAAAGATAAAAAAAATGTTGAAAAGTTGCTCACTTTTGATCAAAAGCTAATTTCTTACGGCATGTATATGAAGCAGTAAGCTATCATAGGTTTCATTAAGTTTTTGAATTTTATTGTATGTTTTAATTTTATTTGAGTTATTATTTATTTTAGTTAACATTTAGCTAACATTTTTCAGTTTGTTTAGCTTTAATTCATAAACATCTGTTTCATAGTTTTAGTTTTAGTTAACGATAATAATCCTGGTATGAAGTCCGTTCTTCTCAGGTTCTCTCAGGTGCAGTTCATCACACTGATCATGATCCACTAATATTTGAAAACTTCTCAATAATATATACTTATATGGTAACACTTTACAATAAGGAGTCGTTTGTTAACATGTATTAACTAACAGGAACAAACATTTAACAATGCATTGTTTACACTATTTATTTATCTTTGTTAACGTTAGTTAATGAAAATCCAGTTGTTCGTTGTTTATTCATATTAGTTCGCAGGGCATTAACTACTGTTAACAAACACATCTTGTGATTTTAATAATAAATTACTAAATGCTGAAATTGACTTTAACTAAGATTAATAAATGCTGCAGAAGTATTGTTCATTCTTAGTTCATGTTAACTTATGTGGTTAACTAATGGTAACTAATGAACCTTATTTTAAAGTGTCACCTTTTTTCTGATTAATAGCATTTTGTGAAAATGATTCATTAAAAGACATATTTGTGTATTAAATGGCTGGTTCCTTTGTCTTTCAATGGCTAAAGCTAAGAGCTGGCATTTTATATCCTAATATCAGAGTATATTTGCATAATCTGTTTTTATGGTTTATGATTGAAAGTGTTCAAACAACAAGGTCTATAAATTGTATTTTAAAAGGCTGAGTTTTAATGTGATCCACGCTTCTGAGATTTCATCCACAATAAAGACATTTGTAATTGTAACAAAATGTTTTCATTTTTTTTTTTTTTAAATGCTAATCTTGAGAATTTTTTCAAAGAATCAAAGAAAGTTATTACGGTTTATACAAAAATAGTAAGCAGCGCAACTGTTTCTAAAATAGATAATAATCCGAAATATTTATTGAGCAGCAAATCAGCACAGCAGAATTATTTCTGCCACTGAAGACTGGAGTAATGATGTATTACTTGAGTGACTTTGTTATTTTAAAAAGTTGTCTGTCCTAAGTGTCTAAATACTTTTTGAGGTCACTGTACATTAATGCGATGATGCTATACATACTAGAAGCTAATTACATTGAAGCTTTTTTTTTAGACAGGCTACACGTTCATATAAATTGCATTCGTTTCAGGGTTTATATTTCCTCAAAACTACATTCGGCTCTTAGCAAGTTGAGGAACAAGCACAAATGTCATTAGTCTTGCCTTCGGCAGCTTCTATCATATCACTCCTACCATCATATCACCATTTAAAGAGATTACCAAGCTACCTGTGGGGGTTGAGCATGCGGCTAGTATATAGTTATGAAGCCTTTATTTGTCAATTACATTATCGAACCAATATCAGGGGACTAGGCTGTGCCATCTGGTGCTGATGCCAGAGCAGTGAAAATCCTAAATAAGAGTGCCAGAGTGCCAAAGAGTCATGTGACAGAGAGAATAAGCACTGGCATGTTTGAAGTGCAGCTAAAAATAACTAATGCCATACAAAGACATCTGAACATATTAAGCCTGATTTAGAAAGTAATTATAAGCACAGCAAGTTGTAAACATTTTAAACTATTGCAAAGTTAATTTCGCCAACAATATACAAAGCCATCTAACTGAGAACAAACCATGAAACACAAGGAAGTTTAGCGACTTCACTGCTGTTACTAGAAACCTAGCAACCACTCAGAACCGCCTAGCAACTACAAAACACTATAAACCTCTCAACAATGTTTGAGTTTGACATGAACACGATGTTCCTGAAGTGTGAAAAATTAGTATGTGGTAGCTATTTATAAATATACAGTCTACATGATGGCTATTTGATTTGAATAGTCTGGATCAGTTTCCAAAAATTAAAGGGATAGTTCACTCAAACAGTAAAATGCTGTCATTAATTACTCACCCTTGTGTCGTTCCAAAACTATAAAACCTTCGTTCATCCTCTGCACACTAATTCAGATATCTTGATACTTGTACAAAAATAGTTGTGTTTTTGTGCAAAGAAAACAAAAATAACAATCTATATACGTTAAATAAGTTAAAGGGCAGAAGACGTGAGTCACGGGAGAGGAATGGAGTAATTTATGCTATTTTTGTTTCCTCTGCGCAAAAAAAAAGTTGATCCACTGATGTCACATGGACAGTATTACTGATGTTTTTACTACGTTTCTGGATCTGGATCGTTTTAGCTGTGTTGCTGTCTATGGAGAGACAGTTGGCTCTTTGATTTCATCCAAAACATCTTAATTTGTGTTCAGAAGATGAGTGAAGGTCTTATGGGTTTGGAACGACACAAGGCTGAGTAATTAATGACAGAATCTTCATTATTGGGTGAATTAACCCTTTAAGTGCTCATAATAAGATTGCATTACATTTTAAAATAATCGTAATCAGCCTACAGTTACTTTTTAATGATTTCACACATATTACTCACACAATAGCAATACATTATTTATAGTTTATTGATTATATTGATTTCATCTTTTAAATGATACTTTTTAAAATTATCATTTATATACGTTCAGAACGTTTTTCATTCACACAATAACCAGTCACTAGTCAGGTGGCTATAATTACACACAAGTGTCAGCCAAACATCTTTCACCTACTAAATTTAATTGAGGTACCCCCTGAGATTTTATGGGAATTGGTTAATAATTAACACATTTACATGTTCACAGTTCCCTGACATTGGTTAATGGTCACGTGGCATTCAGGCAAACACGTATTTCATCTTTGTCTTTGTATTTTTTATATGAATGTGCTACAAGATCATCCTATTTAATTCAATGTGGTAAACAAGGGGAAAAATTATTTAAAAGTTGTCTGTTTATGTAATCTAAAATGTGAAATGTAATAATTTTTGTCTTGTAATTCTGAATCAGTAATCCACCCAACTGACTGTAAGTAACTTTGCAACTATGTCAACTAGCTCTCATTAGACTAGCAGTAGACTGTTAGGGTTAGGGTTGGTTAGGGTTAGTACAATAAGTATTTGCAGACTTAAAGGAGTAGAATGTCTTTTGGGGAGTATCAAAATAAATTGTTAGTTGACTGTGAATTTATATATTTGAACATATGATTTCAGGAACTGCTTTGAGTCTAATAAGCTGTGCAAAAAGTTTGTTTTACACACTAATTGTTCATCTCTACATAAATCCACAAGCAGAGCTCCCCGAGACCTCAGACGTGATTCAAAGCGGTCATTTGCAAGAATTAGTGCAAACGTCCTCAATATCTTTTGAATTAGGGTTTAAATAAAACGAAGAAAAGAGAATCATTTGCACACATGAATTGACACAAATGCTCAATGAACCCTCCATAATAAGGGTTTGCACGGGTGACAGTGGCTCCGCGCATCTCACACCCTCATTTTAGCAGAGCTTTGTTTGATACAACAAAAGTCGTCTCTGGAAATTATGAAAATGCACAAAAAAGGGAGTTCCCTTCTCTTCCAATGCACCATCAATCATTCCCAACTCTGAGCGTCCATTCCAATGCAATCTATGGGCATTTGGGTGTGGAGATGTCACTCAAAATCCCTGTTCTGTTCATCTGTCACTTCAAGAGTAATTGCCCTGTCTGTCTACTTTTGCATTCTCATTGACAACTTTTTAATATGTCATCTCTAAAAGAATAAAAAAATTGAAAAGCCCACCTTGTAACACGCCATCTGCATTTGCTCCCCTGCAACGCAGAATCGGCACAAGCCCAGGGGGAGTCCATTCGCCCGCCCGCTCGCCTTTGGCCGAGTGTCACACGGCCCATTGAGAGGATTTATGCTTGTGTACTTTATTTTGTTTTGTATAAACAACGGCGCTACGCACTACCTTTATCGGCCGCGGCGCGTTCTGATTATTCCTCCCTAAAGTCCTCCCATCTGTCCCCGATTCTGCAGCCCGAGCCTCTTTCAGAGGCCTGACAGGGAGTAGCGCTGGAAAAAAGTAAACTGGTAGGGGGCCCTCATTTCACACCAACCCTCGATTGTGCCCTTCCGAAGCAAAGCACTCTTCTATAGCTTTTTGATAGGCTTTCAATCCCAGCCCCACTGACAAGGTTTTCTTTAGGAGGAGTAGGAGTTGTGGCTTTTTTTGGCTCTGGGGTAGGGGGGCTTACCGCAGAGACTTAAGGGAGAGCAGAGGTGATTTCTTCGGGGAGGGGGGCCGACGGTGGAAATGAAAAACTACAGCAGATGGGGCTGATTGTGCTCCCTACGCAAATTAAGGAGAGAGACATCTGCAGCCGCAACATACTGGTGGTCCGAGGCAATTAAGGCAGGGGTACGAGGCGAGGGAGGGGGAGAGCAGGACAGAGGAAAAGACAGTCCTGCCTGCCGGTGCATAGAGATGAAGTCAGGCTCACATTACAATGAGTCGGGCTACAATAGAGGGAGCCGTCCAAGTGGAGATGGTGGGGTGGGGGGACGAACGGGGGGTTGAAGATTAATGTACGGAGAAGCCGGCAACAACACTTTGTGCAGCCAAAATAAGAGGTGGGGCCTTCGGCACTGAATTGAGCCCGAGTTATAAAGTGTGTCCTTTTCTGCTGTCTTCCCCATTCGAGGCCTGAGGTCATTTACAGAGGTGACAGCTTAGACGTGCACTGTTGTGGATTTAATGTGGAGCGTTTTCGCCCCATTTTTCTCCCCACCCGTCCCCCTTCAGTTCTGGAGAGGTGACGTGACAAAGCGGGGTCATCCCCGGGATTAAACCCCTTTAACGTTGCCTTTATTTATCGACTGGGTGCTGAGGGAGAAACTCGGGCGGAGGGAAGAATGCCGGCGTGGTGTTTACAGGCTCATCCCTCCGGGGATATATGCATGCAACAATGCCGTCCGCATGCAGATTTGCATAACTCGGGAGCATCTAAACAGGCTCAAGTTGTTTTAAATAACTAGGGCAACTAACAGGATGCAATTGTTTTGTGAGGAAGGATCAGCCTTAGGATAACTAAAGACAAATCATACTCTCATTAGCGCGATCGGGGGAAAATGTGCAGGTGCTCTGATACTTTTTCAAGGTCATAAATGAATAGCAGACAAACTCTCTTGTTTAAAAGGAACACGCCACTTTTTTTAAAAAATAAGCAGTTGAGTTTTACTATTTTTGAATCCATTCAGCCAATCTCTTGAGGCTGGAAGACTTTATACTGTAGCTTAGCATAGATCCTTGAATCTGATTAAACCATTAGCATCTAGCTCAAAATTGACCAAAGAGTTTTTATATTTTTCCCATTTAAAACTTGACTCTTCTGTAGTTACATCGTGTACTAAGACCAATGGAAAATGAAAAGTAGCGATTTTCTAGGCTGATATGGCTAGGAACTACACTCTCAATCCAGCTTAATAAACAAAAAAACTTGTGCCGTACCATGGGCCAGACGCAGAGATTGTCTGAATAAATTTGAAAACTGTAAAACTCAACTGTTTAACTCTACAGTACGTGAGTTGGAAAATTAGCCTATTTTCAAAAAAAGTGCATGTTCCTTTAAGGTGCAGTTGCACAACAAACAGTCATGTTAGCCTAATCATGCTTTAAGGCTTCTTAAAAAAATAGTAATAATAAATCAAAAATATAAAATGTCTACACTCAATGTATTAATATTTTACAACAAAATATTATTTCAGTTTTCCACTTCAAAATTTCACATTTAATTCAGTGTGTTACTTACTGTCACTTTGTAGCTATTTGTAAAACTTATGATAAAAAAATTTAATTAAATTAAATAAAAAGGTTGTGTCAAGCTGTATTGATCTTGTATTGGTCACACATCTTCCCCTGATGCAAATTTGCAGGTCAGAGGTATCCATACCTCCAAATTTTGACATACAGCATTTCTTCACATGACCTTGCATTTTGTTTACTAGAATTTGCATGAATATGAATAAAAGCGAATGGTGCAAAGTGTAATGTGACCACTACTTTATACAGTTACATTTATTTCTTAAATTGCATTTTTGTTATAGATGCAATTGGTATTGTTATCATCAATTGTTTTGCCAAAATAGAATAGTATTCCAATAGCAGGAAAATTATGTTTAAAATAATGTGAGATGATTAGCAGTAGCATAATAAGAGCAGTTTTAATTTACATCCATGTCTTCTGACATATTGCTAGTATACTGTGTACTTTATCTCATGAACACCTAATCAGACACTTTTGCTCGAAGAGTTCTACCATTATGTGTAACTGCCGGTACTGTTTTTACACAATGCCACATTCACTCCAATATCCAGCGACTGTCTAATTGCACTTAAAAATAATTTAGTGCATATGCAACCACTGTTGTTGTAATTTCCGTCTTATTGTCTGATGAATGACCTAATATAAAAAGCCCTCTTTATGAACTACGAGTATGTTGGCTGCCATTATAAATGTGGCCTTTGTTGGCTACAATAGCTATATATAGGCTAATACAGATTAGGATTAGACTGGATGCTTTCTATTAATTTCCTGTTGAATTGTTACCGACTGAATTGCAGTGGTCAAAGTATTTAAAAGTTGTTAATTAAAGGGGTCACCGAATGGCCATTTTCATTTCAAGTTGGTATGACTCTTTAGGGTCTTTATGAGAAGTCTAAAACACACTTTGGTTAAAATGTCTCAACAGGGCCTTTCGCACCACAGGAACTTTTTCATAGTACCCAAACTAATTGTTGAAATACTCACGTTTGGTGTGTTATTGCACCGCAGGAACTAGGAATGATTTTAGTTCCAGGATCTCCTACTTCAAAGTAGGGTCTAAAAAAGTACTACAGTTGGAACTATTGGTTAGGCTGACTGACCAAGTCACTTCTTAGTACCCACCGTGAGTATGAATGCAACCAGCAAAATGATACTGAGAAACAGTTTGTGCAAAATCGTCCTAGTACTTTAGTCCTGTACTTTTAGTTGTGGAACTAAAGCAGTGCGAAAGATCCTAATTGTAATGTAAAACAACATCCTTTTTACCTTGTCAAAAAAGCTCTGTTCACAGTGAACCATTTTGTTGCATGGACCTTTAAATGCTAATGAGCTCTCTCTTCCGAAGGGTGACAAGCAGTTCTAAGACTGTTAACTAACTTGCTAACTAACAATAATGGAAACAACATAATTTCTCAATACTTATTTATCAACTTTTCTTAAATATCACCAAAGTTTTTTGCAAATCAATAATGGAAAACAGCTAGTGTCAATCAAGTGCGTATGATTTGTGGGGATTTTAAACACAACCCTGTCTCAAAGAGAAACGTCCTCTGAGTGGACACAGGTTAAACACAGGTTTAATACATCATCCCCGACACATTTTCATTATGTCGATATAGGTATGTATTGCTGTGTTTATTACTTTAAATATCCTCTACACCAGATACAAACCTACCTGATAGTGTTAACAAATGCAAAACTGATATAAAGCTCCTCGCCTCTCAAATACATCTCTGTACTACTTAAGCTACTGAACAAACCTACTGTATATGAAAACACATAGATATAAAGCTGGATATGTGTGATGCTAAAGTTCAAAAGCATCAGATATCCCAGCATATTAATATTGTTTTTAAAGTCATAACATGATATTCTTCAACTACTTGGGCAAAAAATTACACTTTATTAATCAAAACCCTGTAAATGTGTGTGAAAAGGAATAAAAGGTGTCAGAGTTTTACTGCCTCTAGTGTTAATTTCTTTTTGAAAAGTCTTGGTTATGAAGGTGACCTACGTTCCCTGAAGGAGGGAACGGAGACGTTACATATGGGAACATTAGCTTTTCACTGAGGAGCAGAGCTGCAACCTTGGCGTCAGAATGACCAAGGGGTGTGGCAGGGGATGTAACGTCTCCGTTCCCTCTTTCAGAGAACGAGGGTTACCTTCGTAACCAAGATGAATAATTAAATATATCTGTGGATATATGAAGGGAAACACAGCCTTCTGGCTGACCATGGAGATATTGAGATGTGTGGCCACAAGCTACTGGGCGAAGGAGACCCAGTAAGAGCACAGCCAGGAGCTACTCCACTTCTAATCCTGACTGCGGGGCAGGAGGACCCAGGTTCGTTGGAGGGAACACTTAGCAGATTATAAAATCTGGTGAAGGTGCTGGGTGTCACCCAGCCTGTCGCTCTGCAGATGTCTGCTAGAAAGGTGCCGTCAGTCAATGCATAGGACGAGGCAACATTCCATGTGGAGTGCGATGGCAGCAACGTACACTTTAAGAGTTAAAAAGGGACAGCCTGTGATCCAACTTCTCTTGCAAGAAGAAAAGAACCACAGCAATCAGGCATCTCTGTGAGTCTTCTCTGTGGGTTCTCTCTGCAAGAGGTGCACCAGCCGATGAACAGATCCTACCTCAGTGCGTAGGCCTGCCTCATGGAGGGAGCTCTAGACTGAGTGATAGTATCTATCACAGCCTGTGAAAGGCCAGAGAGGTCTGATGCATCCCGTCCAGGAACCAGACGTGCTGGTTCCACAGGTCGGGACGCAGGATTGTGCCCATCCCCTGAGAAAGAAGGTAGTTCCTCAAGGGGATTTTCCAGGGAGGGGCTGCACCGAGGAGCACCAGGTCGGCAAACCAGGTCCGGGAGGGCTATACGGCTCTACCAGCAGGTCCTGCTCCTCGTCCTCCCTGATCTTGCACATGGTCTGTGCAAGATCAGGGTCACTGGGGGAAAGGCGTACTTGGGCTCTAGAGGCCAGCTGTTTGCCAGTGCATCCCTGCTGAGGAGTGCCTTGGTGAGGGAATAATAGAGTCGGCAGTGGGAGGACTCGGGGGAGGAAGAAGTAGCTCCAAATCACCTGGGGGTGGCGTCGCCATTCTCCAGGGCGGGTGGACTGCCTTGAGAGCTGATCGGCTGCATGGTTGAGTTCCCCTGGAATGTGAACAGCGATTTCAACCGCGTTTGACTCCACAGGAGCAGATGGCGGGTGAGTTGCGACATGCAACGGGAGCATAGACCACCTCGGTGGTTGATGTAGGCTATGGTCGCATTGTTGTCCGTACAGACCAGTATGTCCTTGTGGAGCAGCATCGGTCAGAAGCGACACAGCGTGAGAAGCATGGCCAACAACTCTAGGCAGTTGATGTGCCACAGCAGTCGAGTACCCGTCCAGGGGCCCTGAAGCTGCTGGCCTTTTGCATACAGCTCCCCAACCCGTGGAGGAGAGTTGCACGGATACCTGTCCTGGGGGGACTCCAGCCCGTAGGAAGGCAGGGTCTGACCTCAGGCACTGCAGGGAAACGCCAATCCAGAGAGAGTGCCATGGTGCCATGCCCATCACGTTGACCGCCGTGACCACGGTGGGGCAGCCTCGGGAGGGAAAAGGGAGGGGAATGATCCCAGATGGATGAACATCCTGGAGAAAAGTCAGACTGCTCTGGGCAGTGCTTACCTGCTTCCCTGGTTCCCGTGCTGGCGATACAGAGCTCCAGGTCTCCACCTGAGGAAACAAGAGATTGCTCAGAAGGGGATCTCGCGGCACTGCTCTTTCTCTGAATAGGAAGGAAGGAAACAAGCCTGAGGAAACTGCGAGCTCATGCGGCTGAGGTGGCTAAGCACTCAGGCAGCTGAGCCCACAGAAGCTCCCGGCTCTCCTCCGAGAGATGGGGTACAGATGTAGTCGTCCCCCGAAGAGCAACCTCCATCACCGCCGGGTTGCCCACATCAGGGACACTTCGCAGACTTGCAGGTGTCCTTGGATAGTCTCTGAGGTGCAGGCGGTATTCATCGGCCGCAGCCAGCTCGACGTCGGGCCACCAACCTGTGAGCGTCAGCGGGGGACGGAGCAGGTTTTGGAGCCGTGGGGGGACACCCTTGGTGATGTGCAGGAAGAAGATGGGCACCCGGGGACCCGCTGGTGGAGTCCCTGTGGGGCAAGATGTAATTGATCGCCTTGGTCTGCTTCTAGACTGCCGATAACTTCTGGGCAAAGTCCTCGACAGTGTTACCAAAGAGGCAGACCTGGGAGACGGGTGCATCGAGAAAGTGTACTTTGTCGACATCTGCCATGTGCCAGGTTTAGCCACAGGTGCCACTCCTGGACCACAGCCGTGGTCATCACCTGGCCAAGGGATCGCACCATTACCTTCATTGCCCTTTTTAATAAGGCTTGGAGGTGATTGGTCTCTCAGGCGAGTTCCCATATGTAACGTCATAGGGAAACGACTAAAGGGGAACCGTAGTGATATGCACTTGTTCATCATATGTAGGGTGGTTGTACTGCCAACACACGTTTCATACACAACTTAAAAGGGAATTTTGCATCCGATGTCCCCTTTAATAAGCTACAAACTTGATTTTAATACAAAGGTTTTACTACCTAACAGTAAGCCTGTTACCTCATTTGAATGTTATAGATTTGTGTTGGTTTAATGAAAGTTATCTTCAGAATGGAAGTTTATTTTATTTGTAAACGTCTTAAAACTAGTGAACTAAGCCAGTAGTAGTATTGACAATGTGGTGTAAACATGGCTGAAAACACAAAAAGTAGAGAAAAAAAATATTATACTATACTATATCATACCATATATTATAAGTTCAGAGGCCAAATCTTTTGAAATGCATCTTGGTTATGTTACTGTGGTTAGTGTGTCGTGGTTTATTTGTTACCATGTTTTTCTTCTTGTTGTTGTTTTGTTGTTATTTTAGTAAGGGATGCATTACCAGGTTAACAAAAAAAGTACAATTTACATTGCTCACATATGAGGAATATAGACATTAAGTTTTTACTGTTTTAGGATTAAAAGAACTTTGAATAGTATGCATATACAGTTGTCTAGGTCAAATTTAAATAAAGGGTGATTTAGAGCCAGCTTTTTGTTTTATGCATGTGAAATTTAGGTAGCAGAAAACAAATTAATTGCATATTAGTTACATTTGCTATATTTTCCTTCAGGAAGCCTGGCTAAAATGAACCAACAATTAAGAGTTAATGAAGGTTAAGTATAAATACTGTAATAATACAGTAATTAGACTGAATTAAAGGGACCTTATTGTGAAGTGCCACCATAATGAAACATTTAAAAATACAAGCATTTTCATTAGTGCTCTCAGAATTATGGACCCAATTGTATTTTATTGTTATGATCACTGTCGCCCAAAATCAGTCCCGACCGTACTCTAGGGTCATATTAAACGAGTGTTAAGGGTTTGGTTTGTGACCATCCGATTCAAATCCTAATTGCCAGACCAAAGGACAACTATAATGGCGGTTATCTGAGAGGCTCCCTTGTCTTTGAAGAAATGCAACTCAGACAAAAGTCCCAATTACACCCAGTTGTCCTGGGGCTCGGAAACAGGCAGTACGTCCTCAAGACTGAAACGAGATCCCATTCTGCAGTAAGCCTGCGGTTTCTTTACCTTTTTGTAGCTTCTATCTCTCCATTGGGTCAGACACCCCGAGTGCAAAACTTACTCAAAAAACACTGTTAAATGGGTGTAGAGTCCCCCTTCAGATTCACACTGAAGGAGTCTGCTTTCAAAGACACACTAGAGGATCCTTTTGAAGAGCGAGCGGCCCGAGGTTACTCATCCATGGACTCAATGAATCCTTTCAGAGTGGGGTACTCATATACAGACAGACTCAACAATAAGTGTTTGCTCACAAGAGGGTGCCCGGTGCAAGAAGACCAAGCCGTGTCATCTCTCCACAACTGTCCGTCATCTCAACATTTGCTTCCAAATAGAAAGAAACGCTTAAAAATCTGAGAACATTTGAATGATTTGACTTCATTAAAACCAGATATAGAGATCTTAGCATGGTTTCTCGGTCACATGAGCATTAGATTGACAACCTTGCCAACAAATCCTCATATAATCTGCTTTTTTGTACAGAAGGAAGTACAGAAAAGACACTTTGGAACAAAGGCTCGCTAAGGATCTTCTAGGCTCCAACATTGTTCGGCTTGTGGCCCGAGCAGCTTGCATACAACTTCATGATTTAGAGCTTTTTTTTGTCCTCTTGTACTCGATGAAGGACTAAAACCCTGAGGATATTTTTCCTCCTGCTTTTGGAGGAGCTGATGTTTCTTATAATTGTTCACTGAAGTGAATCAGCCACCACAAAACACTGCAGCACATTGAGACCACTAGCAGAGGGCACAGGGAAGGTGACGAATTGGCAGTGAGAATGAACTTAATCCTCTAAGCTCTTGTTGGGGCTTGTCTTTGCTGTCCCTTCTTCCCTAGAAAAGACCCCGAACGTACAAAGCAACTCAAACAAGAGCTCCCACTCTGAGTCTGCTGAATGCTCTCAGGAAAAAAAAAAGGTCCTGGTTCATATCTATGTGTTCTGCCAACTGTGTGGGGAATGAGCTTGCAGCTGCAAAAAAATACTGTTAAAATTTAGCATGCGTAATATGTGAATACTTTCACAAACAACACAAAATCAATCCTGGAATAATAAAATTAATTAATTAATTAATTAATTAATTCTGAGTAAAAGAGGTACTTAGCCTTCAGATGTAACAATAAATGTTGATTATCAACCTCAAAAGGTTTAGCATCTTAGGAACATAGAGTTACAGTAAGAACCCTGCTTTGTGTGATTTTTATCACTTTATAACAATAACAGTGAAATATACATCGCTATAGACATTTATACAAAAAAAGAAAGATTTTTACAGATTAAAAACTAAATATAGAGGATAAAAACAAGACAAAACCAAAACGATAAAAGGGTTTCAGGACTCACTCTACACTCTCAGAAATAAAGGTACTGGGGTGTCACTGGGGTGGCATCTTTTCAAAAGGTCTAAGATTCAAATATGTACACTTTAAGTACTAATATGTACCATACCGAAATAGTGCATTTAGGTACAAACATATACCTTTTGATAAGGTACCGCTTTTGTACCTTTATTTCTGAGATTGAATAGTGGTTGGTTAGGGTCTAATGTTGGTCTATAGCTGTTGATAAAATGAGAGTCACACTTGGTCCAGTTTTCAACTACTGACTAACTATATGACTTTTGACTCAGACTCCTAATTTGCTGCTTATTATTGGTTATAAAGGAAGTTAATATCAGGATTAAGGGATCTATATGGTCACGCAAAATAAGGCATTAATATAAGTACTAACAAACAGGCAATATGCTATAATATGCTTGCTATAGTTAATGGTGAGAAATAGTCTTTAAAATAAAATGTTACCAAAATGAAATTAGTAAAACATACTTAATAATTCTTGTAACAAATACATGGGATTTGCTTGAAATGCTTAAAAAAGAAAGAAAATAAAGAAAATGCCTGCTATTGCCCAATCTGTTTCGACCGTTTCATTTATAGAGAAACATTCAAATAAAGACTGTATTTTCTATGAAATATGTGACATTTAATAGTAAGCATTCTCATAAAAGAGTTCAGTGTCTTGCAACTCTATAAAAACCCTGCTTCAGCTTTTAGTAATGCAGGAATGGCCCTCAATTTTATTTTTATTTTTTTATACGTCTCTATCATTTCCCAAATACAGAATTGAATCCATATCATTAGACATAATAATAGCAATAATACTTTTTCCATTTACCTAAAGTAAACAAATAACTGCTACAAATAAAACTGATACCTGACTGATTTGGACATAAAGAGAGATATTAACTTAAAGGAAATGAGAGGCATCTCCATGACAAGTTTACTTCAGAGGTGTCCAGTTAAAAGCTTGGATAATAAGATTACTCTTAAAGTCAAATCTCCCCAGAAGACACGTTTGATTGACTGATCTTCAGCCAGGCCTACATGCTTGCTCTCATAATAATCCTGTTTCACTCCAACCGTTTCCTCAGCTACACCTGAAGACTCAAGTCAGCACCACAAACCTATTAACAGTCATTTTACCCTAAATATATATAAATAACACGACCACTAACAATCTTGAAAATGAGGTGTCTGCACTCATTTTTTACACACAACCATTTTGTATAAACCGGTAAAAACATAAATTAGCTAAAACGCAATTATATTAATTAAAGTGCAATACTTTTTATGCTAATTTTTACAAAAAGAATACTAATAGTAATAAAATAGTATGATTTTTTTTAAAAAGTACAATAATAAAAAGCAATAAAAAAAAAGGGGGTTGCATATGAAAGTATGCGACAGTGATGGAAAACATGCCCTAACACTAAAAAAATAATTTTAGCATCGTGTAAAATAGATATATAGCAGCAGTTATGAATTTAAAACAGTTGTTATGATTCATATCTGGATGATCTGTTTTTAAACTAGGCTCAAAAACAAATTTATTCAATGCATTAAAAAATGTCATTAAATCACAAATAATCAAAACAATAAACTAAAATAAATATCAGGGTAAGAAAACAGATTTATTTTGTTATGTACTTTATAGAACTGTACATGCCTTTAATAAATGCCTGTAAAGAAGAGTGAAAATCTTCAGTGGATGCTTTAGATTGTCAGGACATGGTGTGCTGCATCTATGCTGCCCTCTACTGTTACAGTCCAAACTCAAGAAACCGCCTTCATCCTTCTGATCACCCTCCTGCACGCGCTCTCTAAACACTGACAAACATGAGAACGATTCAAATAGTCTATATAAATAAATTAATAAATATAATACACTGTATACATATAAAAGATGACGTGAAATGCACCCATACAGTAGTCATTTAATCGTTCTGCAGTCCAGGGATACCAATGTAAATGTTTTCAGTGGTAAGTCCACCGCACATGCTTTGCTTCCCATGCGTTTCTTACTGTTACACTAAACATTTAATGTTACTGAGTCAAGATATGTGTTTTTAAAAACAGTTACGAAAAGGTACTGAAACGTAATTTCAACTTCAGGTACAAATAATACAACAATAAAATATAATAATGATAAAAAAGGTGTTTTTGTTTTTTTTAAATGCAGAGAGGTCGGTCAGTTTTAGTGTAACAAGTGAACAAGCCAAAACAGATCTACCCGATTTATACAAAACACAGATTCACAGATTTTAATTTCAGTGACTGCTTTGGCACGATACTTCAGGTTAATAAACCGATCGATTTAATACTGGATTCTTGCAAGCCAATTTCAAACAGACACACGTGGATATTTCATAACAGCAGTTCCAAAGCAAATTGCTTCTAGTCTCTCAGCTCAGGTGAGGTTCTCGTGCTGCTCTCCAGACTCTGTTTTCTTGCTGAACATGGTGGAGAGTTCCTGTAACAGCAGTTCTTGTTGGGGACTGCATGATCTGTGGGACCTGTGTCTACCTGGGACGTGCAGGGAGTCCTCCTGGCCCAGAGCGTCTATTGATTCTCCAGAGGATAAGAGAGAGCGGACAGGGTTTGACCCAACCATGCGATCCAGGGAGGCGGCCTTCCTCTGTCCAAGGCTGATGGGCCGTGCCGGCACCTCCTGCGTCTCTGCGTGAGCGCTGGACAGGAAACTCGTCTCCAAAGATTTGAGCACCTGCAGGCCGAAGTCGCCCACCTCCTCATACAAAGGCTCGGGGCTTTCGATGCGCTCCTCAAATGAGTCCTGCTGCACCTTCATGGGCTGAGCGGGAAAACAAAAAAAAAGAATGGTGAGACACACCAGGAGGTCAAAAGATATCTGTTGTGGATTTCAAATGACAACACTTCATTAGACTGGGATGATGTATCTTTAAACCAAAACACTACAAAAGGATTGAATTGAAATTAAAACAACCCAATATTCAATAAATAAATATAATGGTAATAATCATATTAACCATTTATCACACAAAGTAATTTGAACCTTGACAATAAAATAATAATACAACTTGTGTTATGATGATTATAATAATAGTTTGAACCCTGATAATAAAGAATAATAATTATTATTGTTATATACTCTCATTAGATGGTGTTATGTTGATTATAAATATTATTATCATTATATTTATTATTATTCATATTTTTATTTGTGTTGATGTTGATGTTTTTGTTTTATTACATTACAATTTTATGCAACTATATATAACAAGAATAATATAGTGAATATACTATTATTTGAATCTGATCATATAACACACTATTATGGTTATGATGATTATTAATATTCATTATTATTATGTTGTTGTTGTTGTTGTTGAATGGCATTTGTTATTATTAACTATAATTACATAAACCTTATTTACACAACAACAATCATTTTAGATAATACGATAACTATATTGTTTTATTAATCTTAATTCATTATTAACTATAATTGTGCCATAATTGTATTGAATATATTGTAAGAAATAATTCATTATTAATTATTAACTATACATGTGTCATAAGTGTTTTGAATATAGTGTTATGAGAAATAATTAATTCATTATTAAATATAAATGTCATAATTGTATTGAATATATTGCAAGAAATAATTAATAATTCATTATTAACTTTAAATGTGTCATAATTGTATTAAATATAGTATTCAAAAAAAAATTCATTATTTACTATAAATGTCATAACTGTATTGAATATATTATAAGACATAATTAATAATTCATTATTAAATATAAATGTCATAATTGTATTGAATATATTACAATAAATAATTAATAATTCATTATTAAATATACATGTCATAATTGTATTGAATATATTTTAAGAAATAATTAATAATTAATTAATTATTAACTATAAATGTCTCACAACTGTATTGAATATAGTATTCAAAAAATAATTAACAATTAATTCACTATTAACTATAAATGTGCCATAATTGCATTGAATATAGTATTCTAAAAAATAATTAATTAATCATTAATTGATTATTAACTATAAATATGTCAATTGTATTAAATATAGTATTCTAAGAAATAATTAATTCATTATTAACTATAATTGTGCCATAATTGTATTGAATATATTATAAGAAATAATTAATATTTAATTATTAACTATAAATGTCTCACAACTGTATTGAATATAGTATTCAAAAAATAATTAATTCCCTATTAACTATAAATGTGTCATTATTGTGTTGATTATAGTTAATATTATAATATTTTTTTAATAGTTCATTATTAACTATATTATCAGCTATGTGTGTCAATTGTAAACTTATAATGCTATGTGTTTCTAAAATACCAGTAAGCTTATGAACTTGTGTCGTTGTGTAAACAAAGTGTGTGCGTCCAAAGCAAATCAGTCTTCGGAACGAATATCGAACATCTCATCCATACAGGGGTCAGGTTTCCAGCACACTAGTGACTATTCTCTCAGGAAAATACCTAATCTGCTCAATCTCTGATTAGATGATCTACCTTTACGCTAACAAAAGAAGTATTTGTGGTTAGCGGGACATACACAGAAAGGGATTCGCTCCTCAACAATGTTCAAAACAAATTACTTCCTTTTCTGAGTTGAAACTTTTGTCTCAGTATCAGAGCGACATCATCAAGATAATTGGCCAATACATTAAAGACAAAAGCATGAAGCCCGCAGACAATTTGCTTGCGAAAGCTTTTGGGCTGGGACACACCAGTAGCTGCGGCATTTTCCCAAAACACAAGAGGTGAAGCCAGCTCCCTGCCCTCCCTCAAGGCTACAGATTCAGAACAAAGCAGTAGAAGCATTCCCGCTCCAAATGCATCCTGTCATATCAGGAAACCCTGCTACCCAACAGGAACCAAGGAAGTCAAAGGGAATTCCTCAATTAAATATAGGCTCTTTTGTAAAGCAAACCCTTAAATTTTGGAGCGTTTGTTAGACTCAGAAGTCATCTGATACTTTCCAAACCAGCCACTGTAATCAGAGGAATTGTGGCTGACTGTGTTGAAGAAATGGCTACAAAACTTGAATGCAGAGGTGTGAAACTGATCATTAAGTTGGATAATAGGAAATTTGTCACCCTCAGGTCGTCGAAGATGTAGATTAGTTTGTTTCTTCATCAAATTTGGAGAAATGTAGCATTACATCACATACTCACAACAGTGGATGCTCTGAAGTGAATGGGTGCCGTCAGAACAAGAGTCCAAACAGCTGATAAAAACACCACAATAATCCACACCACTCCAGTCCGTCGATTAATGTTCAGTGAGGTCAAAAGCTGTGTGCTATAAACAAATTCATAAATAAAGTTTTTAACGATTTTTAAAATCACAATTACAGACGCCACAATAATGCAATCGTTCGAAAGTGGCAATTATGCAAAGTCCACTTATGTTATTCTGCGTGCTTAAGATGAGTTTTTTGTTTCTTTATACAGGTTATCGTAAGGGTTCACTGTTTTAATTTTAGTTTTAGTATAAGATTGTAACACCATTCATAGTTTTCTGTTATTTAATGTATTTAAAGAATAAACCAATAAGATGTATAATTGACATTTGAGGCTCAATATTATGGAAAGGTTTATGTTCATGTAAAAATATGGCATGCAGTTGCTTCAAACGAGGGTATAAACATCATTCAGTGTAAATTGCGATCATAGTAATTAATAATCTGAATTACAATTTCCTGGGAATAATAGACAATTTATCAATAAACAGAGCTTGATCTGTGCATATTTCCCATTTTTCCACTGGAGAACGCAGTATTGTGGATAGAAGACTAGTAATACTTAAAAATGTTACTACAAACACACATTTTTTTGCAGAAGCAGATGTTAATTGATGGACTGGAGGGGTGTGGACTATTGTGATCAGCTGTTTTGACTCTGATTTTGACGGCACCCATTCACTATAGAGGACCCATTGATGAACAAGTGATGTAAAGCTACATTTCTCCAAATCTGTGTGGATGAAGAAACAAACTCATCCACATTTTACATGGACCGAGGGTGAGTTTGTTCGGTTTAACTATTGTTTTAAAGTAATTCTTATATAAATTGCATTGGATTAATCTGAAAATAAAAAAGGGAACTTACAAAGAACATAGAGAGCGCCCTTCTCGTGTGGAGCTTTCTCTGCAAAAACACACAGACAGCAAGTTGAGATTCAAAGCAAAGACCAAGAGAGTGTTACATGCACTGAGCCACTAGAGGACGCCACAGTGTTGTACCAGAGTCTGATTGGCGGAGAGCATGGTGGAGTTGGTATTGCTCTCCTCTCCTCTGATGGGCACGAGCGGCATGGTGCCAAACTTCTG
Organism: Enteromius thamalakanensis; assembly: GCA_032357475.1. NCBI lineage: Eukaryota > Metazoa > Chordata > Actinopteri > Cypriniformes > Cyprinidae > Enteromius > Enteromius thamalakanensis. The sequence goes on from JAUCMT010000026.1 coordinate 14,718,894, forward strand.
CTTGGAAATGTCAGAGGAAGAGTGTCGTCTCATCACAGGGGGGCGCAAATCATCATTCTGAGAGAGGAAGTTAATGTTAAGTTACAGCTCTTAAATGTCAATAAACGTTTAGACTTGTTCAATTTAAAATGTGCTGTACCTGTGCTTTCAGTAAATTAGTCATCCAGTCCCATAATTCAGTCTCACAGGAGCAGCTGAGGTACCTGTGCAGTCGAGGAGAGTGATTACCGTTCACTATGTAACTATAAATAGACACTTTCTATAAAGCTTGTGTAAAGCATTAAAAAAGAATCGTAAAATTCTTTATGTATTCATATTTATATCCTAGAACACACAGCATTGTTGCATACTTATTTACTTAATAACACACATATATAACAGACCACAACACATTATACATTTATTACATATATATATATATATATATATATATATATATACACTATATTACCAAAAGTATTCGCTCACCTGCCTTTACTCATTCTATGAACTGAAGTGCCATC
>JAUCMT010000026.1:14725422-14744692 GCA_032357475.1 Enteromius thamalakanensis
ATGGCCGTGCGGAACCGGGTTATTGTGAATATCCGGGTTTTAAAAGGGTTACTGGCTGCATGTAAACGCACTCATTGAGGGAAAGCTGTTGAAAACGTGCACATGAGGGAACCAGTCAAGAAAAAGGGCTCCACTAGGGTGGGCCTGGGAGAAAATCCACGTGGGTGGGGCAAAGCTTGTTTGGCAGGGATGGCATAACTTTTCTATAAACATTCCTGACACTTTCCTGACTGCGTATCCAAAAGACTGACAGCACTTGAGAACGGTGGCCCGAGAGGAATCTCAAGGCTGTACGAGTGGCATACGGCCAAACAGAGAGCTACTAGATTCCTTGAACTCCAGAAGGGGCGGAGCCTGTCAGGGTGGGAGTGATGATTGGATAATCTCCAACCCACAAAGGATGCACTGTGTTCTCTTTCTCAAGGACATCTTAAATTGGAGGTAATTACGAGCACGCTTTATATTTGCGGCAGAGATCACAATCGTTCCACTGCAATTACAAAACACGATAAAAAGTCACAAATGTGTTAAAAAGCCGTGATAATGTCAAAAGGGTCCATTTCGCTCAACAACACTAAGTCTGAGTAGAAAAGCAGACGTTGGAAGGCTGTTAAAAAAGGCTGATGAGTCATATCCTCGTCTTCCTTTGTCTGGACTCTGGATGCTAACCTTTGGCTCGGCCGCTCTGATTCACCGGATCCCACGGTGAGGGGGGAGGCAGGAAGCTTGTGAGGCGGACTGATAAAGTGTGACCCGAGGAAAAGAGAGAAATGGGTCCGGGTGTTGTCTTTTTCCCCTTGCAGCAATGCAGAAAAACTTCCTTCAGCAAGACTGTCATCGTTAACCGAGCAAGCCAAGCTGTGACAAAACATCTGCAATTAACGCAGCCTGAAGCCATTAATATACAGACTGCATTCAGATTAGTTCCGTAGATCATTTCTGCACATTTTACCCTTTTGAATTTTTTGAAATTTTTTGTTGGCTTAGTAGTAAGGATGTCTTGCAGACTGTTGCAGCATCTGTTTGGATACTTCATTGTGATTGGTCTTTTCTTCTTTACATCCACTTTCCACATCAAGTGAGGACTATGTGTTGATTCTTGTTTGAACATGTATTGTGGAAAATCTCAGCATTTCATTTAAACTACTGTCGAATTACTTTTATCTTCAGACATTAATAATAGGAAATGATGTATGAAATGAATAAAATGTGGCAGTAAAGAAATTTATGATGTCACATAATCTTTACTTCTATTTTAAATAATTGCTGTTGTTTAAGAATAATGAAAAATAGAACTACTTCTGTTAAAATATTAAGCATATAAGAATGATTGCAGAAGGATCACGTGACACTGAAAACTTTGCATCACAGGAATAAATTGCGTCTTAAAACATTTTAAGTCGTAATAATATTTCACCTAATTAAAAATAATTTAATGTATTTTTGTTAAAAAATAAATAAAATGCAGCCTCTATGAGCAAGAGAGACTTCTTTCAAAAGCTTAAAGGGTTACTTCACCCCTAAATACAAACTGGGTCATTAATCACTTACCCTTGTCATCCCAAATCCTTAAAAGCTTAGTTTGTCTTTGGAACACAATTAAACATATTTTAGATTAAAACCGGGAGGCTTGTGAATGTCCCATTGACTGCCAAGTAATGAGCACTGTCATGGTCCATTATCAGAATAGTCCATCTGCCATCAGTGGTTCAACCGAATGTCATGAAACATGAAGAATATTTTTTTTAAATGGCGCTACGGTGATACAGAGAGACACAGAGACACAATACATACTGAATAAAGTCTTCTTCATTTTTATTTTGCATAGAAAAAGTATACTTGTCGCTTTATAACATTCAGATTGAACCACTGATGGCAGATGAAGCACTTCGGTCATTGTTTGGCAGTCAATAGGACAGTCACAAGCCTCCCGGTTTTCATTAAAAATATGGAGGTAAGTGATTTATCACACAATTTACATTTTGGGGTGGAGTATCTCTTTAAATTCATGCCGGCCTTAGAATCACTTACACTTTCCACTTTCTTCCTCACAATCAGTGTGATTTCCTTCATATAATTATGGATTTGCTTCACTAAGCTGACTGGATTTTTTTGACCTCACACAGCCACATTACCACATTTACATTACATTTCATCAGCCTGACAAACAGACTCCTGATGTTTGTTTCAGTTTGCAACCACATGTACTGTGGTTACGACGGGGGCTATTTTGTAAGAAAAAGGAAGCCACGAAACGTCAAAACCACTATTTCTAAATTTTACAGCACACTGTGCCCTACTGATTTGCCACTCAACAACAGACAGCACAGCAGACCGCCATCTGTTTATTTGTATCACTATTAATATTACAGCCTATATTTAGGGTTAAGGATTTGCACAAACCAGGAAGCCTAAATATCAAACCATTACCAATACCTCATACCACACGGCTTGTTGAGAAAAGGTCATTTCTTTTTGAGCAAACATGATATTTTTGCCTAATGCATGATAAGGCCCATAAAAAAATAAAACACAATATAATTTTATGACTTGGGCAGGTAAGTAACCATCCCAAACACCCTACGACCTTAAAAGAAAAGGCTGTGATGGATGCATCAGAACGACGCTCTATAAACATGGTGAGTCTGTTCCCACCACCGACTGCCCTGGGGATCCCGCCGGGGGAAGGCACTTGCAGATAAGATCCCTGACGATTGAGGAGACGACCTGTTCTCATAGACGAAGGGACAGACAAGGTAAAGTTGGTGGCTGGAACCAGCAGGACATACCATCTTATTCCAGCAGCATCTTCAAATCAAGATGGCTACCATCTCAAACAACAATCAACGTGCATTTAGCTGGGAAAACTGTGCCCTGCTCTGCTCCGTCCGCCCCGCCCAGACTATATTTATCTTGATGGCCGATCTGGGTTTTCTCCGAACTACTGAATACACAGGATACAGCTGTCTCTCAAACAAAACCCTCCTCCTCTCTCCCGTGCTAGAGGAAGAGAGATACTGCGCGTGACACACAGATGAACTGCCGATCATCGTAGCCATCTAAAACCAAAAGAAAGCTTGTACACATTCATCATCTTGCATAAAACGAAACTGATTTGAATGATATAAAACCTAGAAAGTACTTTCAAACTGTTTCGTGACAAGCTCTTCTGATTCATGAAATCCGCCACAAAACAGAAATTTTAACCCTTTTATATAAGACTATCATGTAAACGCTACACACCAGTGCAACTAACAGAGGAAGCCTTTTATGATCAAAGGCATTCATTTTAAAAAGAGACATACACATTTGATGTATACCCCTTTTGAAGCATATTACCAAATAAAGCCAGTGATGAAACATGCTTGCAATGACTTTCATACGAGCTCATACTAACATAAGCAGTCACTGTACGTAGAAAATGACACGTTTCAACACTTTTTTCACTAACAGTACAGCCGTTTCATTTGCAGGCCATCTTTGAAAAGATTTTGATCAAGCTGAAACATTTAAGAGCTGTTAAAACAGGATGCACATTGGACACACATGCACTTTTTCAGCGCTTACAGTGCCCTAAAGGAATAGCTCGGTCAAAAATTAAAAGTCAATCATCATTTTCTAACCAACAGGAATCTTTGAAACCCAAGTGAAAATATTTTTAATACTCATTTTTGCCAATCCATTGAAGGCAACCAAAACCTTCGTGATTCAAAGACTTAAGATTTAATCCAAGTATTCTGAAGACACCCTGAAGAGGTTTATGAATATTTAATATTAGATATTAAATAATAATATTTTTATATATTACACATTGATGAATGCCAATACAAAGAGCTTATCAAATACTGTATCACCCTCGTTGTTCATCACATGAAACTTGAATTCAACAGTCCAGTTCATACCGGATTACTTTTAAGATGTTGTTTGAGGATCAAAGTTTTGGTTTGCATGAACTCTCAATTGGACAGAAATCCCTCCAAGTTTCTTTAACCCTTTAAGCTCTCCTAATCTGGTATTTCCGCAGATTTTCTATTTTTCTATGCCTTTTTTTGGCCGGTTTTCCAAATATGAAGTAACTTCGAGCAAAGCATGTGTTGAATTTTTCAATCACTTACGTTTTTCGTGCTTAAAATATTCTGATTTATTTATTTTGCATAGTCCATATGTCATAAGCACTGCTTCCAACACATGCCAATCATGCTGTGAGCCCTTTTTGGGAACAACCTAAAAAGCTACATTTCAATTCCACCCAAATGATTTATAGGACATTCATATGAAAACAACAACACAATCTCAAACCATAACGGAATAGAATGGATGCCTAGAACTTAATGGGAAGGACAGAACGATCCCTAAATCTTGGGTTTCTATCTGAACAGTAATCTCTATCAGCGGCAAAATTACTATTTGCATTTTAAATTGGGTTTCATACTCTCGAGAGATTCAAACGACACCACTTTGGCGGTTCTGCACATCTCAACAGTACATGCAACAGGAAGACATTAGTACACCATTCAATAAATGGCCCAAACACCGACTAGCACATAAATCAAATAAAGCCTCGGCTAATGTAATTCAGTCTCATGGGAGGACAGCGGTAGAGAGAATAGGCCTAACTTCTATTTAAGTGCTTTTGTTGTTTTTCTCTGGCATGATGATTGGTCGTTGTTGTTTTTATTATTATTAATATTAATGCAAAAGCATGCTTCTTGACCTGTTGATAGCACTGGGTTGTGGGTTATTATGGAGTCAAAGGAGAAAAACATCTCCAAACATCTTTCCCTCTCATATCCTACTCAAACATCCCTGGGCTTCCAGAACGAACAATTAGTGGAAGCTGTAGAGTCAAAAGCAATTTGTGAAACGCAGGAATCAAGGAGGCTTTTGGGATGCAGTGTGCTGGGGGGTGCGTATAAATAACAGTGAAGCACTATTGTGTGACACAATACGTCATTGTTCACAACTGGTGGAGGCCGCGTAGCTGAGATGACAGAACACACTTGTGTATTAATATGCTGGACCCTTGCTCAAACACATATTGAGATCTCAGTTCCCTTATTCGATTGAAACCACACTGTTGCAAGATAACCTACGCTTGCACAATAAAGCCATATCAGACCACGTAATGCCTAACATAAACAGCTATTAACAAAGAGAAAATTCCAACTAAACCACAAATATTGAAGCATAGATAAATGCACATATTATTTGACATAATGTGTCAATATTAATAATTTGATGCATTATTTTTTCCTGCAGTGCAGTAAAATTTTGCATTGTATTCTAATAATATATTGCATTATATTATAATTCACATTCATCAACCAAAAAAAACCCCTCAATTTATTTATGACTATTTCCGCAAAAATCAGTAATGATGCTAAAAATGCAGCTTTGCACAGCAGGAAATATTTACATTTTAAATTGTAATAATATTTAGTTTTTTTATTGTATTTTTATCTAATAAATGCAGCTTTGGTGAGCATAAGTGACATTAAAACACAGTATGCAGGAAGGGTGTTTCTAAAATAAAATAGAACTACACAGGATATGAGCAGAGCTGCGGAATCATAATAAATACAGTAAATGAAATATTCGCAATGTTTTAAGAATAAATAACACATAATAAAAACATCGGATTAGATTGTAAACTTAAAAATCACATCCTCAACCCTTATATGGGTCGCTCTCATTCCAATGATCAAACCAGATCTGAAAATATGTCCCATCCTCTAAGCATCAGGAAGAGCAGCGAGAGAAATACAGGTCAGATTATGCAACAAGAGCTTTATCACAATTAATACACTGGTGTTGTGAGAACTTAATCTGCATTGAAGAATCCGCTCAGTTAGACACATGGCATATACAGGGGTGTAACGTTAAGTGCAAACCTGTAGGCTACCTTAAAAGTAATGATTTCTCCCAAAAAAGTGTGGGATAATTGTAGAGCCTCTCCCTGTCACGCATATAAGCTTGCTGAATGGAAATGTTTTCTGCAGAGGCCTCCAAAATGCCATGTTATTCTTGCAAATTCCCCGGTGACTCCCACAGTTGTTGTGTCTGTAAGAGACTGGCAAATTAGCTTTGGGTGTTTCTAAATCACTTTTAACTAAACTGTGCCATTCAGCGGGTGTAAAGCCTGTGGAAATCGGATTCTTCAGTGAGTAACACCCTACAGAGCCAATCTTGCATGAGGATTCAGTGCCCTGCTGCAGCTAATGCTGACATGAGAATCAATGGCATTCCTTCTGAACTCAACACTCTTCTGGGTAACAGACCTCAACTGAGAAGTACACTTCACCTGACAGCACTTTTACCTTTTTCATAAGGTCTGGGGTCGTTTTAGACCACTATGACTATGAAAACAGTGTTATAATAATAAACGCACATTTAAAGTATATCGCAACTGTAACGTTACACAGGCTTCAGATATGAATTAAACTGCCCGCTATAGATCTAAAAGACTCGTTAGATGGCATCAGAAGTCAGTTTGAATGTAAAACTCGCATCTTACCGTAAGTGACTCGCCTTAAATAATCGCGAAGCGTTTTAAACTCCAGTAATGTGAGATGTGCAGAAGAAAGTTTGAGTGTTGAGCCGCGGATAGTTGTGTTTGTTATGCCGGAGGTTTCAGAGCACTGCGCTACTGAGCATTAACTGACCTCTTAAAGGGACAGTGCACCTACAGTTCAATATCCTGACCATATAGCGCTGGTCAGGCCACAAAAACCTAATTATAAACGCATCGTTTGATATGATTTTGAATCCTTTATGCATTCATTAATTACGCTTTAAATGACTGTTTAGTTGGCTTGTGTTAAAACGTTATCATTATCCAGTCAGTTTAAAATTTCCTGTGTTTTTAAACCGGCGGTTAATTTCTGATAAGGCCTGCTTTAGTCAAAAAACTTTAATGTGTTGTTCTGAAATATTCACACATTTAACATTAACGCGTTTCTAAATGGACTACAACTACCACAATGATGCTCGTTTACATTCTTGATTAGTCTAGCAGCAGTTGTAGTCCTTAAGATAATTAGCTGTATGGTGTGTCCTGCAAATGTACACAAATAGGCCTACATACCAGTTTTAAAACACTTAACATTACCTGATTATTGGTGTTTCTGTATACATAAAAGTGACCCTTCTGGAAAATGAACACAACCAATATGACGACTAGCATACTTTATTTCATTATGTAGGCTAATAATGCATTACAAAATGATTCATGTTTTCTCCACAGTGTCTTTACGTTAGCCTATGTATTGTGTTTCACAGCATTGTGTCATTTTTATAATAAAATGGCAGCTATTTGTCTTTTAAATGCTGGTTTAATAGTATAATTTTAATAAATTAAGGCTTAAAATGACACACACATTACATAGGCAATATGTCATATCATCCCAATCATGCTTTTTACTGACATTGACTCACACCTTGCAATATAGCTATATTGTGTATTTCCAGCATTCCTTCAAATACTACAGTGAAAATGTTATACCGTCAAATTATGCGACGTCATGAGTATTCTGGAAAGTTCACAGTAGGGTATGTTTATAATTGTGCGTCTTTAGTTTCGAAAAGAAGATGATGTGAAGAAAGGCGTTATCTGTGCTGCAAAAGCAATAGCACTTTGTTGTGAGAGAAAGCCGGAGGGTTCACTTATGGAGTTTCCTTTTCTCCCCTACAGCCCAATCTGATTGATGTAGGCAGGAACTGTTTCAAATGGGAAGCAGGAAGTGTCTGAGACAATAGAGGTTTTGAGGAGTGGTCCCCAGCTGTACGTTTATGGATGAAGAAAAAGGATACCGTTGTGAATAAACTTTCCTCACTGCCAAAAGAAAGAGGAAAGCATTTCTACTCAAACAACAATTCCTTAAAGCTGAGATATTCAAAAGCTCTTTTCTAATAGAAATGCTAAATGAAATTTCCCTCAGCATTGTATAACTTGTTGAATACAAATGCTGAGCACAACTTATGATGTCCAGCATGACTTATTATCATCTGAATGAGTATTAGTAATACACGTAGTAATATTGTTTCATTATTTGTTTGTTGAAAGCAGAGTGAATGTATTTTCTTATATGTTATCATTCAGTATATAAAATTATTTAATGCATACAGAATATGTTGTATTATTATATTAGAATATATTCAATTATAGACAAAAAATGGCTTTTAGTAAAATTATGTGACTATTTATATCATAATGTATGTAATTTTATGTTTAATATTTTTTAAAATATTTAAATGTGTTCAAATATGTATATACTGTATTTATAAATATATATTTATATCAGTTATTATTAAAACTTATATTTATATATACCACGACAAAGTGAAATAAACAATATAGTAAAAAATAAACAATATATAAAAATAATTAGTATTTCAATAAATCTATTGCATTTATAAATATAGCTTTATTTCATTTTTATATTTTTTTATGTTTCGGGATATAACCATACATGTCCCATTGCAGTATATTGAACAATAAAAGCACCAGTTTCCTCTGCATTGTGTTTTTTAATATATTTGTCCAGTATATTTTTGTTTCATAAGGCGTATACAAATAAATACCTCCAAAAAAGCTAGTATTAGAAATACAAGATCAAACATTTTATTTTTCAGACACTGAGACAAAAGCACACAGACAGATCCAAATGTACTACACAGAATTCATTGTTACAGGCAGCCCTGAGGTCTTTTCAAGGCAGTGAAATACGCAGATCTTTGTCACCTTAAAGAAAAAAGGGTGGAAGTCCTTGCAACCTCACACAGGAAATCTTCACCTCAGAATGCGTTGTATCAGTTAAAGCATTACTGCTTAACAGAACGACAGAATTGAGTTGTGTGCCATCAAAATAATTTAATAAAGTCACAATAATACATCTGGAAACATTGAGTGATAAAGTTGTTACACTTCCAATGTACTGACACTGTTTAAGACGTTTTACACTGATTGATTTGATCATACACTCTCAAACATTTCTAATACAACCAGACCGTTCCTCAGTGTATGGACGTAGAATGGAGGACTTTAAATCTATGCAAAACAATATAATGTTATTTTGTTCAATCCAAAGAATGTATGATTTACAGGATGAATGCAAGGGAACCATCCTCAGTGGCTTTCACATACACACAGAACACAGGAGAGTATGTGTGAGTGATCTTAGGTCTCGTCATCATCGCTGTGGCGCTGGGCTTTCTCCTCGCTCACGCTGCTCTCGTCGATGTTCTCCAGTGAGTCTGCTCTCTGCACTGTCAGGTCAGCTACGTTGATGCAGGGTAGCGTGTTCTGCTCTGGGTATCTCCACGGCTTCAGATTGGGCTCATGTTTCCGCTTCCACTCCGGGTACTTTAGGCAGGCTTTGTAAATCTTTTTCATGGCCTGAGAAAAACAGGTTGAAATATGTGGACCGTATGCATTTTATAGATGCTTTTATTTTCAAGCATAACATCATGTGGTTGTTAGAATATAAACCATGCTGTGTGATATGCACAATTCTAACCACCAGGTGGCAGCAGAGGAAAACAGAAATTAGGGATTGACAACAGGAGCTTTTGAACAATAGTCAGTAATTTGGGTCAACAAAGGAATTCTCTACATGTAAAAAAAAAAAATATATATATATATATATATATTGTGGTATGCATTTTTATATTATAAAAAATATAATTACAAAAAGTTATTAAATATAAATTCAGTACAATAGTATTTCAAAATAATACTGTTTTTAAGCATTAGGCTTCTTTTAAAACCATACACAAATCTATATATATATATATTTGAAATAAAAAAGGAAGTGAATTGTCATTTTAAAGAATATTACAAAAAATATATATATAAACTAAGATTTGTGTGTATATATTAAACGTTTAAAAAGCATATATGCATAAAAATATATTGTCGACTGTTATTTCGATTATTGCATAAAAATAAATTGTTAATATAAACGGTTGCAACATATATTACCATATGAAAAATCATTATATATATATATAAATATGTAGTATATATAAATATATATAAGGCTGTTCCATGACTTAGTTACATGATAAGTGCATCATATTTCATGTAAGTACAATGACTACTACTAAATACATATTTAGGTAATTATTCTGTATTATGACACCTTAAAATAAACTGTTACTACACATTTTACTATGGAAATATATATATATATATATATATATATATATATATACACACAGTGGATACGGAAAGTATTCAGACCCCCTTAAATTTTTCACTATTTGTTATATTGCAGCAGTTTGCTAAAATCATTTAAGTTCATTTTTTTCCTCATTAATGTACACACAACACTCCATATTGACAGAAAAACGCAGATTTATTACGAAAGAAAAACTGAAATATCACATGGTCCTAAGATCCTCTCCAGTTCTGTCAGGTTGGATGGTAAACGTTGGTGGACAGCCATTTTTAGGTCTCTCCAGAGATGCTCAATTGGGTTTAAGTTATTTTAGCTGTGTGCTTTGGGTCAGTATCTTGTTGGAAGGTAAACCTTCGTCCCCGGTCTGAGGTCCTGAGCACTCTGGAGAAGGTTTTGGTCCAGGATATCCCTGTACTTGGCCACATTCATCTTTCCCTTGATTGCAACCAGTCGTCCTGTCCCTGCAGCTGAAAAACACCCCTCAGCATGATGCTGTCACCACCATGCTCCACTGTTGGGACTGTAGTGGACAGATGATGAGCAGTGTCTGGTTTTCTCCACAACATACTGCTTAGAATTAAGGCCAAAAAGTTTTGATCTCATCAGACCAGAGAATCTTATTTCTCACCCTCTTGGAGTCCTTCAGAGTTTTTTTTAGCAAACTACATGCAGGCTTTCATGTGTCTTGCACTGAGGAGAGGCTTCTTTTGGGCCACTCTGCCATAAAGCCCTGACTGATGGAGGGCTGCAGTGATGGTTGACTTTCTTCAACTTTCTCCAATCTCCCGGCTGCATCCCTGGAGCTCTGCCACAGTGATCTTTGGGTTCTTCTTTACCTCTCTCACCAAGACTCTTCTCCCCAGATAGCTCAGTTTTGCTGGACGGCCAACTCTAGGAAGGGTTCTGTTCATCCAAAACGTCTTCCATTTAAGGATTATGGAGGCCTCTGTGCTCTTAGGAACCTTAAGTGCAGCAGAGTTTTTTTGTAACCTTGACCAGATCTGTGCCTTGCCACAATTCTGTCTCTGAGCTCTTCAGGTAGATCCTTTGACCTCATGATTCTCATTTGCTCTGACATGTATTGTGAGCTGTAAGGTCTTATATGGGTGTGTGGCTTTCCTAATCAACTCCAATCAGTATAAGAAAAACCCAGCTGGACTAAAATGAAGGTGTAGAACCATCTTAAGGATGATCAGAAGAAATGGACAGCACCTAAGTTAAATATATGAGTGTCTGAATACTTATGACCATGTGATATTTCACTTTTTATTTTTAATAATTCTGCAAAAATGTCAACAATTCTGTTTTTTTCTGTCATATATATTTAAACTGGAATAATTATATATAGCCTTATAGGTAACATTATATGGCACTATATATTTTATTACCATGTGGAAAAACTTATCTTACCAACCCCACTTTTTTGAACGGTATTGTATGTACCATACTTAAAAGACATTTTTATTATCTTAAAATTTTGAAAAGCTATTTTCTTTACATATTTTACGCAAATAAATTAAACTATAAATAAAAAATAAAAAAAACATCAAGAATGAAAACGTACTTACCTTCGGTGCCACTAATTGTGAGGCCCTGTTTACTACCCACTTGGGTAAAGATCCTGAAAAGAAATAGAGATAATAAAAACAATAAATATATTGCTTTAAAAATTACCATTAACACAACTGAAGAATTCACCCCTGAATAAAGCTGAAGAGGTTAAATAGTTAAACATTTTAAATGTTCGTTAATCTAGTTTTATGCACTGTAATTTTGCCTTAATGTCCCTGGAGTCTGCTGCACAAATGCAATAAACTGAATCTAAGTGTCTATCCCACAGGTCACAAACAGCCGGTGCATCACAGCAACGGAAGACATTAATAATCAAAGCCATCGCTCCGAGCAGCACGGAAAAGATGACTTCAGCAAATTCATAAAATATGTGTAAAGCAGGAGTATCAAAGACTTCCTGGCTCCCTACTCTGTACAGCACAAGAGTACAAAGAAAATAGAGATGGCCAGGCCTTTAAGACATTACATAAAATTGCACACATTCAGTCAAAACACATGCATTTCTGCACACTTACTTAAGAAAGAAAGATAAAACTGCACTGGTCTTTGAAACAGAGTGGCGTTTTTGTATATACACCAACAACTGAGACTGTAAACAGCTTAAGACTCATGTAAACAGTGTACTTTTCCATCGAAAGAAAGGTCGGTCTGATGCTGTGACTCAAGCATGCTAATATTTAAAGGTGAAAAAAGCTCAACCACTAATGAAATCGGACCAAACACCTCATATTAGCGTCATGAATCGTGGAGTGAATCTTTTGGGAGTCATTGAACAAATAACCTAAAGACAACCTGTTTGACCTTGCATGCATGTTAATCTGCTATTTGGAACTTTCATAACCCATAATAGGGGCACTTTAAATTATAGTTTTAATGGAAACTAGAGAAGTTCACCTCGAGGATCAACTTGCGTCAAGTAATAAAGAGTGCAGCAGTTTGCTCCGTTGGACTGGATCAAGTACCCAGTGAGTAATGACACAGCTCTGACATAATCCTTCTTTGGTGGGTATTCCTGAAAAATAACAACAGCGAGTGTTTAGTTTCACTGGAAGCAGTCAGTGTTTAAAGTTGTAAGACTGGATCAGATATACAAACAGTCTGACATGTTAAAGGGACAGTTCCCAAAATTAAATCCCAAAATTAAGTTCACCCTCAAGTTGTTCCAAACCTGTATGAGTTTCTTTCTTTTGCTGAAACACTATGGAAGTCAATGGAGAGCAGCTGCTTGGTCACCCACATTGTTTAAAATGTTCAGCAGAATAAAGAAACTCATACAGGATTGGAACAACATGAAGGCAAAAAATAGCTGATCTCAAATTAAACTTTAAAGTTAGTTAGCTACATAAATTGTAGATTTGAGTTGAATTATTTTTATATTCTGACCTGTGTCTGGTCCTAAACTGGCTGGAATACCCTATCCAAGTTTTGCCAAGAGTTGTTTTTTATTTGTCATACGTTTCCGTGCAACGAGGTGCATGTTTCTGTTTGATTTTGTTGCGTTCTAAACAATCCGTTAGCGATCAAGAGTTGTTTATGACGTTTTTCAGTGTAAATATTTGCACATAAGTTGACAATAGTGTTTTAAAATGTGTTCAGATTTTAAAAGTCTTGTAGTGAATTCCAGCCTTTATAAATAAAAATGTACTGCAGTTATGAGTATGACAGTAATTACAGTAACAGACGCAAGGTAGCGCCAGTAAGAAATGTTACAGTTTCAGTTACACGAATGAATATAGCACTAAACAACATCTGACCATGACTGAGCAATCAGAATCAATTATTTCAGATTTATTTCAGGACATCAACATCTTGTGTCAAATTTTCCATGGAGAAAACAATGAAAGACACATGCCTGTTGACGCTAGACATGTAATTATTCATTACAACATGGGGATTTGATCACCCAACGCCGTACTTGATACCTCTGTCAGACTTTTGCCACTGATCAGGCCTCTTCTGTTTCAAGCGCCTGAAGACCTGGAAGGCTGACCTACATACCAACTAACATACTGTGCTGGACTATATTGTTACCTCTGCCAAAATGTCTCTTAAAACCAGAGCTTCTACAAGTCTAACAATCCAAACCAAACACAGACATACCGGGTGTTTGACAGAGTAGTTGATTATCAGATAGTCATTGCCAAGAGGAAGCCATGACCGCATGGTGACAAAGTCTCTGTTCTTCAATGGACTTGGACATTTCCCTGTAAATAAACAAGTACATGCTTAAAAGGCCTGGTAAAGTATGAAAACACAATATGGTAAATTTGCTCCGTTGCAACACGAAAAATCTGCCAGGACATTATCTATGTGTTTTTAACTCTAAAACGCAATGACATGCAACAATCTAAAGTTAAAATACCTGTTACAAATAAATGTCTTCATATAAATACAGTACAGTGCGCCCTATTTTTAATTAATTTTGTGTTACATTTTTTTATTAACCATTTCAGATTATGTTTAAATAAGTCTATAAGCTTAAGTTTCTCTCAGCATTCAAAGAGCATAGTTTTCTTACTTATTATTTTCAAAAATAATTGCAACATGCAATTGCTGCCTTAAAGATCTTTCTATTTTTACCTAATTTAACCAGTATTTTTTATGTTTGACTTGAAAAAAGACAATTAATTGAAATCATACCAATTTGGGTTACTATTAGTTTTTCTCTCATCAATCTTTTTTTATATATATATATATATATTTTTTGCAATAGACTTCTCTTGTACTGTCACTTTAAATTACTCTTATCAATGTCCTTTTATAATTATATTATTATAATATAATTATAATTATAATTTATTTTTTATAATTTATATCTATGCATAGTATATCTGAGAGCTCCACGAGACACTCATTTAACTGCAAACGTACTGCAGCCACCCACAATTATTGTACTGTATCTTACAGCCTTCTTAGTAAGAACAAACAAACAAAAAAAACAGTGTGTATGCACTTTGCAAGGAACACGGTGGAAATAACAGCTCAGTTGAGACAGAAACAAAGGAGTGACTCACAGGAATAATATCCTACATCTGCATTAACTGTCAGTCGTCCAATATCGAACGTGTCGATCATGTTGGTGTCCCATTTTTTCCGGTAGCTTGTGTCGTGCAAAACGTCGTAGAGAGTCTCTGCGGTCACGTCCTTGCACACGATTCTCATCTAAGAGCAAAATCAGACATTGTCTCATTATTGAGTCATTCAAATCCTTAAGAACTTTTCCATTACAGATGAATACAAAGTTCACAAAGTATGCCGAGCGGTGAAAAACCTCCTGTAGTTCTCGCTCTGGTGCAGCCGTGATAAAGTGCTGACAGATTTTGAATGCTCTGTTACCGGGCAGATGAAAAATGAAAGCTTTTCACTGCGCTGACAAAGGCCCGCTACCATTATACATAGATCAATTCATTTCCTTATCTTTAAAAGCCCTGCCTTCTGCGTGACTCAGCCGTGTCAGGTCAAAAAGAGTAAGAGTTGACACAGCAAACAGTGAGCATAAAAGGGTCCTCAGTGGAGTGAAAGATACAGTTTAGTTAGTTGGCTAGCATTTGTATTTCAAGCTCGCATGTTTTTCCACGTATACTGTAGCTACCTTATACTGGGCTGCGAGGAGGCTCAGGTAAGCATGAATGCATCAAATGCAATGAGATCAGATATTGTATGGCTCTACGACGCAAGAAACCGTGTAACCCAATCAACTCTACCCTGGCATCATTTAATAATTTATTCCCAACCCCCTATAACCCCAGCTTGATCAGCCGCTGCTCATTTCCATTGGGTTCCTTGGAACAAGTTTTATTTAGTCTCTATGAATGGAATGTCGTCAAAGCCTACGAGGCTCAATTATTCATGAAAAGAACGCATCGGTGGCCCGGAGAGCTGCTTGAATAATTGACGAAGGCCTGTCATCTCCTTTTATTTTTGCAGGCGTTACAGGTCTAAATAATTTCCCCACACCCGCCTGAAACTCTGCCGAAACAGCCCTCATATCTAAGCTCTCGCATCGCAATGGCTTTTAGCCGTGGTCAGAGAGGTCAACAGAAGTGCTTTTATTCAAAAAAACACAGAAAAGGGCTGGTAAGCCAGCAGGAGGGGCTCAGGTTTCCTCATCTGAGCCTGCTGTTACCACGGTTTTCCGCTCTTAATTTTTCAGCACATCTCATGGGTGCAGTCCGTCCCTGAGAGACCGCTCTTTCATCTCAGAGACTGTGGATCATGAAGCCGTCAGGCCTGGCCTGCTCCACTGTATACGCTGAGTTCCCCTGGGCAAATGGCCCATAACCATATCTCTGTTTGTTTCTTTAAGATTTTTTCTAAAAGGGTCTGGAGTCTGTGAGGGAAGCTACTGTTCAGGAGCTAAAAAAGATATACTGTACTACTGTTTTTGCATGGCGAAGACTAATATATTGCTGTTTTAAAGGCAATGTATATTCAGGTGTTTGGTTGATATACATTTTGTACTACTAAATTTAAAAACTATACTACAACTACTACTAAATACAACAAACACTAAAAATTCTTTTATTGTTTTGAAGGAAGTCTCTTATGCTCGCCAAAGATGCATTTAGTTACACAAAAAAACAGTATTTGAAATGTTTTGCAAAGCTATAATTTCAGCATCATTACATCAATCTTTCAGAAATCATTCTAATATGCTGATTTCCTGGTTAGGGAACATTTCTTATTATTATGTTGACTTTGTGGAAACTGCTATTCTCGATGCTCAAACGGACAGCCATTATATGAAGTAGAGATCTTTTGTAACATTATACGTCAATAATAATAATGCAGGTGCATGAGCTGTACGACGAAACTATAAATCAATATATTATGGTTGTTAAACACAAAAAGGTGATGTGGTTACAGTGAAGTACTTCCTTAAATCCACAAGCCAATAGAACATTATCTCGTTGTTGTTAATACGTTAATAACATACCATATTGGAAATTCCAGCTTTGGTGTTTTGTGTCTATCTTGCTCTATTCCAGTTAGAAAAGTAAACTATTCATTACAATCTAATGTGTATTTCTTCACTAACACACAGTAACTACTATATTTTCTATATTTACCGGTACTTATTTTTTATATAGCTTCTATTACTTGTGAGACACTAGCATCTAACCGTGTTTCACCTATTACAATCTCTTTTTTTATTATTATTTCTTATAGCCACACATGAATGAACTAAATACTGAATATCTGAATACTTAGTACCGATAACAATCAGGAAACTAGCTAAAAGGAAATATCTGCATCACAGTTCCCTTTAAATTCAATGGGAAACATATGCAGTTCGTAGTTACCAAGTAGGTACTGGTAGTAAATAAATAATTAGACCTTTTACTAGAGACTAATTGAATCGATACGCTACTAGTCACTATTGGATTACTAGTAATTAAAAAAGTAAAAGTAACGCAAAAATGCATGAGTTAGACCAATACATGTTAAAACAGCTTGCCATATTACGCTGCGTTCTCCAGTAGCCTAAATGAATGGTTTGTTGACTAAGCAAATACATCTTACACAGAATATGTTTCCCATAGACAAATAGACACTGTTGTTCTGTAATATCGAAAATATGATACAGCTGGTCTAATTTTAGAGGCGTGTGCAGTGAGGACTGAAAGCAGAGAGTCCAAGCAAAGTATTTGGCGAGTGTGTGCGTCTATTGATCCGCATTGCAGCGCACTTGCCTTGAGTTTCTGCACAGTTTTGCACTCCTCGTCTCGACACCAAACCGTCACTCCTCCTTTATTATAACGGGCGACCCAGCCATCCTGAGTTTCACATTGATCTCGGAAAGATAAGAAGTCGGTGTCGTCCGGTATCTGGACTGGCATCTTGCCTCCCGGTGTTGTGGATTAGACAGGTCTGCAGGGCTAAAAGCTCCTCTCATCAATGATCCGCTCGTTTGTGTTCTCTTTTCCACTTATCGAGGATTCCCAGTTAGTTCTAGTAAGCTGGCGGATCTAAAACGCGCTTAGTCACTAACTGTTGCACCTCTGCTATCGTTGTATCTAATATATGCTGGAGCAGGTGTATTTGAGCATCCTCTTCAGTCCTGTATCAGTGCCATACTGCAGAGAGGCATTATATAAGTAAGGCATCACGTTACTGCCATGTCGTTTTTCAGGTGGAGCAGTCTAAGGGCTCATTTAGTCAGACTGGCTGATGATCCGCAGATCAGGTGTCATGTTTGTCAATTCAAAGGATTTCTTTTCCGTGCCTGTTTTGTTTAACCTGTGCAGGTGTGTAGCCTGAATCCAGCGTCTACTGTTTCCCATACTCTATCACCTTCCCTCAGCCTCTCTCCTCCTTACTATCAAATTGTGCAGCGGAAAAGTAAAAGTCTGCTTTGGACAGATTAGCAGTCCCAAATGAGGTCTAGAAGGACCATTTTTGTGTTTTTTTGGAAAGCTGACTTCTTCCAAAGACAATACGATGCACTGTCAGAACATTCAGGGAACCAGCAGCCAAAAATATTGTTATTTATAGGAAATAGCCAAGCTATTAAATATCATATGAACTGTAAATGTTCATCTGAAATGCCCATTTGACATAAAATTAATGTTGTGTTGTTTGGATGTTAACTGGATATTCAGTATATATAACAGAATTCAGTTTTGGGGTACCTTTGTACATTTTGGAGCTCAGAATTATAATAAACTGGGTTTTGGTGTGCACTGAAATAATGTGGCTATACTGCGTGGTTTATCTTGTGGCTGAATCATTCATTTGAAGCATTGCCCATTTTCATCTATAAGCAGAAGCATGTGTCAGTCACAGCGTCTTAAAGGATCTCCTTCAGGTGCCAGATAACACAGGCTGTCAATCTGCTGCTTTCTTGGGCCTCAACCAACACAAAAGACATCTCTATCATCAATCTTCAAAGAACGTTTTTTTAGCCTATAACTGAAGTATTATAACCTATAGTTCCAGAGTTGGTGTTTTTGTAGTAAACCACCTAGCTTTTTTTAAATATTGCTTCATATGATGCTAAAAAGCCTACTTAATCCAAATGGTATTACATTTCACTTAATTGTGAAACAGTTGACTTTTACTTTTTTGTGAGAAAATTAAATGATGATCAGATGCAACCCAGTCTCATATAAAAACGTACCCTGACTACGTAGGTCCAAAGTGCTAAAAATAGAGGGGTTACAATAACGGCCCTAGAATTGTATGACTGTTACGTTTTTTTGTCGCGGTTTCGTCAGTGACAGGCATCAGCAGTGATCAACGCACGGATTTGGATTTAAATATTGGGTATTGATATTGCCATTATTGCACTGGGGTGTGATTTTTCACTGTAAACGGTCACAACAGTTTTATTTATATGACTTTATTAATACATTTATGTGCACATAACCCAGCACCTGCCCCTAAACGTACCATCCCAGCAAGCAATTTTTGGTCTAAAAAACGTCTATTAGACGTTGAAATATAGCCTAGACGTCTAGGCTAAAATAGGGCTATCAGTGGGCTCTCAGTGAAAATCTAATAGACGTCTAAACATAGCC
>JAUCMT010000026.1:14752049-14765333 GCA_032357475.1 Enteromius thamalakanensis
CCAAACAAAAGCCACAAACCGTCTGCACCAACGCACTCAATATGGGCGGTCCCCGTCGTGACGCACACCAGGTAGCCTAACTCCAAGCCTTAAATATCGTCATAGCCGTCTCTGATAGGCTAAGGGCGGGTGACGAATTACCAATGAAATGGAATTACGTCTCCCACCTTGCCACATTTACAACGCAATTTTTTCAGTAATATCTTTTAATAATAGGCTCCTGTACTTTTACATAGCCTACACAAGAATAAGATAGGCTATATTTTCCTAATTTTACTTTCATTTTGCACTCAATTAGGACTACTTTATGCACAGTTGTCGTTTCAACCATATTAAATAATTATAGAAGCAGTCTATAACATGTTTACAGTGAAAAAACTTTAACAATGAGTAATTCTGTTGGGTGTTATAATCCAATAACACGCATCAGAGTGTGCGTGAAAGTGTCGTGTTTCTGCTCGTCTCGAGCCCCTCCCTGAGCGCCGGGGTCTCGTTATTTAAGCCGGACTCTGCCGCTCGCGGCGCCGCTCTGGAGTGCGCTTGCAGGGACGCAAGATGAAGCGCTTAACTTTGTTTGCTCTTGCCGTAACCTTAATCGCGACAGTTTTCGCCGTGAAAACCCCGTATCAAGCGGTTCTTCAGCACAGCAGGATTAGAGGAAGACCTCATGGGTAAGAGCTGTTCCGCAGGGATCATGCTTTTGAGTTTTTTGAGTATTATAAAGGCAAATAACTGTTGTGGTCACCAAATTTGAAATGAAGAACAAATAAAAACGCTCTGGTTTATATGCAAAGATCAACCAAACTTGTCCTGCAGCATGCATTGACCATGTGGTGTATGTTAGGAGCATTTAAAAGAAAGTGTGTTGATTTGATTTGTGTTGCAGCCCCAATGTGTGTGCTATGCAGAAGATTCAAGGAACGGATAAGAAGTACTTCACCAACTGCAAGCAATGGTATCACCGTAAAATATGTGGCAAACCAACGTAAGTTATCACAAATATCTTAATACAGAAGCTGAAAATATGTATCTATTTACATGTATGTCTGTCTAACAGCGTTTTGCAAATATATTATTTTACTGTGGTCAAAGCACAAGTGTACTGTACTGGATTCATTGAACACTTCTTAGATAAAATACCATTGTCTCTTTAAGCTGCTGAGGAAAAACTCTCACTAGATGGAAAATGTTTCACCATTTGTCATGCAGCAGTCTTTTTTTCACATTTGTGCAACTATAGATTAAAGTTAATTACAGACTTTTCATTTATGTGCTGATATATGTGTGAATAAATGTATATGGAAGAAATATAAGATTGCAAGCACCTTTCTAAATGTGAGGAAATTAAAATGCATCATCTGTGTGCTTTGAAGAGCAGGAGAGGTTGTCATAAAAGATTATTATTATCCTATGGAGGGGCATTCGTCACATATATTCATAGAGTTAGACAACTTTAGTGAAGCAGATTCAAAAATAATAACCATTTGAAGACCCGAAGAGCAAATGTATTGTTAAAGTGTAAATGAAGCTTTCACAAGTTGAAGAGCACTTTGTGGATCTTTCTTTTGGATCTAGCTATATAAAGTGAAAAGGGTATTTGAGTTCAAGTTGACAGTAGATATAGAAGAACGTTGTGTAGTAATAGTTACCATATGTCTCTTGGTAATTGGCTTCGGTCTTCGTGGGGTTAACTTGCCTAACATCCTGAACAGTGTATTAATGTGAGACGGACAAATCTGAGTGCCGGTCTCTCTCAAAGCTCTTCAGCGCACTAAGACCTGGATCACAATTATAACTAGTTTGACTGACATCCACTCAGTGTCCCCGCAGGGGGAAAAGGTGTTATTGGTTACTTGAACATACCACAGATATTAGACCGCATATCCAGTGTCTACAATGTAGAAATGAAACTTTAAAATCACAGATTTAATGGGAGGGTGTTAATTAACTTGGCACAGTCTGCTGTATAAAGTATGCTGGAATGAGTCTGGAATGTTTATTTGCGTCTAGATATGGAGACATTATGTAACAGATTATTGTTGCTTACATAAGGTACAGCAACAAGTGTTGGGGGTTGTTTAGTGTGCAGAAGGTTTTGAATATCCCAGTGTATTCTGGTTAGAGATTCATATTCACACCGCCATTCAAAAGATACATTATAAATATTATAATTATGAAATATAATTATCATTTTAAATAACTTTTCCTATTATTTTCGGTATTGGAAACAGTTTTACTGCATTATATTTTTGATGAAATTTTGTAAAATTGTGGCTACCACTTTTGATCAATTAAAGTGTTAGTTTTTCTTCCCCAAAAAGGTCTTACTGACCCTAAACTTTTGAATAGTGGTGTACAAAAAAATAATGTTGTATTAGAATGACAAGAATACTTTTGTCTTCTTTGCCCCATTTTGTCTTTTAATTGATTTTGTCTTGTTATTAGTCATACATTTAGTAATCTTTTTCTTTTAAATGTCATTAGGCTTTTCTGCTCAAGAACAAGATTTAGAATCGTACAGGCAAATCTTGAGACACAGAAGGACTTGTTTTATTCATCTCCCCATGTTTAAACAGAGTTTCTTTCATAGCCGTTCTCAAGAAAGCGAGAAGCAAGTAAGAGTCGCTGTTGGTGCTTGGATGCTTTTAGGAAATGACTTCAGTTGGGACTCCTGAAAGTCATCCCCAAACACACACAAATCATTGAAACCAGGTCTCAAGGAGTTTTCCATGCACTCTGATGTCTGTGAGAAAAAAATGTTGAGCCTTGCGGTGAAAGGATGTACCTTACTCAGGAAAGCCCAAGGCTGGGTTCTGTGACACTTAAGTTCACTTTGATTTACAGACTTTCTTTGGGGTTACGAAGTTTGGGGTTGGAGGAATTTTGAGGGGAACAATTGCACTCTTTGTATGGTTGGTTCATAAAGGTCAGTGCTGTGGAACAGGATGTTTCCAGGTCACTTGAGGAGAGGCCAATAACTTTTTTTTCCACAAATGACTCCCCAGTGCTTTCTTTTTGCTAGCCACCTGGTTCAGGCACTTTATATTTACTGAAACAGTTGCTGAATATCGGTCATTGTAATGGTTAAACTGATATATAATGGTGATAAAATGGTTGGATGATTTCAGCAAGAAAGGAGAAGAAGTTAAAAGGAAAAAATTATACCGTCATAGGGAAGTGAGACATTTTAGAAGATGCAAATGATGAATCACATGACCACCCGCATGCTAAATATAGATTTCCACTTAATACAGTTTTCACAATGCTTCTTGGAATCGCACATCTCCACTTGAAAGTGCACAAAATGTAACTTATGTGGCCTAGCTGTTTATTTTGTAAGAAATCCATGGCTACCATCTTTGCTTATGTTGGCAGAGGACAAACAGGAGTTGAGTTACCATCTGTTTTGATAATCAGTTCAATCTGCTTTTCTCTTCCGTGTGTTTTACAAGTCCGTCCCATGCCTGAATGTTAGGATTGTTGCCTTTGTTTAGATTGCCTTCTAGTTTTCCACTCTATCACCGTCTTAAGATGCTGTGGGTTGCTGAAGATAGTATGCTAACAATTTGTTGAGATTGGTATGTCAACAACCTTTAAAAATAATTCCTCTGTCTCTAAATGCACATACCATGGAATATATTATCAAAGTATCCTCAAGTGTTTCTTGCCAAAATTGTGTATGTCAAACAACTGTAAGTCATTAAATGGGGGAAAAAATAATTATGCAATAGAAAATTCTTCAGTTAAAATATATATTTTCATTCAAGTCTGTAGACTAGTAATGGCTCCGAAATGGATTTATTTAGTCTCAATACAAGCACTGTATCATTGTAAAACCCAAATGACCTTCACAGCATTTATTTTTGGGAAAAACAAGCCTTTTTAGGATTGAGTTTGTAATAGTGACCTGGTAAAAATAAGTAATTATGCATGTAAACATTAACTGCATTAGTAAGAGATCATAACATTTTTTTAGAAAAGGAAACGTTTTAGGACAGCTATACGTCAATTATTGCACCTTTGCATGGTGGTTTCTAGGAATTTCCCATTGTTTTTATTGGCAGGACCACTGGTGTTAGAGTTCCCTCTCAGGAGTTTCCCTGGCCCATACTGTACCTCTGAATTCTTCAACTACCAAAGGAAATTAGATTTTATGACCGTCTAAGACCAACTCGAGCACAGACCTTATTTATTATGGAAATACCTGGCACAAAATAAAAAGAAGTAGTAAAATATAGCCTAAGCCGTGTACTTTAAAGCACTGAGGAGTGTGTTGGTTGTCACAGCCCTTACAGTAATAAAGAGAGAAATATAGACCTGATTTCCTTCAGAGGTTCCTCAAGAACTCCCATTTCCGATGAGATCTGTACAGAATCTTCTATGAAACCCAATAAAGTGATGTTTTTTAACATTTCTAAATAGGGTGGTCAGCTATGAGTGCTGTCCTGGATATGAGAAGGTGATTGGAGAAAAAGGCTGTCCGGCAGGTATGTAGTTATAAATTGTGTGCATGAAAACGTTTTTTTTTATGATGATATAACAATAAAAAATGGATTTATTTTATAAAAAGCCCTACCTCTGGTGAACATCTATAAAACCTTGGGTGTGGTTGGAGCCACTACTACCAAGATGTACTCTGAAAGAGCGAAATTGCAGGAGGAGATCGAAGGTCCCGGCAGCTTCACATTCTTTGCTCCAAGCAATGAGGCTTGGGCTGCGCTTCCCACTGTGAGTTCCCAATAGTGCATCTCCATAGATCATGTAGAAGAAGAGTTCCCTGCCATTTTAAGCAAGGCAGAGTTCCCAAAAATCATGCAAAAAACGGAAAAAATAGCAAGATAAGCTCAATGTCATTTCAAAATGTGCCGTAGGAAATTCTGGATGCCCTGGTGAGCAACGTCAACATTGAACTCCTCAACGCTCTGCACTACCACATGATCAACAAACGCTTGACCTCTGACGACCTTAGGCATGGCACTTCGTTCTCGTCCATGTATCAGGACTTTGATGTTCATATCCACCATTATTCTAATGGAGTAAGTCCAGTTTGGTTGCTGACCAACAAGAGATGCTCTCAATGAAAACATGGTGTTTATTTATTGATGTACATTCCAAAGGTTTTGTGCATTTTACCAATCTCATGTTTTGTTGCAGGTTGTGACAGTGAACTGTGCAAGGCTTGTGAAGACAGACCAGCATGCCACCAATGGAATTGTGCATGTTGTTGACAGAGTCATCACCGCCATCACCAATAATGTCAACTCTTTGATTGACACAGATGATGACCTGGACACTCTACGGGTAGATCTTATATGGCTATTAAGGGAATTTGCTGGCATTTAGTAGAAAAAATTGTGCATTATATGACCTCCTTTGCTTTTGATTTAGACTGCGGTTGCTGCTGCTGGTCTCACCAATCTGTTGGAGAACGAGGGTTCCTACACCATCTTTGCTCCAACCAATGAAGCCTTTGAGAAGATTCCTCCAGAAACGCTGACCAGAATTTTGGGAGACCCAGTTGCTCTCAAAGGTACTTTTTTCAGCGTGAAGCAAGTTTGATTTTATTTCCAAATGCGATGCATTTCTGAGTGAAACTGGATATTCAATGAGACAAAATGGTGTGTGGGATTTAATTGTATCAATTGGGAATTGATTGGATTGTGAAAGATAGGACATTTGTCTATAGCAGAATGGAGCCTGGTGGTTGGAAGAAGCCGCTGAAATCGTAACGTCAGCCAAGCAGGAAAATCATTTCAGTATCCAAGAAAGCTATTAGACTGTGCTAAAAGATTATGAAGACAAACGTTTGGTTAGGAATAAAGCACACTCATGAATCGTGCGTAATAAGAGCAGAAACATGCAAAAAAAAATAGGAACTATTTGGTTTCAGTTGAGTTTGAGTTCCCATCCCAGATGTTGCAACAAGAGTTTAATTTTGTGTTTCCAGAACAGTTTTTATGGTTTCACCAACAGTCTGCTCATTGTTTGGTCTCCATCCACTTTAGATCTGCTGAATTACCACATCCTGAAGAACCTGCACTGCTCCGAGTCTATTGTGGCTGGAACACCTCTGGAGACCCTGCAGGGCACCGTTCTGGAAGTCGGCTGCGATGGCGATGATATGACCATCAACGGCAAAGCCGTCGTCACGCAGAGAGACAAGCTTGGAACCAACGGAGTCATTCACTATGTCAATGAACTTCTTATCCCGGACTCAGGTTTGATCTTTAGAAGATCTTAGGGCCAAGGCAAATTAGTGTGAGAGCGCAATTCCATAAAAGCGCAGACAGATAGGAGAGGAAAGTTCAGTGCATGAAATGAAGAACACAGACACAGCTGGATCATTTCTATAATGATCAGCACAATCTACAAAGAGCAGGGCAAATTAGCATCTGGTTTAAGACATGCTTTTTTGGTTGTTAAATTACGGGCACTAAAACCAACAAAGTGACTAGATCAAACCTTAAAACTTGCATGACTCATTTCAAAGCTCTTTTGCCATAAATTTTACTTCTGAGAAACTCCAGCAAATTCTTATGCAAACAAGGTCTGCAACGGTCTGCAACCGTGCCTTTTCAGTGCTAATTCTCCACTGCGTGCCTTTAGTAAATCCTGACAATAGTTTGATATTTGTACATGTAAATATTAAATTGAACAAATTAGCAATACACAATATTTGTATATTTATTGTAACATATAATATATTTATAATTAATTGCGATAAATCACATCCAAAACAAAAGTTTTGTTTAGGTAATATATGTGTGCTGTGTATATTTGTCATGTATATATAAATACACACACACATGTATATTTCATGAAAATATGTTTATATATTAAATATATTTATTTATAATATCAAATATATAAATATAAATATAGACATGTAAATATTTTAAGTATGTATTTATACATACTTAATAAATATACACAGCACACATACATATATTATGCAAACAAAATCTTTTATATCTAACATATAATGCATATAATTTTTAATATTTGTAATGCTGTATTGTTTTTATTTATTTATTTTTAGCCAAGACCCTTCTGGAGCTTGCAGAGGGATCTGTTGTTACTACAGCCTCCAAGCTTTTTAAAGATGCCGGTCTTACTGATCATCTCACTGGCTCCGAGGCTGTGACTTTATTAGCTCCACTGAACGATGCATTTAAAGGTCAGATAACTCTATTTTCTTTGAGCTACCGTAGCAATTGAGCCTTAAGCAATGCTGAAATAACTGTAATTGTGTAATTTGCGTGCAGACAAGAGTTTGGCCATGACACCCGACCTGAAGAAACTGCTGAGAAACCACATTCTCAAAGAGAAGTTTTCCTCCAAGAGCCTTTACCATGGGCAGGAGTTGGAGACCCTTGGTGGATTGAAACTGAGAGTGTTTGTGTTCAGAAATGTAAGTCTTGAATTATACTAATTGGAGTAATACAACAGAAACCCAAATCCAGGCTGCTCTTTTTAAATGAAACGTTGATATCTATCCATCCTATCACAACAGATCAATACTTTTCCTTTTCATGACAGTGGTGAAGGAAATAAATCCTTACATCTTGCATTATGAAACTCCCCGTTTCCCATCCTAATCCATCAAACACACATACGAGCCACGTTTTGTATTTCCAGCCATGTTGTAGCTGGCAGCGAGGCTGGTATCGTTCAGTCTACGCTCTCACATTTCTGCTTCGTAATGGAATTCACAGACCACCGGAAGCCTCTCCTTTGGATCACCTTAACGTTTTCCACAGACCACTTCATGCATCATCTGTCTTGTGAGAAAAGAGAGTTTTGACACAGATGCTCTCATCTGTATTACCAATAACCTTAACTGTTTAACTTAACAGAACCTGTGCATTGAGAACGGCTGCATTGCTGCACATGACAAAAATGGCCGCTATGCAAACATGTTCATCGTTGACAAGATCCTGGCACCACCCATGGGAACTGTCATGGATGTCCTGAAGGCGGATAACCGTTTCAGGTAAGCCCAGTGATGATAATCCTCACAGTGATGACTTAAAGGGACTGTTAAATAAATTTAGGTATCATATGAATGTCGTTTCAAAGCAGTATGGATGTATATTCAGTATTAGGACATGATGAGAACATCTTGAATTTGTGTCAAATGTGACCCCACTGATGTGAATGGCATTTGGTCAGAAGACAGATGTAAACAAACCGCAATTGCGAGAAAAGGCACCAACAAACTAAAGCTATTTATGGTGTTAATTTTATGGTGTTTGTACAGTGTTTTATGGTGCTTGACAGCCCAAATTCCATCTGGAAACAAGACAACACTTTTTTAATTTATCTTTTGTATTCCACATAAGACATACAACTGTATAGG
The DNA here is from genome assembly GCA_032357475.1 of Enteromius thamalakanensis. Taxonomy (NCBI): domain Eukaryota; kingdom Metazoa; phylum Chordata; class Actinopteri; order Cypriniformes; family Cyprinidae; genus Enteromius; species Enteromius thamalakanensis. The sequence continues at coordinate 14,760,409 of JAUCMT010000026.1, forward strand.
CTTGAAACAATGTCATTTTTAGTATCACTAAGGTACTATTATAGTCTTAATTAATATTGTGATTCATTTTCTATTTTCAGGGTTTTTTTATGTCTATATATTTATTTTATTATATATATATATATATATATATATATATATAATAAAGGGAGCACTTGAACAACACAATTTAACACAGACCACTTCTCTGTTCCTATGCTTTCTGGCTGATGTTTTGGTCACTTTTGAATGCTGGGGGTGATTTCTCTCTACTGGTAGCATGAGACGGAGTCTACAACCCACACAAGTGGCTCAGGTAGTGCAGCTCACCCAGGATGAGAAGGTTTGCTGTGTCTGTCAGCGTAGTGTCCAGAGTATGGAGAAGCTACCAGGAGACAGGGTCCGGGTCGGTTCTGTCCAGCACATTTACGTGTCTCTTTGGGTTTGGGTACGAATTTTTGGACTCGTGAAGACCTCTATTATGAGGACTCGACGTCCACACCATGCAGGACGTTTGGTGTTTGCCAGAGGACACCAAGATTGGCAAATTCTCCACTGGCGCCCTGTGCTCCTCACAGATGAAAGCAGGTTCACACTGAGCACATGTGACAGATGTGACAGAGTCTGGAGATGCCGTGGAGGACGTTCTACTGCCTGCAACATCCTCCAGCATGACCGGTTTGGCATTGGGTCAGTAATGGTGTGGGGTGGCATTTCTTTCGATGGCCATGTGCTCGCCAGAGGTAGCCTGACTGCCATTAGGCACCGAGATGAGATCCTCAGACCCCTTGTGAGACCATACGCCGGTGCGGTTGGCCTTGAGTTCCTCCTAATGCAAGACAATGCTAGACCTCATGTGGCTGGAGTGTGTCAACAGTTCGACTGGCCCCAGACCTGAATCCACATCATGTCTCTCTCCATCCACCAGGAGTTGGCGGATGCTTTAGTCCAGGTTTGGGAAGAGGTCCCTCAGGAGACCATCCACCACCTCATCAGGAGCATGTCCAGGCGTTGTAGGGAGGTCATACAGGCACATGGAGGTCACACACACTACTGAGCCTCATTTTGACTTGTTTTAAGGACCTTACATCAAAGTTGTATCAGCCTGTAGTGTGTTTTTCCACTTTACTGTTGAGTGTGACTCCAAATCCAGAGCTCCGTGGGTTAATACATTTGATTTCCATTGATAATTTTTGTCTGATTTTGTTGTCAGCGCATTCAATTTTTTATTATATATATTACTACTCTATTATTATTTTCTTCTATATTTATTAATTCCTGTACTGTTATAAATCTGATTTTAGCTTTTGTTATTTTGCTACCTTTTAGTACAAAGTAAACCAAATTCAGAATTTTAAATTGAACATATAAAATCAATTAAATTGAACAACATTATATATTATGTTATTCTTATTTATTATTTCATTATATATATACATATATTTTATTTTTTTCAGTTTTATTCAATTAAAGAACTTTTCTAAGGTTTTAGTATTAGTTAAAAATATTTTTTTATTTTTTTAAGATTTTATATTTGCTTATGACTATTTAAGCCATTTTAAAGGTTTGAGAGTACAAAAGGTTTAACCTCACATCAGCGGTGAATTAACAAAAATATCCTATGAAAAGAAGAAAAGGTTTTCCACCATAAAGGGCATAACTGTTTTCCCAGTCTTATTGAAAGGGAATTTGCAGCTGCTGTCTCTCAGCCACATTCAGTGTCAGTCTCTCACAACCTTTTTCATAATGATCGTGCACTTGCGTGTTCAAACGTGAGGCTGTAATTTCTTCAGATTTCTAATGACCTGGGTGGACTCTGAACTGTCAGTCTAACTGTCTTCTATGGCCTAAAGATACACTCCTAATAATGTGCATTAATGAACTCTCATCCTGCAGCACTTTGGTTGGCGCCATTCAGAGAGCAGGCCTGACCGAGCTCCTGAACAAAAAAGGATCCTACACCTTCTTCGCCCCCACCAATTCTGCTTTCAGTGCAATGCCCCCCGCAGACCTCAACAAACTCATGAGTAATGTCTCCTGTGTCACCATATGTTCAGTTCATCATCACACAGATTTGTTTATATAGGAAGTCTGTAAACAGTAGAAGTGTTGTTGTATTTGCACACTATAACATCTGTTGTGTCCTTGCTATTTTGTACATAGGAGACCCTAAGGAGCTGGCAAACCTTCTGAGATACCATATTGGTGAAGAGTTCCTGGTCAGCGGCGCTGTGACCTCACATACCAGAGTGCAGCCCATGACAGGAGATAAACTGGAGTTAGGCACTGTCAGTACCCAACAATTTTGATCTTATTATTGAGTCAAAAATGCTTTTTAGAGTTTGTATCTTTAATACAAGTGAAATCTCAGACATATTGGTGCACTGATGTTTAAAAGTCTGGGGTTGGTAGTTTTGAGTCTCTATTGTTCACCAAGTCTGCACTTACTTATATAATAATAATATTCTTAAGTATTTTTAAATTCTACAATAACTGATAAAATAATTAACTTATTTAATTTAATAATTTTCTGCATCAGTACTCCAGTCTTTAGTGTCACAGGACTCTTCAGAATTCATTTTATATGCTTATTTTTCATTTTCAGCATTGAAATCAGTTATGCTGCTTAATATTTGTTTTTTTAGAATTTTTACAAGTTCAAAAGACCAGTATTTATTAAATGCATTAACAGTATTTGTTTCTTTTTTTAACCTTACTAACCACAAATTTCGAAACAAATTATTTATTGAATTTACTTAATTTCTTTTAGTTAAGTAATTCATTTTAGCTACATTTAAATAAACAAATGGAGTGAACTAACTTTTTTTTTAAACTAAATTTGTGTATTTAAATGTAGCTAATGTAGCTTATCATTAAAAAAATAAAGTATAATTGTTCTCAGTATGTTTAGTTTACAAAAAAAATATTAAATTATATTATCATTATTTGCTCACTTTTGTGTCATTTTAAATATATATGCTATCACTATCATAAAACAGAAACATATTTTTTTGCTTATTTATTTATATATTTTTAACTTTATTAAACTTATTTTTTATACATTATACAAACGATTCATTACTAACATTCTGTATAAAGGCTCTTCAAAATTAATCTTTTTGACATCTTTTGTTTACAATAGAAAAATAAATAACATAAATTTAAATGGATTTTTTTTTAAACAAGAAATTATGTAATAAATCAGTTTCAATCTGATCATTCGTATGGCTTCTGATCTTCTCATCTCCTTCAGCGTAACTCCACCATATACGTGAACAGAGTACCTGTTGTCCAGACTGATCTGATGGCTACCAATGGAGTTGTACATGCTGTTGATGTAATCATAAAGCCACTGCGTAAGTCATAAACCAGTTTTTCTTATTTTATGATAAAAGCATCTTATTTCAGAGCTTCCTAACAGTGTGGCACTTCACTTTGTTGTAGCTCCTAAAACTGTGAGTGACCAGGCTGATAGCTCCACAATCAGACGCACATCTGCTGTGAGGGTTAGTATACCATTAACTAGTATTCACTAGTAGAGTTCCTAGCTTTTTATACATATTTTTGTGCTGGAATTGTCCAAAAAAAGTAATATATCTTCTTCTCAAATTTTTTATTTCAGGCTGGGCCTCAAGCATTGAAAAATGGTATGTATGTATATTTTTTCCCACATAAATGCAATTAATAAACCGATATATTTCCAAATTTGCATGGGATTGCACTGAAGAGAAAAGTATATAATATATTAAGTCTGATTGATATATAAGTATATAATATATTTCTTGCCACATTACAGACGATCTCTTCCAGAAGGTCCTGAAAAGTCATAGCAGCAGAACAATGTCTCGTGTCCAGTAAACATAGCCCCACAGAGTAAAACTGTAGTTCATTTGAACCTCCACCACTTCAAAAGAATGGGAACACACAGTGGAGAGATAGTTGAAGGCTAAGAAAATCAAGGCAACAAAGTACATAACGCTGAAAATGGAAAACAGTTCAGCATTTCAGGACTGCGACTTTTTCATGTGCCGAAGACCCTTGGATGAAAAGCGGAGGTTTCTAAATATCACAAATTCACGCCAGCAATGTGTTATAGCACTTCATATGTTTTGGGATATTCATTCGACTTCTGTTTTGGAATCTCAGTCTGAATTATTTGAATCAGATGTTGGTTAATGTTAACATTTCGTATTTCTTTTTATTGTTTTTGTAATGATTTGGTTGTTGTATTTGATATAGCATGTTTGCATGGTTTAAGCTGGAACAAATGCTATTTGGGCACATAAAAAAAACACACGGATCAAATTGATGTCTTAATTTCCCATGGTCAATAATGTAGAATTGTTAGCAGATTGTTTGTTATATTACACCAAAGATGTTTTGTGAAGAACCAAAGATCACCGTCTGCATATTTCTTAATAAAAATGACCATTTTGTAGCCACAGAGTTATAGTTTAAATATAACTAGCCAGTGCCTTTGAATGTAGTTTGCTCTCTCTGTTACAAGCCAATTTGTCAGTTCACTGAGCTGAGTTCACTATGTGCTGGATTGTCATAATGTGGTGATTAATGTGTGGCAATTAAAAGTCTCACTCAAGTCTGCTTGGTCCCATTAATGACTAAATCATTTCTCCAAATTCCCTTTCTCTGCTTGGAGTCACTAATTCGTTCCCTTAAAAGTCACCTTTTATAAAAAATACAAATTTAAACAGTTTTCTGCATTATTATTTTTTTACTGCCTTAAAATTGGATTAACAAGCCAAGTATAGGCCTAATTAAACATGTAGGTGTCTATACACCTTTTTATTTGTTTCATTTTCATATTTCTAGCAGTAATACATGCATTTACATTGTGCTTAAATTGCATAATGTTATAAATGTAACAATAAAGGTAAATATGTAAACATATATATATATATATATTTTTTTTTTTTAACGAAGCATTA
>JAUCMT010000026.1:14774814-14789449 GCA_032357475.1 Enteromius thamalakanensis
ATTACAATAGCCAGTCTTAACAGTTTACGTGAGCTGGCTCTTTATTTGAGTTTATTTCTTGTTTTCTATATCAAACGTGAGTGCGGTAAGAACATCTACGGCATATCACGTTGGCCAAAACACACAAGGAAACACGTTGTAAAACGAAATATCACCGGCAATCACCGACATCGCATTCGGACGGGATTAGTTTTCTATCAAACAAAATCTACACAGATTACATTAGCATTAATAAAATAGTCATTTATTTTACTTTTTAAAATTTGAACGCATATAAAATACGTACAATTATGTATATAATAAATATAGCCAAAATGTATCTGTATTTACAATTACGGATGGTTTCATCTTGGGTGCTTTCTTTCCCAAATGGCTTCATTAACTCTGCTGATGTAACGTTAGACAAAGTGGGGGGGGGGAGACAGAGCTGTTTTTTACCGGTTTTATCTAGTTTCACCTGTTCATACATTACATCATGGCCATTCACAGTACTCTAGTTTTTATAACATTAACATTTATTACAACAGCTCCATTGCAGAGTCTTTAAAGAACGTCTCTGCTCTATTGTTCTGACTAGTGACGCGGTGCGCCTCCAGAGTTCCCGGCAAACCTTTCGAGTTCTTCTGATTGGTCCACTGCTTTGGAACTGGCTTTGTTCAGTGGCACAGCATGTGAAAGTTGAAATTCTCAGTTTTTTTACAACATACAGAACATGCTGTTTCTTTGCTGACTTGCTTTTTTTTTTTTTCAAATCAAGCAGGAATTGTGCTTATAACTAACCAAAAATTAAGTTTTACTTGAATAGGTAGCTACATTTGTCCATATAATGAAAAATTTAATCAGGCCAAAAAAGGTCTACCCCAAAATATAGTTTTTATTTGTTCTTATTCGAATGTGAAAAAGCGACAAACATGCACAGTGTATTGAAAACATACCAAAGAGCAGACGTTTTCATACACTTTGCACTTGTCACTTTCACTTTTGCATGTGTTTTTGGTAGACCTGCTTTTGGACGGCTTCTATTATAGTCATGTAAACTTTGGCATGGTATGTGTGAGAATCCAAGAACAAGACTTTTTGCATACAAAAATTGGAAAACAGGAATTACGTCAGTGACAAAAGATGACAGGCACCCGCCCCCAGTCAAATGCAGGTACTGTTCCGCAGTAAATATTTTTTTGTTTTTGTATCAGTGACCCTGACCGGTAACATCTCCAGTCTTAAAGACATTTGTTTTGACACACACTATTTTGTAAACTTCATAGCTCACATGATATGCATTTAAAGAAAAATGTATAAATACTTTTTAAACAGTTCAAGTACATATTTTCATATACTTATTTGGGCCTGTTTAGTGTTACTGCCATTTTTAAAGATGTTTCCAACCAAAGCTGTCAGCAGAGATAAACTTACACTACCATTCCAAATTTTAATTTTGTTGTACTTTTTAGCAATTATTAAATTAAATGAATCAAGTGTCTCATTACACCAACTTTTGTAGTGTTACAAAAACAGAAAACCTGAAAAAAATTAATTTCCACAAAAATATTAGGCAATACAGCTATTTTCAGCATTAATAATCATAAGAAAAGCTGCAAATTCAAAGGATTTCTGATGATGCAGGACAGAATATCTTACCAACCACAAACATTTAAACAGTAGTGTATACTGAACTCTTTAATTCATCTGATGAACTGCTAAATTAGATCCTGTACTCCTGGTGGAAGACAATGACTTGTCAATTACATCTTGTGCTATTAATGTCAGGGCTGGTTTGATTTGCTCCTGCTTCCGTTGTGTGTATATATGTGTCTGTACACAATCAGAGTCTGAACAATATCTGTTGTACTGACAGTGGAGTGAGAGTTGACCTACTTTACTTATGTTTGGCTGTTGTTCGCCCGTCTTAACTGTGCCTTAGACTAACAATGATTACTGATCCATCATTCTTATTTTACATAAAGCACGGTGTGGCTTGACAGGACAAACACTGTAGTGGTCTGGGAGTGGGAAGTGCTTTGAATAGTAACATTTTGTCCCGAAGAGCCAATGGGCTGATGTTTGGCAGCTGAAGAGGTCAAGGGGAAGGGATGTGGCTGCAGGAAGTGCCTCTCAGAGGTCTTATATCCTTTCTGTCCTGGTTACATTTGCAACTTTTTCAGCAGCTGTGCGGTGCCCCGCTCGTCTCGCTCCGGGAGCTCCCTGGGTGGGGCAGCAGGAGGCTGTTGCTTACAGATCCAACACAATGAGTCTGTTGTAGTTCACCATAACACATGGCAGATGAGTACATCCTAGCAGTTATCTGTAAGACCTCAGATGTGTGTGTGGTTTTTATAAGTGAAAAGGCGTTAGTGGATTTTGCGCACTTCCTTTGGACAGTGTTTTCATGTGTTTGTATTTTTTTTTTTTAGTTTAAAATTGTCATTGTGCACTTATGTACTGGTGTAAATGATTGGTCACTTGTTTTAAGTAGTCTAGTTATACTATTCAGCACTAAGTAGGGTTGTGCAGATGTCTTTGTCGATAGTCAAGATGATATTTGGCTCATTTTCTTATTAACGTAAAGAACTTTTATAATTATTAGATGGCCTGTTATATTTTGGGCTAACATACACAGAAATGAGGCTTCTCCTTCTCATTGGAAATGTTTTAAAAATGAACTCTAAAACTAAGCCCACATCAAAATTGAACTGTCTGGTGATGAATAATATTATAAATTTACAAATTATATCAAGAGTGCTAAAAGAGACATATTTTAGACATCTTTTCTTGGCGTGATCTGCGTCTTTTTTCTTATCAGTGCAAAAGACACTAAAAATACTGACTTTGGTCACGCAAGTAAGTGTTATACACCATTTGAATCTGTTAAGTGTCTACTTTATTTATTTATTTATTTTTTTTGGAGTACACTCTCAGTAACAACAAAAGTGTTTTTGCAAAATAAGGAATTTTGTGTCAATAAAAATTACGAAACCCCTTCGTCACCAGCATTTCGTTTCCTTTTACTTTACTTCAAAAAGTATAAAAGTAGGCTACCCAAAAATACTTTTAACCTGTTTATGTCCAATATTTAATGTTAGACTGTTGGTCTTTTAAAATGAATCTACTCTTCACCTTTTGTTGACTGATAGCTTCTGTGCTGATGGGCTACACTTGTCACAGTAGGACACGTGGTTGTATTAGACATGAATGACTGCTGTATTCCAATATATGAACTAGCTTTTTAAATATTTTTATGTTTAACATCTTAGTTTTTCAGTTTGTTTGAACTCTCTAAGAGAGCCTTTAGCTCTAAGAAGAGCTAAATAGCTGTCACCCATTCCACAAGTTCGCACGTTTATTAAAGATGATAGCGTGTTTGATACCGAGCTGTCCAGGGGAGCGAGCTGGGTGCTCGGCGGACACTAAGCCCTAGTAGTTGAAACCCTTGCAAGGGCAGAGCTCGAAACCCAGCGTACCCCATGTGCTTCTCAATGTTTTTTACTCATGCTTCCTATTATCCACAACAATATTGAAAGGCCCTGTCATATAGGCTAATTGGTTTCCACATCTACTCTAATGTCAGTTTTATCAGTTTTTAAATGTGCTAAATCTAGGATTGTTCATAATTTATAAAAAAAAAAAAAAAAAAAGCAATTATAATTAAAAGTTAAATTCTGTGTGATCTTTGTCATCATGAATTTCATGCATGCATCTTATTTGCAAACTTTGATGTCAGTTCCTCTCTTTTGTTGCAGGTGCCCTTTCTCAAAGTGCCAGCCTCTGAGCGCAGCTGGTATCTGGTATGGATTAGTCTTTAGTATCTAATAGTCATCTCATCATTGTTTTCAACCTTAATTTCTCAACCGCCCTTTACGCTAATTCTTGGAGTGGTTGTGACCCAGTTCCACCCCCTTCCCGCTTCACTGCAGGCCTTCCTGAACCCTGAGCACCAGCAGCTGCGTCCTGCCTCGTCTTCCTGTCCTTGGTCGTACAAGGCTAAGCTCGTCCACTCCCCCACCCCCCCACATACACACACACTCATAATTGTCTTCCTGGCACACTGCGGACCAAGAGCGCTTCAGATCCCGCTTCCTGGTGCAGCCCAGCACTATGACCTCCATGTCCAGTCTGTTCTCCTTCACCAGCCCGGCGGTGAAGCGGTTGCTGGGCTGGAAGCAGGGCGACGAGGAGGAAAAATGGGCGGAAAAGGCTGTGGACGCCCTGGTGAAGAAGCTAAAGAAGAAAAAGGGTGCCATGGAGGACTTGGAGAAGGCCCTCAGCAGCCCCGGACAGCCCAGCAAATGTGTGACCATCCCCCGGTCGCTGGACGGGCGGCTGCAGGTGTCCCACAGGAAAGGCCTGCCTCATGTCATCTACTGCCGCGTATGGCGCTGGCCTGACCTGCAGTCCCATCACGAGCTCAAACCCCTCGAGGTGTGCGAGTATCCATTTGGTTCCAAACAGAAAGAAGTGTGTATCAACCCATATCATTACAAACGAGTGGAAAGTCCAGGTAAGTCAAGACTGACACGTTTCTATTACTTCTCATAGTTTTAAAACACAATATTAAGACTTTCTCTGCAAATTTATGGCAAGAGATACATAGACTACAGGGTACTTATATTCAGTTAAAACTAAAACCATAAACTTTTTTGTTATTTGACATGAAATATATGTGACTAAGAATAAAATAAAATAAATATTAACAATAAAAAGTACATTTATTTTATTTCTGCTAGTTGTCAAAAGCAACATTACTTATTTTCATTTACTTTTATTTTAATTTCATATTTTAAACTTGATGTAATAATAATTAAAAAAATAATTAAAATTTAAACCCGAAAATAAAAAGTAGCAATATAGAAATGAAAAAGAACGAATAAATAAAAAGTCAAAAAGCAAAAATAAATGACTAAAATGTAAAATAAAATGCAAAAAAATATCTAAATATAGCAATATTTTAGAAATACAAAACGACGCCTGGTACACTACTGGTCAGAAACATAGGGTTGGTAATCGTTTTTCCCTTATGTCCACTAAAGCTGCATTTATTTAATTAAAAATAGTAAACCGTAATATTACATGTTATTACAACTTAAATATTTAATAATATATTATAAAATATTAATATTTTAAATATTAAATTATAACATACTCCAAATCCAATTTTATTTCAACCAGTATATCACCAGTCTAAGCAGTTTAATATTTTTGTTGAACCATGTTAAAACTCGTGATCAGTCACACATTATTGATCATATCAGCTGATTTCATGTCAAATAATTTTTTTTTTCTGAGAAGCTGTTGTTGATGGCAAGAAAACAAAAAAAAACTACGGATGCGAGGATATGTGGCCTATTATTTCCTCTGCATATCCAGCAGTATAGGCCGTGTTGACTATCAGATATCCTTTGCCCCCAGAGGCCCTCTGATCTCTGTAACCTCTCTTGCCCTCTGCTTGGATTGAGATGTGCACTGTATCGAGCTTTTCAAGGGCAGATATCACATGTCACTCAGGAGAGAAAACACATTTCTGTTGAAGCCAGAAAACTGATCTGTTGTGCCTTAGCTATTACCTTGGAGCCGGCGTCGGCCAATCAGCACACAGATGTCAAGGATGCAGGGCTGCCATAAATATTTAAATCAGAATGATGTTTAAATTAGTGTTATCTTTTTACAGTGCTCCCTCCGGTGTTGGTGCCACGACACAGCGAGTTCAACCCGCAGCACAGTCTGCTGGTGCAGTTTCGCAACCTGAGTCACAATGAACCTCACATGCCTCTCAACGCCACTTTCCCAGAATCCTTCCAACAGCACAGCGGAGGAAGCTCATTCCCCATCTCTCCAAACTCGCCCTACCCTCCATCTCCCGCCAGCAGCGGCACCTACCCCAACTCTCCTGCAAGCTCTGGGCCATCCAGCCCCTTCCAGCTGCCAGGTAAACACAGCACCTCTTATTACAGTGGCGTGATTAATGGTCTAAAAATCAATTGAAAACCCATGCCATCCTATTATTAAATGAAAATGATTCACCTGTGTCTATTAAAACACATAGAGAAAATGTTTAGGTAAGAAACAGCTTCACAAACAATCTTTTTCAACTACACTGCATTATTTTTGTCTTGCAGTCATTTATATTGTTATACTGGGTTGATAGTTTATAGTTTAGAAATAAACTTTGTTTATGATAGTGATCAAAATAAAGCCAATCCACTTTTAAAAATGGTATTTACTTTTTCGATACTTGACTTTTAGGCCGGGTTTCAAAAACAGGCTTAGAAAAAAGCATATAAAGTATATTAAGACAAAACAAAGCTTCACCCAAAAATTTTGTCATGAATTACTCACCGTTTTAAACCCTTAAGACATTCATTCATCTTCGGAACATAAGTTAGGACATTTTTGATCAAATCAGAGAGCCATCTGACCCTCCATAGACAGCAATACACCTGAAATGATCTCAGCTCCTGAAACTTAGTAAAAACATTGTAAAACCGTCCATGAGACATCAGTGGATCAACTTCAGTTTTGTCATCTAACCCTTTAAGCTTTGTCTGTAAAACTGGGGGTTAAAAATTTATGTCAATGAGTCATTCGTTCAAGAGATTTGTTCTAAAAATGCAGATTCATCCACTAATGAAACAATTAAGTATTTGAGTCATTGAATCATGCATTCAAACCAATATTTCATCATTTTAATATAAAAAATTGGTGTATTAAATATTATTTTAAATTGTTTAATAATTTGTCCAAACTGTTGTGTGACCCTGAATGATAAACCTGTGATATGACGGGGAGTTGTGTTCTGTCGATTGCTGTCAGTAAACAATGGAAATGCCAGCTAAGCAGCACACCAAAGCCCGGGGACTTCAGTCCTGCTGCTGGGTGTCCATCACTTGGCACCGGCCCGCGCTCCCTCTATTCTGTATCGAGTGATTTGCTGATGCCTGCATCCATAGGCTGGGTTCACTCAGGCAGAAGGACAGCAAATGTACTATAGCACTGTGGGTTAGATCCAAAGCTGTATTATTCATAAAAAATGCTTGATTCATCACTGCTTCAGATCTGCCTCAATGATTAGAGGGATGAAGCTTTGACATATGTGGCATTAACATTGTGAATAAATGCCTGTTTTACAATAAGAGCTGCTATTCGCTTGCGCAGTCACAACAGCATCAGCAATATTTAAACACTGAAAAAAAATTGCCACTCAAAAAAATTTAAATACTATTATTTTGCAAGGGTGCATTAAATTAAGCAAAAATGGCAGTAAAAATGTTTATAATGGTATAAAACACTAACAAACAATCCGGAAAATATGTCCTGCAGTTTCCACAAATTTATAAAGCACCACAACTGTTTTCAACATGGATAATTAAAAAAAAGTATAATTATAAATTCATCTTAAGCACTAAATCAGAATGTTATTAAGTGCTGCTGAAAATTCAGTGTTGCATCACAAATAAATTACAATATATAATGTAGTCTATTCATTTAAAAAAGTAGATAGAAAGTTATTAATATTACTGTTACCAAATATTGGTATGCCTTTATTAAGCATCAGAGACTTTTTCAAAAACATCGTACCAAGAATCCAAGACCAAACTTTTTGCAATGATGATTTATTCTGATTCAACTTTTCTTCAGTGAGAAGCAAAAGGGAATACAGTATATTGTTTTTTTTATGTGTTCAATAAAACAAAGCTTATCTTGTATGACTGATCCACCAGACAAGCAATCTGACAACGCTCTTCTCCTTTTGGCTTCATTGAATTTGTCTGGAAATTTTACTTATCAAGCCTTTTTAAAATACTTCTTGCATTAGATAATGTCTTCCAAGGATTTTGTTAGAGCCAGAGGTGCTTTTTTAGCCATAAACTGTTTCGGGAAGAGATTGCATTAAACATTGTTCTGTTTGCTTTTTAGTGGTTAAGCAGATACTTCTCAACAATATGTGTGTCCGTATAATATAAAGTCCTGCCGCATATTAAAACTAGCTCAGATGATACTGTCGACAAAAAAAGGTCCGCTTTAAATAGCTGTTTTTCCACCTCATGAATATCTGTATTATTACAAGGTGGGTATTTGATGTAAGGGATTCGCGAAATCTGACACTAAAAGGTTTCCATAAGATGCGAAGTGGCTTCCTGTAAAGAATCATCAGAATTCAGGCTCCAGGGGATTGCAGTGGAAGCCCATTTGTTTGCAGCAGGCCTCATTGTTTGACCGCTATCTCTCTGTGGTGTCTCTTTACCAGCTGATACCCCTCCTCCTGCCTACATGCCTCCAGATGAACAGATGGGACAGGACGGGTCTCAGTCCATGGAGACTGGCAGCAGCATGGTTCCTCAGAACATGCCCAGAGGGGGTAAGAAACGTGATCCAGGTGTGATGTCAAAGAACATATAAAAAAAAAAACAAATAGTCATCCAGTTTTTTTTATATCATCGACGCTTTCCGCATATAGAGCTGAGCATCATCAGTATAACAGTGAAAGCTAACACCATGTCTCCTGATGATATCTCCAAAGGGTAAAGCGTAAAAAATAACGGCCCTAGTACTGAGCCTTGAGGTACTCCATACTGCACTTGTGATGGATTGATATTGTAATCTTTAAATCGTTTTGGCCCGGTATCCACCTCTAATCTCTCCAGCATGTTTATCTAGCTGATGTGCTGAAGTATCTGAGCAAGTGGAAACAATAGATGGCTTCAGCTCAAGGTCTTGTTTTATTTTCAGATGTGCAGCCAGTGGAGTATGAGGAGCCCAGTCACTGGTGCTCTATTGTGTACTATGAGCTGAATAATCGTGTAGGAGAGGCTTACCACGCTTCCTCCACCAGCGTGCTGGTTGATGGATTCACTGACCCATCCAACAACAAGAACCGCTTCTGCCTGGGCCTGCTCTCCAACGTCAACCGCAACTCCACTATTGAAAACACTCGTCGCCACATTGGCAAAGGTGTGTATTATGCACAGAGATCTTGTACACCGCAACTGTGCTTTGTCACTCAGTCTTGGAAGCCCAGAGATGTGACTTTAACCTTCAGCAAAGCTGTGTTGTTATCAACTAAAACTATTAAAAACAATGTTAAAAAAACTAACCATACTGATAATTATATGGCATCCAAACCAAACTGACTGTAATGGTCTAATGGTGTATTATAAGTATGTGCTGGGCTTTTTTTCTTTTTGGCAATTTAAGTGCTCGAGATCTTTAATATCGGGTGTATTCTGATTGCCAGTGTTATTAGTGTTACGAATAGTTTTGAAAGTGATTCGAATGATATTGTCCTTAGAATGTTGTTCTTGGTGTGCATAGGCCTTTTTTCCATTGGTTTATAAATAATTCATGGTGAGATGATCTGGTTTAGTAACAAAGGCAATTGTATTATTACTGATAATCAGTAATCTTCTCCACACCTAAAAAGTTAAAGAAATGTTCTCAAAGAACACATATTGGATTACAATGGTGCATCATTGTTGAACTGTAGTATGATTCACTATCGAAATAAGTCACAAGACGACCTATGAGAGGTTTATTTTTGTCTTGCACAGAATGTGCTGCTGTATATTGAGGCTTTTGCATTTTACTTTTCAGAAGTACATTCACGATGATCTCTTCTCCCTCAGGTGTCCACTTGTATTATGTTGGAGGAGAAGTGTATGCCGAGTGTCTGAGTGACACCAGTATTTTCGTCCAGAGTCGAAACTGCAACTACCACCATGGCTTTCACCCCACAACTGTCTGCAAAATCCCCAGCGGCTGCAGCCTCAAGATCTTCAACAACCAAGAATTCGCTCAGCTGCTCGCTCAGTCGGTCAACCACGGATTTGAGGCCGTCTACGAGCTCACCAAGATGTGCACCATCCGCATGAGTTTTGTAAAGGTACGCATGTTACCACTGATGAGAAGTTCTCAGATGTTTAATCACCAAATTCTTACACAAACTTTTTTTTTTTAGGGCTGGGGCGCAGAGTATCACAGACAAGATGTGACGAGCACCCCTTGCTGGATAGAAGTGCATCTTCACGGTCCCCTCCAGTGGCTGGATAAAGTCCTAACACAAATGGGTTCTCCTCTGAACCCCATCTCTTCTGTCTCATAATGAAGGGCCCTGCTGGGCTGGGAGAATCTTTTTTTTTTTGTTTTTTTTTTTATTTTTTTATTCACTTTTTAAAGAAAAGGAGATCTTAAGGGCTGAACTGTTTACACTACCTGCAGAAGGGTGAGCGGATCCTGGGACAGTCAGAACGAGAAGAATGAACTGGGGCTACAAGCACATCTAGCTGAGGAAAATTCTAGGCAGTGACAAAATGGACTAACTACTGCTTTAGCAATTACCTTCCTGTTTGTTTGTTTATTTGTTTTTTTGCATACGATTGTTTTAAAATGATGCTTGTATGACTGATTTTCTCTAACTGTAGGTAATCTAGTAGATGAAACTGACATGCTTTCATGTATCTCTACTTCACTTTACACCAGTTGAAAATGGCAATTTCCTAGTTCTATGAGAATCTTTTAATTGCTGTGTTGTCTAATCCCTGTTATTCGCAAAGCATATTTTCCTTTATATGTTTACTGTTTGACTCAAAGCTCAGTACAAATGTTTCCTTTTTATAGCATCTGTTGCCTTAAGGCAAATCAACGTTACTGCTTTTAAATAAAGTTCTTTTATCTGATAAATTTGTGCTTGTTTTATTTTTTATGTGATGACAAATGAAAGCTGTTGCAATACGTGCAAGCCATAATTTTTTTATTTTTTTTTATCTATAGTTGTTGGATGGCAAAAAATGTCCTTGCATGTGTCTCTTCTCCAACATAGAAAATACAAGTGTGTTGTAGACTTCATGTACTTGTTTTGTACAGAGTCCCAAAGAGGAATCCGTGCTCATGGAGACTAATGCCTGTTATTTGGTTCCCTCTACTGGACAAGAAATTCAGTATGTTTCGTGAACGTCTCGTCTTCCTGACACTCTTGTATTCTGTTGTTTGCATCAAAACGACATGCTTTCTTGGATATAAAACAGGAGTTTAGACACAAACAAACAGTGAATTTAGATCACATTAAAGCCTTTATGAATAGAATAGAATTAGCTTGGTGACCCTTCTCTAACTTTGTCTTTACATGAGAACAATCTGACCAAAAGGTTTTCTAAATACAGAAGAAGTGTATTCATCAGTGTGAATGTGAGGATTGTTGCATAGACAGTGTATCCATAATGGTAATTACGAACCATTAATAACGTCCGGTGTTGTGCCGAATTTTGACTCCCTGCCGAATTATGACTCCCCTCGTTGAAATCAATAGTAATCCTAACCCCGCCCCTAATCATAACCCTTTTGAACTGCTCTTTGAAAGGAACGGATCGCAAAGATTCCTTAAAGAGCCATAAATCCCATATCTAATAAGAAACTTAATAGTATGTCTTGTACACAATTTTATTTAAATAAAGCATTTGCATATTCAAAATATTTTAATGAATTAGAAAAACGAGTTCAAAAATATTATCTAAACCTATTGTGACGTTTGGCTGTTGCTCCTTAGAACGTAGATGAGTTCTTGCTAAGCTGTTCTATAGTTCATAATCCTGACTACTTGCCAATAAGGAACTAGCAGTTCCAATCATATTACAGTAACTTGGACAGATACACATATATTGCATTCAAACCCTGATACCGCACGGTACTAATTGGTTATAAAGGTAGCAATAGCAACATATCACTCCCCTACACACCTCTCTCCATGATGGTAACTCTTAAACGTATAGATAACAGGGCTGCAAATGAACCAAACCCACTCAAACTAACTTGAATATGAAACACACAACATCACTAATACAAAAACACAACTGTCTTGCTGAAATTACACAAAAATAAGTAAACATAATGCACCCGGCTGCCAGCGCTGACTAAAGTCGATGGTCACGTCTTTGTTTCTTCTTATCAGTGCAAAAGACACTAAAATACTGTTGACTTTGGTCATACAAAGAAATGTTATACACCTATCGAATCTGATAGGTGTCTACTTTTTTTGAGATCACTCTCAGTAAAAACAAAAGTGTGTGATTTTGCAAAATAAGGTAAATAAACAGTGTGCGAGTTTTTTCTTTGTTCTCTCCGTGACAGTTATTAGAAACGCATCACTAAAATGAGCTGGAACTCCGCGAAAACATAACACACAGACATGAGACACATATCTATGCAAAGCTTTAAGTGTACTTTTAATTGCAAGTCTTATATGACCACACACACGAGCCACTTTCGTTATCAATCACCAATCGGAAAAACAGCAAAATAATATAAATTAACATCATCTTTATCATAACATTATTTTTCTTCCTCCATTTCTGGTGCCTCCTGGACGTACAGCGCCCTTAGCATTTGCCTATACTGCCTGTAACACCACCAGATGGCGCTGAACACAGCGCAACCGAAATCTCACGCTCACAGTCACCTGAGTTTTGATTACTGGCCACCTGAAACTAATCAGATACACTGCTTTTAAGCCTGCACTTCACAGTCACACTTCGGCTGAGATCAAGGTAACCTCTCAATACTTACCTTATGCCTGCCTGCTAAGTTTACTAGGAGTTGTGTTTATGTTCCAAGGACTATTGCTTGAAGACTCACCCGGTCCTGCTTAAAGGAATCTCTCTTCTGCTTCGAAGTGTGAAAGGAGGACAAGTGAAACAACGGAGTTTTGAACTTTACTCACTGAAGTCAGGATTTTTCTTCAAGCTTCCTACTGCCCCACTCTTCACGGTTCCTAGACCACACGTGAGCACCTTTCACTTACTGGATTACACTAACCCACTTCTCTTACCTGTTTTCTCCAGACAACGGGGCGCTTCACCAAACGGAGCTCGACTCTATTCTCACCTGCTGAGGGAAACAGAAAAGAGAATTAATATTCACGATCTGCCTTCGCATAACGGAGAAGAAGAAGCATATTCAAGTTTCGCTTCTACTCCCCTCAGGGAAGGACGAAAGTCTGAAGTCTCCCTGCACTTCCCATCACAAGAACGAACTGTGAATCTATGAACTCTGCTTTCCATATAATAAACCTCCTTTTATTTGCACTTACCTTCGTTCTCCGTCTTCCTTATACTGGGCATTAAAAAAGGAAGCAGTAAGTAACTTTACCTATTTTTAAAAAAGTTACACCAGTTACTGGAACAAATCAGAAAGACCGAGGCATTGTTAACTGTTGTGCACAACAAACGTTGTGCGGATACATAGTAGTTTCAAGATTATGTTTTAAATGCAATGCATTCACCTTTTAGACAGAACAGAAGCGTTCACACTTTTATTTTTGCACGCCAGCAGTTGTTCGACAAGTTTTAGTCAAATTACCAAGAATAAATTTATCTTGGGTCTCATTTTTAGCTCCAAATACATGAGACGTCTTCTTTTTAATTGATTAACTGTGTTTTTTTTATGTGATGTTACATTTGAACATTAGTTTTTATATAGATATAAATATGTAGAATTATATGTATAAAACTGTATATTGTTAACCATACTAAAGACGTGCATTCTAGTTTATTAATATGATGGACATTGTGTGTTTTGTGGTTGAGTACCTGGTGTACTTAAACATGTATTTTGTGACAAACAGGCAAACGAGAAACGTTTTGCAGATAACAGTGCTGATCTGTTTGTGTGTTTTACAACACAGGCACTGCAATTAAATCTCCCTTGGCACAATCAGTTTTGTGTAGAAAATCCTTTATTAACATAAAAATAACATAAAGCAGACAAACAACCGCTTCATAGGCCTACTACATTTTACAATTAGTATCAATGTCATGTAAAATATATATTGTAATAATACAAGTATCCAGTCATAATATAATGCATCATATATTTATATCCAATAAAGCATCTTGTTCTAAATCATAATATTGTTGCCAAACACAGCAGATCATGCATAACATCACAGGATCAAGCTGGATGTGCCAGCCCAGGCCAATGGATGGCACTCCAACACCCCATGAACTCCTTGTGTGTTGTGTTCCTGTTTTCACGCTCAGACATATCAGTTAACTAATGTCTCCACCCCTCTGTTTGTTAAAGTATTTGTGTTATGTCTTCGCCCATCTCGTTTATTGCTGTAGTGTTTCATTGATGTCGCCGCCCCGCTGTCTAATCACCAGGTGTACTTAAACCCCAGTCTGTCTCTGCCTCTTTGCGGTTCATTATACTGTTTTTGAAGTGTTTACCTGTTCGCATTTACTTGTTTTCCTTGTGTTCCCCAATCTGGATTATTGTTGCCGACTATTGCTTTTGCCTCGCCCATGATGTTTATGATTGCAAGTACTATCCTGTCTGTCTTCTCTGTGTTCACCAATAAAACAGCCTGCACTTCAATCCACACGACTCCCCGCCTCCATATATCGTTACAGATTCAGTGGCTGTGTTGGTTCACGTGAGTGTAAAGACTATTCAGCGTCTCGCTTGCAGGATTATTAGCTAGTATCCTTTTCATCTCTGTGTTCGCTACATCAACGCGGACGCATTCTAGAGGATTACGTGGTAGACTTCACTGCTCTCAGCCATCACGTGAACGCCGATGCAAGGTTATTTTCGTAAACGAAAACTGAAACTAAGACGAAAACTATTGGTTAAAAAACATTTTCGTAAACTGAAA
>JAUCMT010000026.1:14799394-14815379 GCA_032357475.1 Enteromius thamalakanensis
TCTATCTATCTATCTATCTATCTATCTATCTATCTATCTATCTATCTATCTATCTATCTATCTATCTATCTATCAGCCTTTTCCCTTTAAATACAATATACATTTATATAGGGGTTTTTGGACAAATAAAACTGTCCTATGGTGTGACATAGCAAAAATGTTAACATACATATAACATGAGAAAAATGTGTCTTCATTCTTAGAGTGATATTAAATAGCACAAAAGAAGTTTATCTTCAGGGTTAGAGGTTACTTTTTAACACATTGACACGTGAACTACCCCTATGTATATATATTAACTCTCTACTATTATATATTATCATATGAAGAGTTTATTTGTAAAAACAGATAACTCATGTCATCATTGATTGTTTTAGTAGCTGTATTTGTTAGCTATTTTTAGCCAGTTTGATTGAGATTAATTATCTATCTGCTAATTATCTACAGACTGGTTTTGCATAAATTGCATATACATTACGTGTGTATACACCAGTTATAATATTTTTGCATTTAATTAATGCTATAGGAATCAGAGGATGTCCATTTCAGATCAGAAGAACATTTGATAGGCGAGGAAGAGAATGATAAAGCATTGTTCGAGAGGAAGGAGGATGGAGAGGAGCACCGTAAAACAGGGAGGCCGCCGTTGTCCCGCATCCCTACCTTTCAAAGCTCCCAGGGCCGCAAGCGAGTCACCGTCCAGAGTGCAGAGTCATCGCCCAAGACGGATGGATCTATCCAGCAGGGCCAAAAAGAGAGAGCTGCCTCTGCAGAGGCTGTAAGAGTGAAAATGTCAGGATCTGCAGGGAGAGAAACAGCGCTGCCCGTCCCATCGGGTCGTTTACACACAAGCCTCGCTGATGCTCTCTCTCAAGGTGATATCTGGGGTCACACCTCCACTCTTTTAGCTCCGAAAATAAATCAATCTCTTGATCAAACGCCTGAGATTACAAAAGACTCTGATCAGGTTGATTTGTCACTGAAGCGACCCCCACTCAGGAATGTCTGCGAGACCTCTGATCTTGTCGCTGAGCCCGTTTCTGAATTTGAAACCGCGAGCGGAGAGACCGTCTCAGAAGATGAGCAGACATCAGCGCAGGATGCCGTCGTAGAGGATCTCAGCTCATGCTCGTCTGTTGATCACAATGAGGCATCTGATCAAGCTTGTGAAGATCCTTTGAGAGACGACTTTGATAATGAAAATGTAGGCCAGTCACATTGGACTGAAGTAAATAGTGTCACGGGGAATGAAGTCAAATCTGTGGAATGTGTTCCAGATAAGGATGACAGATCCATACTTCGTGGTCAAGATGAAACTGCTAAGATCCAGAAACCTTCAGATAGTAAAAAATGCTTTAAAGAAACGCAACCGGCAAGCAAAACTGCCAATACTACAACGACAAAACAACCCAAGACCAAAACGTGTACGCCCTCCAAGGTGAGGTGAACCATACTTCATACTTTGTTGAAGCAAGCATACTATTATTGTTCATACTAAGGGTTAGGGATTTTAGCACACCTCTAATCCTAAATATTAAACTTCATCAAGCACTGTTTTGTTGAGGAGAGACATGTTATTACTGTTGAAAGTGAACAGACAGACACTTTTCTCCTGGTGGACAATAAAATTGATTTAAAAAAAAAAAAATAGACGAAAAGGAATCACGCAAAAAAAAATCTTACTCCGTATTCATCTTGATTTCCAGTATAAATACCTAAAAAATACAAGTACATGAAAAACAAAATTTTTGAAAAAAAAAGTCTTGTTTTCTAAAAAAAGAAGAAGAAAAAAATATATATATATATATTTTTTTTTTAATTTTTTATCTTTATTTATTTTTGCTTAAAAATGGAATTGAAAAATTAATTTAGTTTTCCCTTTAAATTAAGACAATTTTTGTACCCATATTGTTTTTATTGTTTTATGCAACTTCCATTATTTAGATACGTTTTCAAAAGAGAAATATTTTGAGTCATTTCGCTTGCTAAGATATTTTTATTAGACAATGTAAGAAAGTAAAACACTGCAGTACAGACCAGAGTGTTTTTCTCTGGACTGATCAGATTGATTTGCATACGTATACAAATCTTCGAGACTAGTTGCCTTGGCAAGTATTTGTTTCTCCAACAAATCACAACAGAATTTCAACAGTAGAGGATATGTGAAATTAAACAGCCATAAAATAGTCATTTCATCACTATCACACATATATGTTGTTGGAAAGATGTTTGCATGAGTAAACAGAAACTCTTTGATTGCTTTAATGTAATGCCACTGATTTTCAATTGTTTTAGCACACAAAAGGAAGGAGCTTTTCTCTTTTCTGTCTCTTGCCCACCATTCTCCTCCTTTTGGGTGGATTTGCATCACACATCTGGCAGTATGGAGTCCCTAAATCTGTGTCACACCTGATGTCACAGCTGGAGCTGCACTGGTTAGAAAGATTCTGGATGCCTCAAGACACATGCACTTCTGACTGTAGGTAAGGAAGCCGGCCCTTTTCATATTTTTAAATATTTAAATGGTGTGTTGGAGATGTGAATGTGTTTCTAAATTCCCCGTATCAGGCTTACTCTTGTTGAGAGTGTCCCTGAGGGCCTCAGCTTCCCTTCCGGTTCGCCACACCTGCCGAGCATTTCAGACACTTGGAATAATCTACTAAACAGAGCAAACCACTCTGTCCACATTGGTGCTTTCTATTTCACGCTCCGAGATTCAGATTTGGGTCTTACAGAGCCCTCGTCTATGCTGGTACGTTGGGACATTTTACGCACTTTGAAGGCTCTCTAGGATATTTGTTACCTGCAAGTGATCTATTATTAAAGGAATAGTTAACCTCAAAATGAAAATGTTGTCATTGTTTACTCACATTCAGTAGTTCAAAATCTGTATGGATTTCTTTGTTTGCTGAACACAAAGGAAGATATTTTAAAAAGCTTTGTAATCAGGTCACCATTGACTTCCATAGTATTTTTTTCCTTCTAAAGAAGTCAATGGTGACCAAAACCACCTGATTAAAAACTTTTTTCAAAATCTACTTTTGAGAACATTCATATTATTCATGCTAGTTTTACCTTTACTTAAATTTGACAGAATAACGACAGAATTCCCTTTATTCTGATTATATGAGAAGGTCTTTCATTTATTATCTTTTCTATAGGGCAAAAAAGTGTTTAACCAACTGAAGCAGCTGGAACCAAAAGGAGTGAAGTTGAAGATCGCTGTAAACGCCCCTCAGTCATACATTGCAGACACAGATGAACTGGTAGCAACAGGTACTCAATCTATTGCATGTGCAGCGTGTGAAAATGTGAGTGGTGAATGGTTTGGAATGGATGTTATGCAGCTTTTTGCCTTTAGCTTTCTTTGTGCTTTCTCTCAGGGGCTGAGGTCAGGGGAGTTGACTTGCAAAGCATCACTGGAGGCATTTTGCACACCAAACTATGGGTTGTGGATAAGAAACACATGTATTTAGGGAGCGCAAACATGGATTGGCGTTCCCTCACCCAGGTACGTCTAAATCAAGCATCATTGTGCGTCATTATCTGACTTTACAAAAGGTTTCTGTTGACATGCAAATATGCAAGGTCAGTGTGCATGCAGCTTTTGACATTTAAATGAGTTTGTAATTTTTATTTTATTATTATTTCTTATACTATTTTTTTATTATTTATTTTAATTTTACACATTTTTAAAATTAATTTTATTTACTAACCTTTTTTTATTTTAATTATTATTTGTTTTATTTTATTTTTTATTTATTATCCACTGCAAGTTATTAGACTTGAATGTCAAAATGGTTATTAACTATTAAATAATTAATTAGAAATATACATGCATGTGCATTAATACCAGTTTTTCTAATAGGTGAAAGAGGTTGGAGTGTCTGTGGAAGACTGCAGCTGTCTAGCACAGGACGCCTCACGGATATTTGACGTGTACTGGGACATCGGAGCACAGAAGAATGGATCTCTTCCTCATTTCTGGCCGGGCCGTTTCTCAGCCCTCTCCAGTTCTAAGTACCCATTAGCTGTTAAATTCAACGGTGTCCCTGCACGTGTCTTTTTGTCTGTGAGTTGTGTTTCTCTCACAAGTTGACCTCATTTGTTTGGTCTGGTTTTTGTTTGCCACAATCATCATAGTTCTCATTGCATGTTCTGTAATCATTTTATTCAACCTTTTCACATTTGCACTTATTCTCTGGCTTTTGCGCTGGCTGATTTTAATTTATTCCATGTGTTTATTTTTCATTTAATGTGAAATTTTGTCTTTTTGTCATATTACCACCTTTTTCACTGCAGAAAAACAGTGCTTTTTAATGAATCCATTGCATGGATATATATGGCCTATATCATCTTGTTCATTTAATTCTAAACTTGACTTTGATTTTAAGTCACTGACACATGACACTGTTTGACCTGTTCTTGTAGAGTTCTCCTCCTGCTTTATCATCATATGGCCGTTCTGACGATCTTTCAAGCATCCTGTCAGTAATTGCTGATGCTGAGAGATTCATATATGTGTCTGTAATGGACTACCTTCCCATGTCCCAGTTCACGGAGCCAATTCGGTAATCCTTATCATTTGATTTTCAGCCAGGGCTATTATAGGGTTATTATAGTTAAGACTAAAAGCTGAAAAAAAATTACTTTTGTACTTTTTTAATTTAAGAATTTTTGTTACAGTTTTTTTTGATGTATTAAAATAACTAAAACATTATCAAAAATTAATTAAATTGCATAGACATTTTAAAATGGAGAAAACAAAAAAATAGGTGTGTGCTGTCACAAAACTGAATTTTATTCAACTAGTTTAAACAGCATGTGAAATCTTTTTGGGCAAAAAAAAGTAAAATAATTCACTAAATGTAAGAAATAAAAATGTAAAAACAAATAAATGTAAAAAAAAAAAATATATATATATATATATATATATATATATACTGTATATATAGAAGTATTTCAATGTATTTTAAATACTGCATAACCACTGTGGGTAATTAAAAAAAATCAATACATAGGCATATACTTAGTTATAAAGCATGTGAAAGATTATTGTGATGTTTTTAACGTGTTTGAATGACTTTGGTGTCATTAGGTTTTGGCCTGTCATCGATTCGGCCCTCCGTGAGGCGGCTTGTGTGAGAGGTGTCGAGGTCAAGCTGTTGGTCAGTTGTTGGAGTCATTCTCCCGGTGCCATGTTTGTTTTCCTCCAGTCTTTATCGGTCCTCAACAAGCCTCCTCTGAGCTGCAATATTCATGCTGTACGTTTCTGTGTGCTCTATACATCTTCTACATATATTGTTTTGTCATCCAGCCATCACTGGTGATTTAATGTTTAAATCATTTCATTTGCAGAAAGTTTTTGAGGTGCCTTCAACACGAGAGCAGCAGAGGATCCTGTTTGCTCGTGTTAACCATGCCAAGTACATGGTGACTGATCGAGTTGTTTACATCGGTATGTTCGCTGTTTTCCTTCGACATGTACAAATTTCACAGCATGATCTCACTTGCAAGCTTTCCCATATTCCAGCAATCTGACGGCAAGTTTGGCTCTGCATCATAAAAAACCTGCCAACAGAAACAGCCAATGTTTACTTTTACAATTGAACCGCTGTGAATATGTGTTCTGTTATAAAGCGAATGTCAGTTTAATAATCCTGCTATAATGACTGATTGTTATATTGTGCTTTACAGGAACTTCCAACTGGTCTGAGAATTACTTCACCCAGACGGCAGGGGTTGGGCTTGTTGTGAATCAGACGGGTTCTGCAGTAGGGCAGGGCCAGAAAACCATTCAGAGCCAACTGCAGGAGATTTTCCAGAGGGACTGGCGTTCAGAATACGCTCAGACCCTCACTGATGTTCACGCCGAGCATTGCAGTGGAAAAAAGCTTACATAATACACCACGCTCTTTATTTGTTATGTTGCTATGCACTAGGATTGAAAAAAATAAAAACATCAGACACCAAAAAACTCAAAACCCTGTGGCATTCCTGCCTACTGATAACTTATTTATGATGGATGTATTTGCCAAAAGGATGCTGTGCATTTTTAATGTTTGTTATAAATATGGCATATGTTAATTCTTGTTTTTGTCTTTTTCAAGTGCATTTATTGTATATTAGCATTATGTGACATTTGCCAGGATGAGGACACGGTCCTTGAGCAAGCACTGATCTCTGATGTTGAACTGGTTAAACTTGCATGTAAATGGAGGATTGTTGTAATACGTGCCTTGGCTTTGATGACTGTAGAGTTTGTTTTCAAATTAAACTGCCTTTTCAGTAAGAAAATGCTTGTGCTCTAATGTTTTTAATATTAATGATTTTAAAAAAAAATCTATTTTCAGTTTCAGACTTTGCTTTTTATGAATTAATCAGCATTTACCTTTTATTGAAAACAAGTAATGATACTTTGCTTTTTATGAATTAATCAGCATTTACCTTTTATTGAAAACAAGTAATGATACTTTTTACCACATATGTATACATATAAGTTTTTTATTGTCCTAATTTGTAGGTCGCTTGATATATCAGTTGATAATATAATCAATTAAATAAATATAAATATGTCAAATTAAATGTTTCAGAAATATATACTATATGTATTTACATTACAATAAACATAAATGATATTATGTCAGGTAACAGGTATCTCAGTTCCACTGATAATTTAAGTTTAAGTTTAATTTAAGTTTGCCCTACCTAACCAATAATCAATAAAAAGATGTTACAAAATAAATAAAAACAAAAAAATGTGTATAACCTGATATGGTATTTCATTATTCAACGTTATGATACATCAGCATTTAAAATCCCCTTAAATGCAGCTCCTGTCTTACGAAAACGAACCGTGATTTTGTAATAATAAAAGCGTAGTAAATGACTCTCTGTACTACAGAAAGCATAGTAAAACTATTGTTAAAAAAAACATGGTAAAACTACAATAACTATATGATGACGGTTATGTGTAGCAAAACCACAGTTAATTTTAGTAAAGGCTATACTGCGCGAATATGCTGCTCTTGAATCGCAGTAATGCTGTCTAGGCAGCTCGCGAGGGTTTGAGACACAGCCCGCTTGTCCTCGCGCAGGAAGTGAAGGCGCGGAGGAAGGAAGACGTTAAATATGGCACGAGAAAGAAGCCCAGCGCTATGGCTTCACCCTCAAACAAGTGTTAGTCGCAGAATGCCGGCGTGTCACAGAATACTCTTACTCTTATGGCTCCTCCACTTTTCCTCCGTGTATTCGGATATAACGGACGGGAACGCGGAGCACTTGAAGCGGGAGCACTCGCTCATTAAGCCTTATCAGGGTGAGTAGCTGCTGCACCTTCACTTAGCCGTCTGCTAATACGAGCAGTTATTGTCCTGCTAAGTGTTTGTGCAAGTCTGCAAGTTTTTGTTCACTGCGTTGTTTTGTAATGTCACGGGTCGTGTATTTCATTGGGAACATGTTACTGGGAATATAAGTACATTAGGCTACTGTAGAGTCTTAATAGTGACAACTCAATGTAAACAAAGCTAATGTTAGTCTATATTTGAACAGGTGAGTAACGTTACAGGTTGTGTTTGAAGTGCAGGTTATAAAAGAGTCACCTTCTCTGGGAGGGCACGCACATTGTCTTTTTAATTGGGGAATAAATACTATGAATTATAGACTTTGGTGACTGTTTTGTATTGTCACGCAATGGGCTCCAGATATCTGCAAAACAGCCAAAAATGACATTATCAGGGACACGTCTACTTCACAGGACTGTGCTAAACCTGATGATCTCGTTCTCCAGCATTATCCGAGGAAGACCTGGAGGGGATCTCGTGACAAGAAGTCGCACAACAATGTCACAGATGCAAAATATATTTATATTATAATATAAATATATTTAGATTTATTTACAGGGACACTCTAAGACAATATCTCATTACAAACTGTAAGTTTCCTATATATAGAAAGTATATAAATATTGACAATGCTTCCAGTATTGCTGGCATCTTGTATATTTGTATACATTTTATTTGCAAGATAGCCGTAGATGCTGACATGGCAATAAAAATAAATTACTACTTCTTTATAATTTATTAATTTATATAATGTTCATTATAAGTGTCCTGTTAGTAAAAACGACCCATAGGGAGTATTTGGTAATAAACACAACACATGTGACACTAAAATAATGTAAATAAATATTAATATAATAACGAATGTAATGCAAAATCCCTGCTGTAGATTACTGACCACAAAAATAAACTTTTTTTTTTAATTAATGTGGTGTTGTTTTTTTACAAACATTACACATACAACAAAAACCTCTGTATGATAAGACAACAATAAAATAACTTTTTATGCATTTTTAAGTTTATTTTTTAAATATTATTATGTTTTACAGTGTAAATTATTTTCGAATCCTACATTTGTATTGGTGTGTTAGTATTTTGAATCATCTACAAATGTTCTTGTGTCTTGTAGGCACCGATGCACTGTAAATTAATTCAGCAAAGATCATATGATCTTTTGTTTATCATATGTCAGGTGTTGGAACAAGTGCGTCAAGTCAGTGGGACTTCTCTGGAAGTACTTTAGTAACCAGCCAGTATGTGCGTCTGACTCCGGATGAGAGGAGCAAGCAGGGCTCCATCTGGAATACAGTGGTGAGTAAAACTGAACTAAAAAAAACAAGCAGTGACCAACTAGAATCCGATGCAAAATCTGCATGGGGAAATAATAGGGTGCACCCTAATGCAAAAAGATGTTGAGCAATGCTATTTTCCCCCTCTGCAGCCCTGCTATTTGAAGGATTGGGAGATGCATGTGCAGTTTAAAATTCATGGATCAGGAAAAAAGAATCTGCATGGAGATGGTTTTGCCATTTGGTACACAAAAGAGAGGCTACATCCTGGTAAGTGTGTGAAGTCGCACTCTTTCTGGTTCTTTTGATGAATTGAAATGTGACGAGTTATAATGTGGGTTATATATGTGTGTGTAGTCCACGAACACGTCTGTGATCCATCTGCAAGCCTGCTCTTTCTTCCCTGCGGTTGATTGTGTCATACTTTCATTTAGGCCCAGTCTTTGGAAACCAGGACCATTTTGTAGGCCTGGCTATTTTTGTGGATACCTTCCGTAATGACCTACAAGGAATGGATGTAAGTGCGCCGTACTCACGGGTCCTTCTTTCTCTGCAGGCACCGTGTTTGGCAGTAGTGCCAATTTCCTTGGGTTGGCCATTTTTATAGACACATACCCTAACGATGAGGCTCCGGATGTGAGTTGAGAGATGTAAAATATCTGTGTCTTTGTTTCTTCATTTGAGCGAAAGCTTTGCTTTATCATTATGGGATGGACTTGAGGTTAGATACAAAGATATCTATTTCCAAAAACGCTAGTATTGATGGGATACTGGATTTTTGGCATGCTTCCTCTGCTTCTGGTCATCGGGTTTTATCCTCACACGGAGAAGTATTTCAGAGGGATAGTTTGAATATGATTATTTGTGATATTCAGATATCAAACTGAAAAACAATCCTTTAAGTGCAGACGAATGTCTTGTATTCAAACTATTCCTTCACCTTTTTTATTTGCTATATGTTGAGAATTAACAACATATAGCAAATGTATTTTTTATTTTAACAATTTTAACTGCTACAAAACATGCTTTCTATGTTTTGCTTGCATCATGTGGTCCATGTGTTTTGTTTTGGGGTTTTTTGTTTCGTTACCTTCATCATTCATTACTTGTTGAAGCATTTCTTTAAAAATATTTACAGTGCTTATTGTTTTGATTTTAGTAGAATGCAGTAACCTTTTGATGAATTTAGATCACTCTGTTTTATACAAGCTGATTCATGAACAGCTGGATAAGGGTTGATTGTGCCATCCTTCAGTGGTTGCTTCAAATTGCTTTTTGTGAAAGATCAATGTAATTAATTGAATTCCTAATATTTGGTCCTCCAGCGCTCATTTCCCTATATATCTGCAATGGTGAGTAATGGCTCCCTGCCGTATGACCATGGGAAAGACGGTCGGTCTACTGAACTGGGAGGGTGCTCTGTGGAAGTCAGGAACAAAGATCATGATACATACCTGGCAATTAGATACTCCAAAGGTAGACTCACGGTAAGATACTGCAAATAAAGTGATGAAGAGTCAGTAAGAAGCATTAAAAATGTTTTTTGTTGAGTCTCAAAATTTAGTTAAATATTTTTTTCAATTAAAATAAATGTTTTGTATTTTAATCGATTTTTAAATGCATTTTATTCCGACGATGGAAACGCTGATATTTTAGCAGGCATTAATATAGTCTTCAGTGTCACATGATTATATGATTTAAAAATAATTTTCCATTTGGCCTGCACTGTTTTTAATGCAGTTAGTTGACAATGAATTTATTCAGAGATGTGTGTAACTAATTTATTTTAAAAAAGTATCACCTATATGTATTTTTGTTTTATTTGTCACCTTAGACACATTATAGTATCTTTTTAATGGTATGACTATTGACATTTATTCTGTTTTTTGCCCAGTGAAGTAGTCTCTGCTTAAAATAGTTCACATGACCCAACAAAAATATTTTAAAAAGATTCGACTCAAATTAACAAATTAATTTAACATTTACTAATACATTATTAAAATAAAAAGTTGTGTGTTTAACGTTAATGAACTTGAATTAACACAAACTAATTTGTATTTTTATTAAATTGCATTAACAAAAATAAATAAATACTGTGACACAAGTATCGCTTATTGTTAGAATATGTTTTAACTAATGTTATCTTATTGTAAATTATAACCAATATTTTCTTATTCATTCTTCTTAATATTATTATTATTATCAGTGCTAAAAATGTTGAGTTGCTTAATATTTTTGTAAAAAACATAATACAGTTTTATCAAGCTTCTTTGATCAATTTAATGCATCGTTACTAAATTATTCATTAATATAATTTAATAAAATTTATTAAGGTATACATTTCTTTTTAAAAAAATCTAATCACAAACTCAAACTGTATAGCTACTGTATTTATAACAGTAACTACGGGCAGTTTAATTTTGGCACTAAAACAATTTGGATTATTTTTGTAGCTCTTATGATTCAATAAGAGTCATTTAATACATGGGTTTAAATATACAGGGTGGGCCATTTATATGGATACACCTTAATAAAATAAACATCTATGTCCTGCTTCCACAGATTATGGTAGATGTAGATGACAGGAACGACTGGAAAGAATGCATCGATATCGGAGGTGTCCGCCTCCCAACGGGATACTATTTTGGGTCTTCTGCGGCTACGGGAGACCTTTCTGGTAAGTGTTACTTCTACATCTCCCCTAGATGTTCACAGTGATGTCCTGGATGGACTGACACTGTTTGCTCCATGCAGATAATCATGACGTCATCTCTATGAAGATGTACCAGCTGATGGTGGAACACACTCCTGAGGAGGACAACCAGGACTGGACGAAGATCGAGCCTAGTGTCAGTCTCCTCAAGTCACCCAAAGGTAATGCAGCTGATATGTAGCTACCAGTGATGGGTGCAACTAGTTACTAAGTAATTAGCTACTTTAATTGAATTGCTTTTCCCTTGTAAGGGATTGCTCTAATTGTTTCTGTAATATAATTACATAGCTACACATCTTGTGTAATTAAATGTAATACTGTGTATAGAACGTTTATATACAATACAATAGTGGATTTAACCTAAAAATGCATGCTTCTTATGTACCCTTCTCACTTTAAACATTTCGAGTTAATAAGAATATTGGATCTGGAAGTGTCCAATTCTCACTATTAACTAACTAGTTATAACTGGAATATTTGCTGTGTATTGCTTAAAAAGCACATATTAATGCCTTATTCTGCAAGACCTTATTCTAACTCCTTAATGCTACCCAATGCTTCAATTTAGCAAGTACTTTACTAAGTATTAATAAGCAGTAATTAGGAGTATATTGAGGCAAAAGTCAGTTTGTAGTTAGTAAATAGTGAGAATTAGACCCCAAACATGTTAGGCATGTTCCTGAATTAACATATTTTGTTGACCCTGGAACAACATATTATTTCAAAATTTTAGTTTTGACCATATCTCTACACTTAAACCTAACCCTACCCATGAGTAATGCCTAAAATCAGGGGAAATGATAGATGACTGACACTGATGCACAAGCACCAAACACTGATTGTAAGCTAAACTTCACAAAAACTATAAACTGTTTCTTCAAATCTGATTGGCTAATCACAATGTTGTCCACACAGATGTTGACCCAGGGACACGCCTAACTCAGCAAAATCAGGTTCTGCATGCACGCACAGCTAGCATAGGCTACTTTCCAGGTTGTAGGAGTCCATCCTGCGTAAATGCCCTACACTCACTGTAATATTTGTCTTGAACTGTTCTGGAACAGTGTTATGAATACAACTTATGTCCTCTTTTGGAAACACAAGGTAGTTTAACTTTCACAATGACACACAGCACATCCAGAAACTGGTTTAACACTACAGCAAGAACAATAGTTCCGCCTTCTTTCTTTGTGTTAACATTTAGGCGGTGTTATGAAAACACGCCCCGGACTCTGAAGGCACAACTGTTTTCAACATCGATAATGAGAAATACTTCCCTCAGTGACAAATCAGCATATTAGAATGATTTCTGAAGCATCATGTCATACTGAAGACTGGAGTACTGATGCAGACATCATATGAATAAATAAAAATGTATATATATATAATAAATATTATTTAAAATTGTAATAATATTATTCAGAATATACTGTTCTTACTGTATTTTTAAAAATAAAAATAATAATAAAACATACTACCCACTCCTAACTTTTGTACAGTAGTGTAATTGCTGTATTTCATTAAATGTTTATACAATTTATGAACAAATAGTGATTAATAATAAATCATGTAAAATTTGTCAGTTAAAGGCCATATGTTTTTAACAACATTTAGTTATATAATACTGAAAGTTCTTTTTATTAATAAAACTACCAATTTGGCTCTTATATGAATTTATTTGAACTTTTAATGCTGCTTTCTTAAAATCTAATTATTATTCTGTGTTCTAGGAATTCATTTAGAAATTCAAAAACGTTTTAGGAATTAAATTCAAACACCTCTACACGTAAATCACAAAACCTTGCGATCGAACAGCTCTGTATTGATTTTGCTGCAATCACAAGTCACCACATGTTGTCATCAGTTAAGATTGATGGTCTGTGATGGCTGCAGACCAATACGACACACACCAAGCCTTCCAGTGATCCATCAAATCAGAGATCTGTGTGAAGAAAATGCTAGCGAGGTGAAAATCACGAAATCTGCTTGATCCAGCATGTGGGCGTATTTTGCCAGAGCAATGATTTAGAGACAAAGTCGATAGAACATGTCTTGTTTTCAACCTTAATATTTGTTATGCAACGGGGTGCTAACACCGACGCATAAGCTTCAGAACTGTCTCTCTTTGCTATATTAATATAATGTAGGATTTGAAGCTTAACCTGCTGAAAATAGCTTTTGCTGTGTTACTATATTGCAGCCATGGGTGTGCTGATGTCCAAGAAGCAGCAGGTGGAGAAGGTGCAGAAGTGCAGCGTGGTGGTGTCCGCATTTAAAGATGGTCTGAAAGACCGGGCAGCCCCAGCAGTGGATGAGGTCATAGCTGAGAACGGGGACGGATTGGCTGAAGGATCTCATCAAGCAAACAAGGAGAATACTGAACAGAAAGACAAGGACATCAAAGCAGGTTCATTACCAAATCAACAGGCCTCAGCTCCGCCCAGAGAGGAGAATAAGGCCAATCAGGAGGCTTGGGGACGGCTCCGTGATGGAAAGGGGGTGGAGCCTGAGGATCTAAAAAAGGCACATCAGCTCACTCCTCCTGCCTTTGTGAGGCCAAAGAGAGAGGTCAATGATGACCAACCAGTAGACGTGCCACTTGGGCAAAGAGAGCAGGTAATATGGCCGAAATTTTTTTTTTTTAAACAGTTTGTTGTTTAAATGTCTTTGTAAACATTGCTGCTTATCTGTCTTTATAAGTGGGTTTACAGTAGAAGTATTCTCTTTTATTTATACACAACATTATTAAATGTTATATAAATGCATTATTTTATTATGTCCCCTCAATTTGTAAAATAAACGAATGGATTGAAAATGTTCTAAAATCCAAAAATACCATTTATAATAGTAACTGACAGTAAAATGTAATGTTATAATTAAAAATATATTTTTACTAGTTTCTTTTTTTTTTTTTTTACATTTTTAAAAAAATATATATTTTGCATGAACCATTTTTGTGGTTTAGTTTTATAATTTGATCGTTTTTGGGGTGAGTATATTAGTAACAGTTATTATTATTATTATTTTTATTGTTATTTGGTGAAATATAATAACAATCATTATTAACATGATTAACATTATCATTATACATTTTTTATTAACTATTTTTATTTAATTTTATTCCCTTATCCATAGATTTGACAATCAGTTTGGATGCTTTTATAAAAATGTATTCATAACTTAACATATTATTTCAATAATACTTTGTATTATTAATATTTATTTAGGTTTAGGTATATATATATATATACATGTACTGTATGTATTATATATACATGTATATTTAACATTTATTCTGGTGGTTCTGACAATTATTTAAAATAAATTTATTGAATGGTAATTGACAGCATCATTTATTATAATTCTAATAAATATTAAATTTATTTATTGTTACAATTAAATACAATATATATGAAATTAAATTAAATAGGCAATTTTACATACTTATTTTTGGGGTATGCTGTATACTTATACACCAGGTTTAAAAAATTAGACATTATAGCAATCACCTCCTCACCTCTAGAACAACCTCTCTAAGCCTTCATATCCGGTTGTTTCTAAATGAGACTGAATAACTCACCTAAAATATATACAAACTAGTCTGGCTTTTGTTCTGTCTGAAAGTAGTTCTCTTGTAGGTAATCCTTTCATTTGGAGCTCTGTGATGCACGTATGTGAGAAAATGTCAGCCTATGAGTATGGGAAGCTGATCCCAGCTCAGCCTAAATGGCAGCTCAGATTTGTTGACAGTGCGTGGGCGTTGGGTATAGGATGTGCTGGAAAAACCTGGCTGGGTGGGCTGCGCTGGCGTCTGGGATCAGTCCGAAATTAATTGGGGTCACTGAAGCTTGCAGCAACGGGGCCAGGCCTCATCGCGAGCTTGAGAAGAGCCTCTCCACACAACTACACTCAACAGAACGCTTTTGTTTACCTGCAGTCTCTCTCTCAGCAGAAATAAAAGACATAAGAGCAGGCAAAATGAGATGCAATTTGGCTCGTCTTTGTGAGTTATGTCTAGATGCATTTGCAGATGTTGAAATATGGTTTAGGAAAATGAATAAACAAACAGGCAATACTGACATAAATACAACATTTTTACTGCTGAATATAATTGTGAGAGAAAAAAGCTTTTGATTTGGCAATGTGAAATGCACTTTATCTTAGATTTTCTTAGGAGAAATAAAAATGAAATACATTTTATCATCAATCAACAGTAAAGAACAATAATTCCACTTAGCATCACATTGTTTGATTTTAGGAGGAATTTGATCACATTTTGAGACAATGTTGAGATTACAGGGAATCTGAGAAATCTGTTTGTAAATGCATCATAATAAAAGGTTTTTTAAGAGAATATAATTTTTGTTACACACATACACACACATATACAGTACTATTTATATATATATTTTTATATATTTCTATTCTATTTCTATTTATATATTTATATTTATATATATTATTTATAAAATGTTTGAGTTATAAAATTTGACTTGTGTATTATATGTAAGCGGACGCGAAGCGGAGGGTCTTGTATCACGCTGAAGGGGCTTATTTCGCGATAATTACCGGCTGCCTGTATATTATCCCGCTTATTACACGGCTACTTGCCACATAATGAAAAACAAACTGAACATGAATAT
>JAUCMT010000026.1:14829292-14859190 GCA_032357475.1 Enteromius thamalakanensis
CTATGAATTCGGACATACTACTCGCCTCGCATGCTGTTTTTCGCGTACTATATAGTAGGGAAGTAAGCGATTTTGGACGCAGCATTAGACAACCTTTACTAGAGGTCACCAGGAGATATTAATCCTGTGTTTCAGTCATGTTGATACATTTTCCTGCCTCAAAAAACAGAAGTTTAATTTTGCTTATTAAAATTTGTTCCTTTGGTATCTTTTTATTCCAATTAGCTTTACTTTTAGATGCTTTTATCCAAAGCAAGTATATATTCTAAATATATAATGAATATATATTTGATCTACTTTCAAATAAATGCTTTCTTTTGAATAGTGCCCTTAAACAATTGTACAATTTACATAATATATCTGTGTGCTTTGTGTGTATATATTCAGTATATATTTTGAAATTTTTATGTATATTATTTTGTGTTATGTAATATATAATCTTAATTTTTTTATTTAAATGTACGTGTGTGTTTGCACATACAAAGTACACACAGACCTATTATGTAAATAAAAACATTTATTTTGGATGTGATGAATCATTTGACAGCACTGCTTTTGAACTGTATACTCAACAATAAATATTTTTCAACAATATTAAACAATGTATATTGAAAAAATGATTATTTGTTTTAGAAACAGTAACACAAGTCGGCTGTCTTCAAAATTGATAATAATAAAAAAATCAGTAAATCAGCATATTAGAATGACCATGGGTCACCACGTTCGCTCCTGGAGGGCCGGCGTCCTGCAGAGTTTAGCTTTAAGCTTAATCAAACACACCTGAAGCAGCTAATTAAGGTCTTACGAGGTATACTTGAACCTCCCAGGCAGGTGTGTTGAGGCGCGTTTGAGCTAAATCTCTGCAGGACACTGGCCCTCCAGAATCAAGTTTAATGACCCCTGGCTTAGATCCAATGAGAAAGTGGCTGTGTTCGAAATGGCAAACTTGCTTACTACCCAGTACACAGTGTATACTGCCTACTATTT
Organism: Enteromius thamalakanensis; assembly: GCA_032357475.1. NCBI lineage: Eukaryota > Metazoa > Chordata > Actinopteri > Cypriniformes > Cyprinidae > Enteromius > Enteromius thamalakanensis. The sequence goes on from JAUCMT010000026.1 coordinate 14,830,280, forward strand.
TATTAAGGAATAACGTGTGAAACGCTATACAATATAAGCAACAAATGTTTCATAATAGTATGCCTAATTGTCTCATAACACAAACAAACATTATTTCATCACAGCTCCCGAGGCTATTACCTTACAAACAAATGTGCTCACTGTCGTTTTTTACAAAGACTTGTTAATGAGGCGCATGGTAGTAAATAATGCTTTATCGGACACATGCTCTACATTAAAGTACAATTTATGTCCTACCAGTGATGTTGTTTTTTTTAGATGCACAGCAGAAGTTTGTAGTTCACATGTATATTATATTCAGTACGTACATATAAAGTAGGGCTGAACGATATATAATGCGCGTCTCGTCAGTAAAGCCGGTTCTTTGATTAGCGCTAAATCTCGATCAGCTGTGTTTAAATGCAGCGCCAGTTTATGAACAGAACCGTAGATCACTGAGAAGCCTCGCCATTGAATCACCCGCGAAACTAACGCGCAGCTTCTCGGTGATCTACGGCTCTGTTGATAAACTGGCGCTGCATTTAAAAACAGCTGATGAAAGCGCTAATTTAGCGCTAATCAAAGAACCGGGTTTACTGATGAGACGTGGATAATATATCATACGATATATCGCCCAGACCTATTATAAAGTCTTACATTTATAATTACTGTTAAATTTTTTTTAAATTCCATTACAAAAGGTAGATTTGTCTTATTTGTATTGAAATAATAAGACTGCTAGTTGGTCAAATTAGTTCTTAAGACACCCATTTATGCATCTGGCCCCTGGTTGTTTTAATAATTTTTGTATAGTACCATTTTACTCATTAGTATACGCATTAGAGGTCTGAGATGTGAGAGCAGTGACGAAAGAGGGAGTTTTTGACCGAATATATTCAGTTTTGATTTTTTTGTGTGTGTGAAAAATGACAGTTTTGGACATGTAAGTCAATAAAACAAATAGGCTACCTTATAGTACTTTTCTCACCTCTGTCATGACACATGTCCTAATGTTCGGATTCGTGTCTGTCTGCAGGAGCAGTTTAAGGTGGACCAGGAGGGTGGCCTGACTAACCTCCGCTACAAGGTGGAGTCCAGACAAGAAGTGACCATCAGCGGAGCTCCATGTACTGTCATCAACACCTTTCTAGAGTGTGACCTCAGCGAGACCCCGTGGTGCCAGTCCAGCTAGTATGCTTAAGCAGGACCTGGAAAGCCAGAATGTGGTGGCAGGAAGGCTTTCACAGCTTGCTGGTGCCAGTCACACTTGAAAAGGTCACCCTGATCGGCTAACCAAAAGGACTTGAATATGTGACTGTGGGAAAATAACCCAGTTTTTATTTTTATAGGACAGTGTTGTTGGCTTCATCCATGATGAAGCGCTTCCTCATTTTTGAACTGAACTATGGACCAACATCGGGTACTGCACTTAGTTTGCATCATCTGCATTTCAATATGAGCATCCAGATTTTTAAATGATGAGTTTTATAATATTTTAGTTGTAGCAGTGGCCTGTTTCTCTTGGTGCAATTGTGAGTATTTTGCTCAGCCGTGTCTTGACAGAATTCTGTTTCTTTTCGCTTGAATTCAAAATCATGTCTTGAAAATGACATTATATATATGAAAGGGTTTTGAGGGTACTTGGACTGTATTTGCACATTATTCAGTATTTATATAAAAGCAAAGGTTTCCTAGTTTCAGTATTTGTACTCTTCTCCCATGTTTCATATGCATGGAATGATGTTACGACTCGCAGGATTTTATATAGATCTGAAGGCATGAAGCTGTATCCTTTCAGCATACAATTTGGACTTTTTATTGGCAATGCCTGAAATGAAACTGTGAATCAGTACTCGGTCTAAACTAAAGGGTTATTGTGCCTGTGGCAACAACCTGCTGCACAACTGCACAGAACACGTTTGCCAAAAAATAAAGACAATATGACTCTATGCCATTGCAATTACTGTCTTTGTTAAAATACAGGGTACTTCTTCCACATTCAACAGCAGAGCAATGGCAAAAACACTTTTGAATGCATGCAATCTTCCTATTTATTGAAGTATTATTTCACACAGGAAGATGATTCGAAAAAAGCATTTAGAGGAGATTTTGCTCCACAACATTGTACCGTTAATGATGTTTACTGTGCTGGGTTTATTGAGCTGTTGCGTCATTTCTTTTTAAACAAATTAACAGCCTTTTATGGGCCGTTTAAGCCAGGTATATTGACCACGCGGTCAAAAGTTTGGACACACTTTGCTAATTTTGTGAAGTTAAAGTTCTCATTAGCTTTCAAGCCTTATACGTTTTATGTTCAGATGTTTTAAATTGAAGTAATTAAACATATTTAACAATTTATTCAAATTTTTTATTTTTTAAGAAGAGCTGGAATTCGTTTGATTTTTGATGTTTTAAAACTCTTTGTCTGCTTGTTCTTTCAGACTCTGAATGCTGAAGTAAATTTAATTTAATAATTTTGCACCAATGCATGTATATGGGTAATTCGTGAATAAAATTTGATTTTTTTTTAGACAAATAACATGAGGAAAATGTGTCTCCATTCGAGTTATCAGTAGGTTAATATTATAATAGCCTATTTGAGAAATTATTTTATCTGATGAGGACAAAGAAAATAGATTCAGTGCTTGAACAGATGGAGAAAGTCAGCTAATAATCAACATGAAGACTCAACACCTGATTTTATGATGTGCATCTTTCAATCCATTGATTTTAAAAGCCTGTCTAAGTCCATTCAGTAGCCAGGTTTAGGTGAAGGTGCTGTGTCTTTAACAGATCGGTACACTAGAGGGCGCCACGCATCTACCTGTGCTCTGGTAGCATTTACTGAAGACCGGAACTAACTTAATCCCGTATCAGATCATATTGAGACTCGTAGCCTAATAACGTTACATCTATTCTATATCTGTATATATATATATATATATATATATATATATATATAAAATAATTACCAAAAAAACACTGCATGCGCGATTACCAGTCCAGCATTAAACAACCTCTTTTAGACTGCAAACATTTATATTTTATTATGATTAAACTTGTTTTACAAATTGTGTTACTAATTCTGGTTTTCTCTGTCATCGTGTAATTTCTAAATCATTTACTGTTCTTTTTGAATTAAGCCCTGCACCAAAACTAATCACATAATTTCATATAATATGCAAAATATGTAATTTTCTGTTTAAAAAAAAAGAATACGTTGCATAATTCGGCAAAATAATGCATTCAGCAATAAGAAAAGAGTTTACTGTGGCTGTCTATTAACATTACTAATAGATCTGAGTTCTATACGTAATTTAAGAAGTTTTACAGCTTTATTCAACCTTTTTGTAATGTATCTTTGTCCTGTACATGTTTCCTCGTGAATGGCTGAATTCACACATTTTTTTCATCCCGTTCTTCTATTGATGGTCGTCCATTTAATTTCGGCTCTCCGAGTCAGCTAATGACTAGTAAAATAACCAATCTTGGCTTCTCCGTGTTCAAAGAGGGTTTAACAGCAGTTAGTTCCAGGCAGGGGAACAATAATCACATTTTAACTCGCCTTCACACCCAGAGTGCTTACAAAAACTCCCACTGTTATAGCCTTTCAGCTCTGCACAATCTGCAATCAATTGCCAGAGGCAAAATTAATAGATGTTAATGGCCATTTGTATTTGAGGCAAAGGGGACAAAATTGGCCAGAGAAAGCTATTAATTATATGTAGAGGGACTGAGAAGGGAGGCGCAAGAGGGCTGCTTTGGGGCTCAATGGGGTCTGTGCCCTGCGTGGTTCACATGGGCTTCCGCTGGGTGGATCGTGAAAGGCCTGAGCAGGGGGGCTTTTGTGTGGCTCCTGAGCCACGATTGTTCCTTCTCAAAAGGGTGACATCTGTCCAGGGTTTCCGAGACTCTGATCCACCCCATTAGCCTCCGTCCTCTCTCAACAACTTATTGCGTTTGTAACTGACAAACGAGACAAGGAGAGGCACTCGAGACATGTCAAGCCTCGAGATCAATGCCCGCGCGCCTTGATCTGTGTCTGCTTCATTAAGACACCCGAACCGGGTCAGATTCCTGACTTCTAATCATAAAACAGAAATGAGTGCTGGATGTGTGTGTCAGTTTAAGATTTCACTGACAACTAAAAGCTATATTTCAATTTCGATCTTTCTATTATTATCTTCACTTGTAAGGAACATCCTTTAATATAAAGATAATTACAAGATAATAATAATCTGACACAAAAACAAGGGTTAATAATAGAAATGCTGTTATTGATAATAATCATAAGATTTAATATTAGGCTAGCTGTTTATAATTACTAGTTAACACTTTTACTTTAATACATCACAGTATAAACAGCCTAAAAGATGTGCATTATCGTATAAACACCTGCAGAGCATTCAAATATTAAATATAATTAGGCGTGCATGGGCTAAAATAAAATAAAACAATTTTAACAGTGTGAATAGGCTTAATTATGAACGAAAATACATTTACTGTTAAAATGGTCGGTCTAAGTTTCATACTGGCCTATAAGACAACGAAAAAGTAAGGACTATCGTTTCGAATTACGGGAACATTTATTTACATAGATATGCGCTTTCTTTTACAGAGTACATGTAGGCTATATTATAACACATTTTATGAAACCTTTTAATTGTTCAGGCTTTTTTTGTTGCAATAAATAAATAAAAAGAAAAGAAAATGGCAAATTAAAAAATGCAATAAAATTAAAGAAACTGCAACCTAACGCACCGCATAATCAACGACATGATCATGAGATCAGAAAGATTCAGTTTTCGCAGGTCTCATTTTTAATATATAGGTCTACCCTTCATAGATTTGTTTTGTTGTTGAACTCTTTCCCGAATTTCTTTACACAACACAAAATGGCAGTAATTGAGTGCGCCGCTCGCCGATCTGCGCATGCGCACCGCACCTCGCTGTCGGAGCTCCGCGCGCAGGTATTGAAGTTGGCTCATGACAATCCTTGGCGCACAAGCTGACGGATCATCGATCATCAGAGCTGCATCGGAGGAGCTGATGCCCGCTTCAAATGACACAGCTGACGGTGCGCGAGTTTTCCTCTGACAAGGACATGCACGAGATGAGACCTGAATTCATCTGAACATAACTCACGCGCCTGTTTGCAGCTATTGGAAGTGTATTGCAACCCACGTAATTGAAGGAACCCAAGGAAACGCATGAAGTTATGGATTGTAGATGGACTGTATAAATACTATCTTTTTGACTTTTTTAAACGCGGGTTCACCCCAGCATCGGTTTCAGAGTGACTTATTTGCTGTTTTATTTGATTTCATTGACTGAGTATATTTTTTATAGCCCCTCACAATGTTCCAGCACAATAAGAAGTGCTTCACCATTGAATCTCTTGTTGGTAAAGACTCCAATTCCTCAAGTACCGCCGCGGATGAGCCCATCAGACCCACTGCTCTGAGGTTCGCTGAATCCATCCATCCCTCTCCCTTTGGGAGCTGCTTCCAGAACTCAGGCAGGACATTGTACAGCAGCAGCCCAGAGATGATGTTCTCAGACCCGGCCACTCACTCCAGCAACTCCGGCCTGTCTCTGCGGCACCTCCAGCTCCCCACACAGCCCTTCTTCAGCCCCCATCAGAGGGATACCTTGAACTTCTACCCGTGGGTGCTGAGGAACAGATATCTGGGACATCGATTTCAAGGTGAGCATCCGTGTTCAGTTACTCTGCCCGCGAGGATGCAGAGAAAATATCGAAAAAATAAAAATGACGCAGGCCTGTGGAGTAAAGAACGGCTTGACCTCTTAACGCATTATAATAAAAGCAACAAAAATGAATAGATTTTAAGTAGCATACGGGGTAGTCGATGTTTTCAGCACTTCAAAGGCCTGTATCGATTTCAGCGTTTTGGCCTATTATTAAAATGTATATTATATGGCCTATAGTGATGCGCACGGGAGAATTCATAAATAGCCTACATTAACATTATTATTTTAATTGTAACGAAAATATCATAAGAAAATTACGCCGTGCAATAAAGATTTCTATTATTTAAAAAAATGGACTGTTAATAGTTTGAAGCGCTTTTTAAAAAAATCTATTTAAACATTAAATAGGTTGCAAAATAATACACGTTAAATTACAAAAGACCGCTGCTTTATTTTGATTAGCTTACATATTTAGGCAATTATTATAAAAGAGTCCGGTATAAATCGTTTTTTTTTTTAAATGATTCTCAGTCCATGTACAATTTTATTATAATAAATAATTGAATGTTAAAATAGGCTATTATCGCAGCTGTAAAAATTTCAAAGCATAAATTGATAATACAGATAACCTAAATGTACCGCCTTTGATTAATTAAGCTTTCAGGCTACTTAATTCCTTTTAGAATCATTTTAGTTAAACATGTTACATTTAATAGAATCATGTAAACATCTGATCTCATTTTTATATTAAAAAACTAACGAAGCTCCCACATTGTACTATTATGCACTGTATTTATATCGGTTTTTAAAAAGTTGGATATATACATAAACTATTATGATAATTTAATTATTTTGAGGGGACAAAATGATTTACTGTTACGTGTAGAAATTGGTAGGTCAATTTACTCCATGCAGCTACTCTCTTTTATGTGTATTATTATAATGCCCATAAACATTTACAGCTCTTAAAATTGAAAAGCAAACATTTATAATACTGTTAAAGGCATATGTTATTTTTTTAAGCAAATATTTGCACAAGAACTTATTTTTATGGATTTATTAGATATCTAGAAATTCTGCGTTGAAATTAGTTTATTTATTAATTTGATTTAAATTTAGTAAATGTTTTACCATCTCACTGAGATTATTGTTTGAGATGAGATTGTTTCTTCAAATTTCTTAAAAAAAAAAGTTTTATGTATAATATAATATATAATATACAATATATAATCTGATAGATTTGATAGCCCTATTTGCAGACTCCTTAAAAAGCGTAATCGATACTGGGAGGTCCTATTTACCAGGCAATTTGTTAAAGCTGCTATCAGTAGCCCTGGCCAGTCTGTGAGGGTCCTGAGCTGCTCCACAGTCCTCGAGGGCATTGCTCAGGTAATTGGTGGAAGTCAGAGGTTGTTGTCACTATTACTCAGATCCGGGGTTCAGATAGAGCCTCTTTGTTTACACACAGAGCCGATCCACTCACTGATGGTGTCCAATAACCTAGAAAACTACTGTTTAGACAAGACTAAATGCAGCCGTGGGGATTGGGTGGGAAAGGATGGTCTAATGTGTCCATGGGCTTTAACTCTGCTGCTTGCTGAATGGGAAAAGAGATGTGTCCATGTCTTCGGATCCATCATGCGGGACAAGGTAAACAGGATCCCAGAGCGCCCTGCTGTCGTACATGAGCAGGCGTTCGTGTTATGGGTGCGTTTCTCAGACTGTGACAGTGCCACACTGATGCACTTTTCTGAGATTTGTGTGCGATCGGATTACAATACAAATCTTACAGAAATATAAACACCGCCATCAGCAGACTCTTAGCGCTGCTGATTTTCATTAATAGAGGCTGCATTCCAACGCATAATGTAGTAAAATAGTAACAATAACGTAACAACATAAAAGCAGATCTTATGTCTTAAGAGCTATATATGCATTTTGTATAATTACATAATAATAGCTGGACTTTAAAAAAAAATAATGAAAAAAGGATTCAAATTTCTTGAAAACATTTTTATTCCTATTAAAAAATAAAATTATAATATATATTTTGATACGTTTGATCTTGAATAATTGAAAAAGGTATATGTATGTATGTACATATATATATGTGTGTGTGTGTGTGTGCACATCTATAGCTTATATATATATATATATATACATATATAGCATATAGATGTATTAACAGTGTTAAGTAAGCAATAAGTTTGATAAATTTTTTAGAGGCTTCAGTTCATACCATATTGTAATGTAATAAATAATATGATAAAGTATATATATATATATATATATATATACACACACACACACACACACATATCTGTGCATATATATGTTATTGGAAATGTAGATAAATATTTGTTAGGAGAGAGAGAGAGAGAGAGCGAGAGACATTAACAAACAGTGTTATAAGCAGACTTTTAACACTGTGGCCTGTAATTTTTAAAGGCCTTGAGTAGAAGTATAATGTAATGTAATAAAATCACAATTTAACAGTATAGAAATCATAATAGCATTAAAGTCACATACATGTGTGTGTGTGTTTTATTGTATCAAGGGAGGCAGCGTCACGGGGAACACACATTCTGTAGGAGAGACCAAAGGGTCCAGTCTCTTTCTTTCCCACTATAGGCCACCCTTCTCCCTGCCTCTAATGAGAACAGCACTGACAAGACCAAGCTTGTTTGTGCCAAGGGAACGATAGTAAAGCTGATCTGGGTGCCATCTGGTTCCCTTTTCCTCATGTTGGGGGCTTTCTTGCCGTGGATAGGCCAATGTGTGTTTGAGTCCAAAGCCCCGGAGGGTCTCCCAGCTCTTCAGGAGGCTGGAGTCTCTGTCAGTGTCCTGGCCTGCCAGTCTGATCCACCACCTCTCTCGAGAGACGCCGAGGTGATGCCACACATGCTGATGATGCCAGACCGAGCGCACACTTTGAGGCGAAAGTTTCGCAAAGTTGCCACCGAGCTGGGTTTCGGTTGGTTGGCGCTCAGCGCACCTTGAGGAAGGTTTAAGGAGGGCTTTTCAACACCTTCAAACCGTGGAGAACTCATTATTTACATTCTTGCGCCCGGCTCCCCTCATTTTGACACGGAGGTGTCTCCATTGTTTTTGCCTGTGGCGTTCAAAGCGTTTTCAGCACGCCAGCTGAAAGCAGTTGTCAATGACAGTGCTGTGACAGAAAATATGCACCTTTTAGTAAAATGGAAGTAAAGGTCGTGCATTATTAGGACCTTTGGGAAGCCTCTGCTAATGAAGGCTTGCGTGGAAACAAACACCCTATATGTTGCAATTGGCCAAAATGTGTGTTTTTTAAAGCATTAGGCGACGTATTATTAAATGGAAGCTACTGTGTTTGAGACTGAGAGTTGATGGCTTAGCAGTCAGTTCAAAGCCATTGTCTGGAGATAAAGGCTCGGTTTCGGGCTTTTTAAAGAGACTTTAAGTCGGAACAGCTTCATGATAATCCTCTTTTCATCCACCGGTGATGCCATTAGTGAGCTTTTGTGGTACATCATTGTGCTTTCTTTGATGATCAGTGTTCAAATATTAAATGGCCTCTGTGTTAACGTAACTTTTATGGCTAACATTTCGGATTTGGCTTCAATTAGGTTAGTCAGCCTTTGTAATGCGTGGTTAGAGGATTTAGTCGCCCTCGGTTGTGAAAGTACGCCTGAATGCATTTCATAACTTGCATTTAATCAGTGTTTTTAGCAATTGCAGTTGCCGAGCTGAATTTGCGGCCTAGCAACCGCATTCATGACTCCGTCGTTATTGAAGCAAACATCTTTTTGAGACGTTTGCATGTTACCGATGTGCATTTGCGGTTGCACACCTGATGCGAACGTTGAAACATTTTGGTTATTTTTTCATTGACAAAAGCTCATGGTCTGTCACTTCTGCGCGCTTCAACCATCCACCCAGTAACCGCTCCGCGAGAATATTTTGTTTATACGTGATTGCGGTCATCATCTTTCTGAAGATTCTTTCAAGCATGGCTCTCCAAACACTAAAGTGGTCACGTAAATTACACATCCATTTGTTTATGAAAAATGTTTTTCTCTCTTGGTGTGTTTGCAATAAACGGCATCCCTCCAGATGTTGTCTGGGGTCGCGCGGACATCACGTTTGCTCTGACGCTGATGGAGACTCAATTTTACTATTCCCTCATGTTGTATATAATCAACCCAAATGTCAGGGATTTAGATTTGCTTAACTGACAATTAGCATATTCATCACAATTGTTTTACATCTTTCCAGCCACGGATGTTTATTTATATATTAGCAGCGATATTTCAAAGCCTTGCATTTGTATGAAAATCAGGATAATGCCACATTATGAGGGACGAAGGTTAAAGACTCGTCTGTGAATGCACGGAGACGTTGGGTTGGTATGAATGATGCGGTGTGAACACACTTTACATCAGCCGTGTCTGGAACTATTCAAATTGACTCGCGTGGCTCAATTAAGACGTGCAATCCTGCGCCTAATGTCTGCATTGCTGTGCCTATGTAAAGCACTTATTTTGTATAAAAGCTCACAGGGTCTTTGATTAATACATCTGCTAGATGAACACACGTCAGTGTAATGCTTGCCGTAGGACAGATATTTTAATATTCTAATTCCCTCAAAAAGTATTTTATGAATGCACATGTAATGATACACACGTGTGGAATTCAAATAGTTACACTTCAAAAATGATGTCATTGTGATGTCAGCAGAAGGTTACTAAAAATGCAGCACAAAAATGCATTTTGACAATTAAAAATCTGTATAAAGGTATGCATGTATGAATGTTTTGTAGATTTTATTTTTACATTTCATATTTTTATTTAAATAAAATGTATACTTTCTAATTATTTCTAAGTTAATTGCTAAGTATATAAGTGAGTACTTTTACATATATTTAGTTTTTAAGTATTTTTTTTTATAAAAATGTTCCACTTTCAAACGTATTTTGACAATTCAAAAAATGTAAAAGGTATGCATTTATGAATGTCTTTATTTTTTGTAGATTTTATTTTTACATTTTAGATCATTTTTCTTTAAATTATATTTTCTGTTAAGTATTTTTGTTTTGTAAATAATTATTTATTTAAAATCCCACTTTAAACATATATTTTTTAAGTTATTTATTTATTTAAATTTCCTCATTTTAAATATTAACATTACTCTTTATTTCTTAAAAAAAAGCCTAAAATTTGTTTTATTCATTTAAAATCCTTATAAAATTGCCTGCTTCCCAATTAACATGCTTTCTTTATTTCTCTATTTGGAATTTTTATATTTTAAAGAAAATCTTAGATTTTTATTTATTTATTTAAAAACACCAATCCAATACCTAATTAACTAGCTCTTTACTTTGCTATTTTTTAGGATTTCTTTAGTTTATTTTAGATTTTTAATTATTTATTTCACATACAACTATAAAACTGTGGACTTCCTAATTAACATGTACTCTTTATTTCTTGTCTCCAGGTGACGACAGTAGCCCGGAAAACCTGCTTCTACACGGACCTTTCTCTCGCAAGCCCAAGCGCATCCGCACTGCCTTCTCCCCATCGCAGCTGCTCCGGCTGGAACGTGCCTTTGAGAAGAACCATTACGTGGTGGGAGCCGAGCGGAAGCAGTTAGCCAACGGCCTGTGCCTGACAGAGACACAGGTGAGTAGACAGAGGCGTCAGGGTCCATCCCTCCGGCGCTCACGGCTGCATTCCACCACACACACAGAGACGGGACGTGAACACACATTTACTCATCTAGTTTCCTCACAGGACGGAAGTAATTAATCATTCCTTGCCTTGGGATAGGCCATATTCCAAGGCATATACAGCTCTCAATAATTGATTATTTTCACAATCGTCTGTACATAACATTCACAAACATATTTGGCAATACCTGGGGTTTCAAAAGTCTGAGACGCTTTTGAAAACCTGGGGTTTAAAATCTGAACTTGAAATTTAAAAATAAATAAATAAATAAATGCTATGACATAAAATAAGAAATGTGTTATATTCTGCACTTGTGGTTTTAGACTTTTGGGCAACAATTAAACAAATTAATTAAAATGTTAAATTTTATTTAAAAAGAGAGAAAGTACATGTTGATTAGGAAGTGGCCAATTTTACAGTGGGTTTTAAATAAAAAATAACAAAAAATATTTTAAGAAATGTACATAAAATATTTACATATTTTTGTATTTGATTTAAAAAAGCAAAAAACTTTTAATCTTTGTAATAAGATATTTTGTACTTAAAGCTACATTTATTTGGATGTATCCATATTTTGCTACATTTTTATATTGATATTTGCCACAACAGCAACAAATCTTTTCTAGAATTAGTTTCAGATTTCAGACAGCTGCAGTAAATCTTTTAAATGAGCTTTTCTGTTTATCATAAGCATTACATCTAGTTGTTTGAGGTGTTTTAAATGTAAATTTCTACACTGTTTTAAATATTAACTGTCAATAAAACTTTCGGGGCAGATATTCAATTTAATTTCCAAAATGTTACGCTGCTAATATAATTTACAATGATTTTTAATTCTAAAAATGATAAAATTTTCTCTAGTGTTTTAAGACTTCTATCTTTCACCTGCAGTGAAGGTCTTTTTAGTTGAATTATGATACATTTTTTAACTTAAGTATCTTCGTTTTTAATCAAACTTTGATTCGAATGCTTTTCAACATGCTGTTTTAAAAACAGTAAAACGAAACATGATTTCCTCTCCAGATTGAGAGATTACGTCAACAGTCATATTTCACATGAGCAGCAGGCATAAGCATGTTTTTAAATATGGGATAGTAATGTGCTTTTTAAAGTATTTTAACAGCAAACACGCACAGTACAGTTTTTTTTTTATCAAAACATAATAAAAACATGCATTTAAAAAATGACTGTTTTGAGCAGATGTATTAAAACCGCTTCTCTTTGTCTCTCCTGTCAAGGTGAAAGTCTGGTTCCAGAACAGAAGGACCAAACACAAGCGACAGAAGCTGGAAGAAGAGTCGCCGGACTCGCAGCAGAAGAGGAAAGGTAGTCAGCATGTGAGCCGCTGGAGGGTGGCCACTCAACAGGGCAGCTCCGAGGACATTGACGTCATTTCAGAAGACTGATAACACACGGCTCATAAACATCAGTCATGCTGACGGATCCCTGCCACACACACGAAAAAACCAAGACATTCTCCAGACTTTGTCGTGAGTTGAACTGAGGAACTGAGTCACAGTGCACGGCTGAACAAAGACTCGACTGGAAGACTTCTGTATGCAATACACACGGACCTCTTCGTTTTGGATCACGTTCCATCTCAGAGCAATGAAGATTTTTTTGTATGCTTTCTTTTGTTACACTCCTCTCTTATCCGTCAGAACATTTCCATTATAAAGTAGTATATCGGACGGCAGAGGTAATAAAACCACTTTAATGAATAGATTGATAAATGTTTGTAGTGTTAAATTGCTTTAGACATTCTAAACACCAATAGGTCGATCCAGCGTGCGAATCAAATATCACTCATTAGATGTACTTCTGAAAACTGGATGTTTGTATTCGACGAAATGTCGTTATGTTACGAACTGGGGCAAATTTAAAGCGGTGAAATACCCTAGAAATCACTAGTGCCGTTTCACATATTTATTCTGAATGAGTGGACTTTTCTATGCATTTGAGCTCCAAACCCAAAATTTACTTTTGCCTTTTACATCCGGGTTAAAGCTTACAAAAGATTTTACTTGTATCGTGTAAGAATTATTTTGCTTTCCTTTTTCTTTTGAGCGGCTCTTGAGCTGATGTCAAATATCAGCGAACTAGAGAAGCTTAGAAAATGCTTGAATTTCTTTCTTTGCTCAATTAAAATCTCAGTCTAACCTCCAAGACCCAGAATGGTTTGTAGCACTTCATAATTTCTTGATTGGGTTTCGTTTAAGGTGAAAAGCACTGTAATCCCGTTTGTCTCCATCGTTCAGGCATTTATTTTTTTGTTGTTGTTATGTGTTTGTTTAACTTTTTTCTGCAGACTATTAGATAATAAAACTTTAACTTAACCTCTGTTTGGAACTTATTTATTCCTTTATTGTTTTTTTTTCTTATGACTTTATTGTTACATTAAATGGATTTGATCAGTGCATGAGCGTGATTTGTTTCAAAGTAAGTTGCTTTTGCATTCCTGAGCAACCGCAGCGTAATTAATTCAGTTACGCAAAGCAGACGGGTATCGTTACTCAGAATTACTCCCAATAATACTGTATTTACATGCTCACAAAACATACAAGTGCCTAAACGTGAACACAAACATCTCCACCTTTTGGATTTCCATGTGCAAACAGTCAGTGTCAAACACCTTCAACTCTAAATATTAATATTAGAGGTTTTGGGCTTAATATGTGTGTTTTGCAGCATTTAAATGTGCATGTACCTTGCACATTTAAATGTACATAAATGCACACACACATACAAGTATATATTCAGTCAGCTGGAAATGCACCATGTCACCTTTATGTGCTGTAATTTGCACCTGCTAATCCTTACGGCCCAGAGTGACAGAAATGAATTAAATTTGCTTCTTTGCATCACCTCAGTACACACACGTTAATACAAGCCTCATTATCAGTCGCAATGCCTATAAACTGTGAAAGATAATATAAGAACAGTCTATTCGTATTCTCTTTAATTAATGGAGTAGTCTCCAGGAAGCAACGCTTCTGATAAAAAAAAAAACATACGCCGCAACACTTCAGAAAAATATAATAAGCTTAATTTAAACTCAAACACCCACTACATGCAAAAACATCACTCGCTTGAAGATTATAGTGTAAACAAAGACTGTTTCTATCGTACCCATTATGATTCAGACAGCCAGGTATTTAGTTCTGCGTACCGAAATGCAATGAAACGACAAACAATGACCCCGTAATATATTCTGTGTGGGTATAGTCAAACCTCACTAATGCAACGTAACCAGCGGAGTCACAGTGTTTGTCTATGCAAAATGACCACTCTCTGTCTGCATGAGTAATGATGGCATAGACAGGACGTTATCGCTGTCAAAAACACAGTGATAAACAGTAGCTTGAGATAACTTTGAAGACAGCAAGAGTAATTTCAACACAGATATGATGCAACATATGGCCTAATACCCAGCGCAAGAAGATACGAAGTGTGTAAAATAGTTTATACTGACTAATATTCTGGAGTCACTGGGTGTTATATCAGCAACTCTGTCTCAAGAATATTCCTCTGTGTCAAAGCACACAAACACTCATTAATCTTATGAGGGCTATGCTACTTACAAATATTTCCGACTAGCTACCTGCCCCCATGTTGTTGCCATGGATATGAAGAGGTGTAAACAAAAGAACAGATGGTTGAAAGCATGTAGGTGTAGAGAGCAGTCTGTGATGTTTCCCAACTATGTTAAGTGAAATAATTCATCTAACTTACAGTAATTTGATCTGGACCGGTGCCAAGCGTGGAGTGGGCCACCGATTTGGCTTCAGCGAGTTAATCAAAATACTTCTTTCTCCTGCGAAACGAGTCCGTCCATGAGGACTATGATAGAGGCAGTTCTTTTAGGCATAATCTTTGTCTTTGTCTTCTAGTAAGAATTTTCACTCAGAAATCACAATTTAAAAATTTAATTTTTTTTGTGTGTGTGCATGTCTATATATATATATATACACACACATACACACAACTTTGAAAAACATCGTGAAAATTTCCATCATCGTGGTCATTCTCTTTCCTATATTAATTTTCAACGCAAAATTGGTCATTGAGTGCAATTACTAAAATAAAACATTTGATAAATAAATATAGAGCAGGTATATTTTATGAATTTGAATTTATGAAAATGTCCATACATTTTTAGAACTTTTATACTTTTTACAACAATAAAAATACTATTTCAGTTTTAATGTTTCAAACCTTGACATATAGTTGAGTATGTCACTTGGTGTTTTTTTTATAGTTCCTGGTGAAATTAACTAGCAATTTCTGAGTAAAAATAATTTCTACAGCATTTTTTTTTTCTTCTAAGTTTGGTGATACTTATTACAAAATAAATTACACACACACACACACACACACACATATATATTTATATATATATATATATGATAATATTTTCTTTAAAATGTATATATATATATATAGTAACTATTATATTATATATAACTATTATATTATATAAGTAAATACTAACATTAAATAATAATAAACAAATCAAATATTGTGAAAACTGATTCTTTTTAAAAATATATAAATATATTATTATATATTAATAAATGTAAATATATATGTATGTGTGTGTGTGTATAAAATATAAAAATATTTATAAAATATAAAATAAAATATAAAAATATTTAAAAATGCATTTATAACAAAAGGTTTGAAAGTAAAACACAAAGCATGCTGGAGTATATTTATACTTAATTCAGTGTGTTACTTTATGTTACTTTGTAAATGCCTGTGAAATTCACACACATTTCTGAGTAAAAACTGATTCTAAAGCCAATTTTTTTCTTCAGTGTGGAAGATACAATTGCAAGTCGTCTACTGAGCAAGTTATTGACTTTTAAACTATATCTTTGTAATTTGGTGTTTTATATAAATCATGATCTCTGTTGATTAAAAAAGCCCTTGTCTAGTTGTTTATCTATCTAGAGACTCATTTGCCTCATTTGTGGCTGTATCAACTGCAGCTGAGCAATTACCATGTGTTTAGAGGGTGAGAACATACAGTACCTCAGGAAGGCTATAAACAGTGTCACTGTTCACTGTTGTATGTGTTTTAATTACAAGTATTCATAAAATTATCCGATAACTGCGCAAACGACTAAACTAAACAACATGCTGCTATTAGTCCACGGGTTGTCACGATTATAACAGCGAATGGAAAACAAAAACTTTTTTTCCAGAGCAGAATTATTGGCAATATGAAGGGCAAAAGGCATTATAAAAATGTTGTGTGTAGCTGAAAGGATAATAATTTGGTATGTGGGTGGGTAGGCTGGGATTGGGGATGTTCGGACTTGAGAAGGAGGAAGTACATACACATAGCTGCGTTTGAGTCTATTGTGCAATGTACAGCATAGGGAGGGGAAATGTCACACATATTTATGATTTATGAACAGTTTTCACAGACACTTTGGTATATTTGCGATAAAATGTGTTTGCTGAAATATGTTTACTCGTTTTTTTGTTTCCCCTTAAACTTTTTTCTGTTTTGTAGGGTGGGTGGGGGTATACGTACTGGATGAAATTGCTGCATGTGATGATACCATGACAAAAAGCAGTGTGATTTACAACACAAATGATATGATAATTGCAGGCTGGCAACTTTCAGGAGCTAGTTAGCCAGTTTTATGGACTGGAAGAGCTTGTTTCCTCTGCTGCCACCTGTTTGGTCTGCACCGATTGGCTGCGGGGCACTTGAGAAAAGGAAAGCAGCCACCCAATTATAGGGTACTGCCAGTCAAGTCTAGAAGAGTAATTGATTGGTTTTTGTGAATCAGTATTAGGAGCTCTAATTAATGCACTGCTGCCGATGCAAAATCCACTAGCTAAACCGAAAACCGGTTACATCGATCTTTCGAAAGTAAATCGCTTTTGACATTGTGCTTTCGCAACAATATTTTGATTGGCGAGGCTTTATTGTGTACCCAAAACAGTCAGTGAGAGTTTTCTGTTTTTATTACAAATATTTAAATTATTGCAGACATGCCGCTTTGCTTCTTTGAAAACATACCAGCCTCTTTTGTGAGTGTCTGCATGTTTGTAAAACACACAGACAGAGTAATTACACAGAAACATCAGTTAATAGTGTGTTGAGTGGACAAAGACGGCGAGGGAGTTAAAAGATTCATAACAATCATTCGTGTGCAATACCTCTTTGCAGATAGAAATCTACTTTGTCTTGCACATGTCATGGCTGAGGAAACACGTAGCACCTTTGTTCATCACTCAAAGCTCTTGTCCTTGTGTTAACACGTTAGCTTCCGATAATTACTATTTCATATTGTATAATCGTAATATCAAACTAGCAATCATACAGGAAAAGTTACACCAGATTATGCTGAATTTGTACTCACCCTCGGGGCATCCGAGATGCAGAAGAGTTTGTTTCATCATCAGATCTGATTTGGAGAAATGTGGCATTGCATTACTTGCTCACCAATGGATGCTCTGCAGTGAATGGGTGCCGTCAGAATAGCAGGAGAATCAGGAGAGAAATATGCACATATCAAACAAGCAGTCCAAATCAGTTTTAAACAAATATGTTGGTCGGTTTTTATGTTTGGAGGAAAACAAGGGATGGACTTCTTCACTAGATCATGTGTTATTATGAACTCATGTTTTTATTCAACTATTTGGACTCTCGTTCTGACGGCACCCATTCACTCCAATTATTCAAAATGCTGTATGGCTTTCCTGGCCCTACCACTCTCATCTAACATTTTTTATAATTTTCATAGATACACAGTGGGTCTTCTGATGTGTGAGCTGTTGCTCCTTTGTTTCATGCGGTTCATGTAGAAAATCTGACGCTTGGTTCCTTGCAAACAGCTTGAGACACTCTCGACGTGTGTGTTAAAAACAGAAAAAGCAGGCCCAGCAGATGACTTTGACTGACAGCTGATAGAATGACACTTATGGCTTTTTGCTTATACCAGAAACAGTTTTGCATGGCTTTCACACAGACCTGTGACTAATTAAGTTAATCGACTTGTAGCCAAAGACGATTGTGCATGCTCACCGGTGTAAAAATAAAAATTCTACAGTATCATATCCAGCCGATGATTAATAAACATTGATGAGCGCATTTCTTTCCCTGCCAACGCCTCTCCTCCCGGCTCAGCTATAAAACTGACGCGCGTCCCCATTGGCACTCACCAGACAGCGCGAATCAACACCCGACAGCAGGTTTTCTCCAATGTGATCACGCATCCCCTATTTGTGTTCTAGCACATTACTATTTAAGGGGCCCAGTCTGGTCAGAATTATGATGAAAAGCGGTGCATCAGCATCACGGGCATCCGGTTGCTGTGGCTATATTTATCAACCCATATATTTATGGATGACAGTAAGGAGACTGACCACTGACAATCACATCAGACCAAGCGAGATGAGAAATTTACAACACATGAGCAGCTTACACTTCTCTCTTAAGGTCATCATATGATGACAAATTTTGGGAATTAAAAAAAAAAAAAAAAACTTACGTCAGGACTAGGGTGACCGTACATGCTAAACAAAGCCAAAACCTATGTATTTTAGGCAACACAGAAATCCTGGCCAGCACGTGTCCTGGGAAACCAGCACATATGGTCATTAAGGAAAATATCTCTATTGTAAATTCAGAAATGTTTTGCTTTTGACTCTTTAAACACTACATACTACTACTTCTACTAATTTATTTATTTTGATTATAAATGCAAGATGTTGTATGTATTTTTTATGTTAATTATTATTATTTTGACTGAAATAAAGCATAATATTTTACAGATATTAAGGAAACATGATTAGTTCACATACTTTCTTCAAAAAACATTGTTACAGCCAGTAATTCAACATGTGCATTCATTGTCGAAATATCTGTCAACACCCAGAGTTCCAGTAGGCAGAAACCACAGTGAATTGCAGCCATGAAATCCAGCAAACTGATATTCTAATCGATTAAAATTAATAATAATAATGATAAATTAAACTGCTATCTAAAAAGCTTTATGAGCAGGTAAGACAGATAAATAAACCTCCTTTGTTAACTGAGCTTGCCTTGTTATAGCAGCTTATCTTCAATCCAGTTGCGTGTTGGGGTTGTCCTCAATCTGGCAACCGGCGTTAGTGTCGTCGTCCAGTCGGAGGGAGCGGGAAACAACACTCTCCAAAATGTTTAATTTGGACTGCTTTACTCATTTTAACCGTTAGTTATCAATGTTACCCGCTGCACCTTTAATATCGTACTGAATATCATTATAGCATACTTAAACGTCGGCCTCTATCGGCATGTATGTTTGAAACCACAAATAGATCAGTGGTTGAAAAATAAAATTACGTTATTTTACGTCGGTTGTGCGTCTGCGACCGTTTGAGAAGTCTCCATAGTTACCGGTCTGTCACGCTGCATCAATACTGTGCGAACATTTTCAAGCAAAGCGTATCAAACAAAAAGGCCTCAGCAAGTAAGTTGACTATCATATTTGTCGATATTTTATGTACTGTATATATATTACCACAGGTTTAGATTTCCGTTTTATGAAATGCAGACTTTCCGCAGTTCGAGGTTTTGTTTGTTTGTTTTGAAAGAGTGATTGTAAAGAGGTCATCCGCGAGAGTCACGACTGAGGACTGTCCGTGTTCATAGCTATCCTGTTGACTAAAGATAGTTCAAATAGCTAAAAAAGTAGTAACAGTCTAGTCCCCAGTCTACTGTGTTTAGTGACGTGACCCGAGGACCAAACGAATGACGTAGGAATGGGAGTAAAGTTACCCGCGATGTCCCGACAGATCAACATTAAAACATTTAATCGAATTGATTTACAGAAATTTGAGCACAATGCTTTGAACATCCCCAACACTAGCATTTCGTTATGTCTTGACCAAAAACCTAGCAGCTTTATTATTAGCCTTTTATAGTCAAAATTGGCTATTATTCAAGTTACGAGGCCACAAAAAATATTAATCCAAAGGGGTGTGTGCATTTTCATTACATTGTCAGTCTCTGTGAGTAGGCCTATACATATTTCCATATGATAAAGTATGCAAAAAAAACCCCAGTATGTCAGTTGAGTAAGCTGTCCAAAAAACTTTTCCATTAGGCTATATCACAGGATCTAGAAGCTATATATGGGTCTTCCCAGTAACATTTTGCCTTAAAATAATTGTAGTCTATTTTGGAAGACAAGGAAGTACTTAACAGGGTGGAAAATTAGGCATTAAGAAAATTGTACAAAAATAAATATACTTTTTACATGATTTATATGTATGAGTAGGCCTAGATGAAGTTTAGCCTGGTTCATAACATAATTACATAAAACAATATAAATATGACTATAATAGAGAGAATATGAGTATGTAAATCACAGAGACAAAAAAGTCACTGTATAACAGGAATGACCATATATATATATATATATAACTATATAGGAAGTGCCATAAGTACCAAGAACATTGCTGCTTAAAGGTTAAGTTATACTTCGATTATAGATAGAATTTATATGTAGAATAGAATGTACTTCATTAAGGGTTCAGAAGTAAATTTATCAAACTCTATCCATACTCATGAATATAATTACACCCCCCACCCGTCCTTGCAGTTATTTTAATCATTTTTATATGTAGTATTATTAAATTTTACATTGCATATTGTATTTAATAATATTTAATGATATTTACAGTATACTACTATTTAATGTATTACGTTATTAATTACTGTTAAACCAAGCTAAATTTAAATAATAAGTAAGATAAACTACAACCAGTCTGTATAGCTAAAAACCCAGTGACTGATTTATTTCAGGTTGTGCGGGATGATATCTATTTAGCTGGAGGCTAAAGGCCCGCTCTGTGCAAAGCTTTAGATTTATAGCCATAGTTTTCAGTAGAGGTGGAAAATGTGTAGTCCCACCAAGAAAGAGCGGATGAAACAGCAGCTATGAAAAGCATTAGCCTCAAGTGGGTATTCAAAGTGTTAAACTCGGAGGTATCGTGTGAGAGACTTATGAGTATCTAACACTTGTTTCACAACGCTCCTTAATTGCTGCTTTAAGCGCAGAAGAACGTTTTAATATCAGGCCTCGGGTTAAGACTACGTTCCTCTACACTTCATGAAAAGACATGGTATTTCCCTATTATCTGCTCCGTCTTGAATGTCGCTGTAAAATTCCACCTCATACGTTTTAATAAGCTGCAGTTAGCTTGTGTTGTCTGTTGAAAATAAGGCTTAAACATGGTAATCCAGGAGGGGAAATTGAGACGCGCATCGCGTAAATTTAGCCTCAAATGGAGACTAAACATGAAGAGGGAAAGCTGTTGGTAAATGCTGCTTCTTGAACTTAACCTTGTGACTATTAGCGCAATTCAGCCCCACAGTTAGAAACGTCTGAAGTAACTAACCTCTCTAATGTAGGCTGTAACACAGTGATTAATGCTGATTAACAAACTTTTACTAAACAGATATAAGGCAGGAGCACCTTTGTCATCAAAGGCACATTTGCATTACGGTATAATTTCACCATCTCTGCTCAAAGGTGTCAGCGTTTACTCCAGTGTTGCTAATTAATTTTCTCCCAAACAGGATGGTTTTATTCAAATGAGCCAATCCCTTCATTAGCACACCTGTGCTCTGCTCCCTCATTAAAATTGGAATCCTGTAAATTTTTACATCCGCAGACAGTGGCTCTGTTACCAAATATTGAGCAAGGTAGCACTGTGTTAATTAATGTTATAACGAGTCGGTGAGTCAACGAGGACTGATTTGCATAACCTGTGCAAAAACAAAACCTACCGATGAGTATTTGCGCGGTGCGAGTTCTCTTCATAAAATACATCGCATTGTGTTATTTTCTACCCTCCGGCCCACTAACACGCTTACCGATGCCCTGTGGAGAAAAAACGTAAAGCAGGAAATATCAAAGAAACAATAGTTCATTAAAATGCGCTTCATAAGTCACATGTTGTCAGAGAGGAAATTGATATGATGATAACTTTTTTTTGAGCACTGTCAGTGATCCACTGCCGTTAATCCGTTATTGCCACAGGCTTGTTACCGGTGACTCTGAATCACAGGAATATGATTAACTCAATCTTGTAATCTGAAAACATGTTTTATGTAAAAACATTACATAAAACTAACAGGGTTCACAACTGTATATATAAATATAATTTTGTGTCTTTATATTTACATAAATACATGAGTATATATATTTTTTAGATATTTATATTTACATAAAAGAGACTTGTTTATTATTGTTTCATTTCTACACTAATACACACCCACCCAAACACCCCCTCCAAAAATGTTGTAAAAAAAAATGCATATATATATATGCCTATATTTTACAAAATAATTAAATAACTATCATTATATTATATCATATTATTAATTGTTTTATGTTTAACAATGCTAAATTAAAATCGTTATAATAAAAAATAACAGGATCCTGAAAAAGCAGTAGATGACCGACTGCTGGTTTGTGTTACTAAAAAATATTGTCCAGCCCAGTCACTGGTTTATACTCACTTTATACAACATATTTCACAACTCTCTGGAGTATTGGAATAATCGTCTTCACTGTCCACTGGAATCAATATTTCATGTGAGTTTATTTGCTTATTTTTCAGGTGTACAAACTCCTTTCAGAATGATACAAGACCTATTTGCTTCGTGTTGGCTTTATTTTGCCATAATAATTGGCCGTCTGATTATCTCGTATGCGTTAAAATATCTCTCTTGTTCATCTTTGTCCAAAAACTCAATCGTTCCCTGTGGCATCACAGGTTGAAGCGTCAATCAGGCGTCTCCTTTGTTCAATCTATTAGTCTTAAGACCAATTGGTACTGGCGCTGTCTAAATTGGCCATTTGGACATGGGTTATTTATTGGTTATTTGTTTAAAATGGACTGCGGGCAAAGAGCAGGCTTCTTCCTTCCCCTTAAATTGTCTTTTGTGTGACGTCTCCTGGGTGCGCGGCGCACTCATGCATGCCAAGCGGGGTGTGGTACCCACGTCCTGCAAATTAGCAGGCTTATTTCCATCTGAAAGTTTGGACAGCTCAGATCAAGCATAGCAAGCGGGCCTAAAGAGGCCGGCCATGACCACTGCGGTTGGGCCAGAGGCTGCTCTCGCAATTCAAAACAGTTGACTTAGTTATTACAACTAGGGATTACCCAAATAGTTTTACCATGCTCTGTTAGGTTTGGCTCATGTAACACCAGTCGGGATTGGCTGCGGGGAGCCTTGTTTATTTAACGTCTTCCGTGCTCGCTCGCAGGGGGTTCGGTAAGGTGCGCTACCGATCCTTGTTGTTTTCACTGCTGTTGACAGAGTGGAGCAGAAGATTTGACGACTGCATTAGCAAAGAAAGCACATACATCATTACAGTGACCTTGTCAAAGCATCAAAGCGAAAACACCAAACAGAAAGAGCGTGCGCCATATATATCAGCCGCGTGCTAAAAAAGACTTTTGGCAGAGAATGATTCATCATATGTTTCTGTTAATGAGAAAGTAGGAATCCACGAGGCTCTTTGCCCGAGAAGTTGCTTGCACAGAATCTTGGCACGAAACTGCCGGTGTGTGATAGAGTTAAATAAATGCACTTAAAGTTGTAATCATAAGCATATGCACCACAGTCTGTTGTGTTATTTTCCAGGACGCTAATCACCAAAAAGCAAATTTAGTGCGTCCTGCCTGTTAAAATTCTGGAAAGACTTCACAGTTAATAATTCATAAGCACTTGCTAATCTCACTGTAGGAGTCTAATTAACGCATCATTAAAAGCATAATTCTGATAATTATAATTTCTCACTTTTTAAATGGGAGCGCCTCAGAACCGAGCAGAGCGAGGAAGGGTGTCTGTGCAGCCAATTTACTCAGCAAACCAGATGCCAGAAAGGAGCGAGCCCCAAGTTAGGGCGCAAACGTCGGCCGGTGCGCCCCGTTTAGCTGTTTTTGCATCGCATTCGCTTCTCTTCAAGCGATAATCCCACTAAATGCGATGTTGACTCTAATGTTCGGATAATTAAAGATGACTTAAATAATATATCTGAAGATCCGATTATCAAAGTCACACCACAACTGTAAAGAAAGGCTAATTCGCTTCATCGGGGAGCGCTTTTTAATGCATTTGCGGGGAAATATTGGTGTAAATGATTTTGCCTCGCAGTTCATCCTTCTTTTATTATGTCATCAGAAGGTGTGTTGGAGTGAGAACGACCCCAGATGTTCGCGGTGCGGCTGCCGTCCAAATCAATTATTCCACTCTCAGCATGAATTCAATTCTCCTGCACTCATCAGAGGTGTGAATAGGTAAACATCACTCTATCCTCTTTTTCCCTTATGATGCAGCACTGCATAAAATGAGGTGCAGGGGTTGTGCGGCTCGTATATATAGCGGCTGGTGTTGCTGCCGAGCGGGGTTAAACACGTTGCTGATTTCCCTAATGAAATGACACAAATTCACAGGCCTCTTACAGATGTGTACCCTTGTTGATGCTCTCTGGAAGTGAACGATTAGGCTCTTCCTTCTCATGCTGTTTGATGGAGTGATTAGATCAAATATCCACCTTCTAAAGTGTCTGATGATCCGAAAGTCTGTTGCACACCTGCGTCGGGCTTGATGAGCCTTCACGTGATTCCACCTGAATAAAGATCCATTGTATTTGCTTTCACACCTGTATGCGATCGGGAGGTGAGAGCTTCACCACCTCAGGTGTGGGAAGGATGTCGACTTTCTTTTGTGTGCGAATGCGTGTTGCTTGTGTGCGTTGAGTTGATGTGGCTTTGTTTCTTGCGTGTTTGTGGCACTTTCCGTTTTGGTAGGTGTCTTACAATCACAAACTGGCTTCAAAAACAAAGATGAGACAAAGAGCAGAACTTTTTTACTGAGGCCTTGCTTAGTACTTGAAATGCTTCTTGGTGGGGAAAGAACATTTATAGTTTAGTTTTTTTGCATATAAAAATGTACAGTCCTATGACATGAGATGAAAATGAACATATTTTCTGTCATCATCTTCATGACGCTCTCTTTGCATGTGTAAAGAGCAGCAGCGCCGAGCGTCTTCTTCAGCCCTGCTCACACAATGGCTGTGGGTTTGCTGCCGTGTTAAACATCAGTTTTACCTCCCCATCCTTTAATAACACCCTTTTTGCAGAGCCTGTATTAAATTCTGACAGATTCCTAAAACAATCCAGGCTGAAATGTGCTGCACAAACTGTTAATATCAAACTGAAATGATCACTGGCTACATTTACGCATACATCTGATTATTGTCAATAGCCAGCTTAAGGATTCAGCAAATTAAGATGTTTGCATGATATGGACAAACCCTGTTCAACCTGTTTTACATACTTACTATTAAATTAGTTATTCAGTAGAGTTGTGTAGTACATGAAGTGGTTCGCCGGTACATGGTGTGATTTGTTTTGTTGGAGCTTACACATTTATACTGCTAAATGAATGCATAAATAAATTAATAAATGTGGCTTAGCGGGTAGTATGCGCCTCTATACATAAATTATAATAATAAAAACATAATGCCTAATGTCTATGTTTATTTAAAGCTGTTGCATAAGCACCAGAAATGGTAATTTTTTCAAACCTGTCGATGAGCTTAATAGGTTTGGTTACTTTAATTATGAGCATGATCACATTAACATAATCACTGTATTCAGTTAAAATGCTACTAAAGGACATTCCACATTAACTAGTAAACAAGGCTATTAAAAATATGGTCAATTATTAAAATATAACTGAATATTGAGTAAATTATAGAAGAATTATGACAGCTAACTGAAATAACTGATTTACTAAAAAATAAAACTGAAATAAAAATAAATTTAACTTAAAAAAATAATAAATTGACATAAGGATACGGTAAAAAAATTAAAACAAAAACAGAAAATATAAAAATTAAAGATAATAAAATTTTTAGTACACTGCTAAAAAAAATAAAGGGATCACTTTACAATTACTTTACACTTTACTTTACAACAATACAATGTAACTTAAAGTCAATCACACTTCTGTGAAATCTAACTGCCCACATAGGAAGCAACACTGATTGACAATCAGTTTCACATGCTGTTGTGTGAATGGAATAGACAACAGGTGGAAGTTATAGGCAATGAGCAAGACACCCCCAATAAAGGAGTGATTCTGCAGGTGGTGACCACAGACCACTTCTCCGCTCGTCTGCTTTCTGGCTGATGTTTTGGTCACTATTGAATACCGGGGGTGCTTTCTCTCTAGTGGTAGAACGAGACGGAGTCTACAACCCACCCAAGTGGGTGTTCCCTTTGTTTTTTGAGCAGTGTATATAAATTACTTCCTGACTTAATCTGTAGAATCAAATAAAAGATTTTTTTAGTGCCTAATATCATATCATTAACAAGTAAAAAAGGGGAAAACACAGTACACTAGAGTTCCTCTTTCTTCAAAAATACAGAATTGTGACCTTTTAAAAAGAGGAAGCTGTCATGCCCTAACCTGTGGCGTCTCTGAAAACCTTGTATATATTTTATGGGTATAAAGACTTGTATGGCTTAATATAATGTAAATCATGTCTCTTAAGGAGATATGTAGTAAAAATGTGAATGGTTTGTTATTTAAAAAAAATCATATAGTTTTATATTTATTTTAGACCATAGGGGCGCCATTATTCAGATTAAGTAAAATGGTTGCACTTGGGCTACTGGTGTTACTTGTTGCATTTTTTACCTCAACTCACAATACACAACTGGGGAAATAATATACTGACATAATGACCAGAGCTTACAGGTGGCAATGGATACAAGCATGGGCTTAACACAAATGCCATACCATACATTTTGCCCTACAAAAAGTCTAAATATCCCAGATATGCGAAATCTACATTGAGAAACCCCTTTAGCAGCCACTGCATTATAATCGTGGTTGTTTACATCCTAACAAGAAACCATAGCATTTCTTGTCTCAGCCGTTTTATAAGCAGCTGTTGTCTAATAAATGAGTCAAAGGCATCAGGGCTAAAGCGGACAGAACAAAGAAGCGTGTCTCTAGGAAGTTTTTCATCCACAGGCATCTTCCAACTATTTTGCATGCTTCTTATTGCTAGGAAAGTCATGCACTGCCTCTCGTTTATGTTATATTAAAGTATTTTTTTGAAAATGATCTTTCATGCAGTGTTTAACACAGCTCTATGTGAAGGAAAACATCCACTAAGTTTTAAATCTAAAAGTGCACCGTGTATAAAGTTATTCTCACTCAAAAGAAAGAGTCGACTGTTAATCACTGAAACCTGTCGTTTTTAAAACCAGTCCCAGACCCTTTCTTGTTGACCGCAACACGAAACATTTTTTTTTCTTTTCATGTTGGTCTGAACGAACATTTAAATTAATTATTTGCCATTAGGTGCTGCTTCTTGTTTGACCTTGCATGCATGTCAACCTGTTGGAGTATGAACCATTCATTACTCATAATAGCGGCACATTTACATCTAAATTACTTGGATGTTTGCTTTTTAAAAAAAATAAGTCATCAACAAAAACCTGAAATGCCGTGACCGATATGAAAATAAAAATGTGTGCAGGCTTCCTGGAAGGCTGATATATTAGTGCATAATCTGACCGAGAGAGGAGATGTCAGCGCCACGGAGGTTGAGCCCGACGCTGCTGCGGTCAGCACTCCTGGGATGGAAACGGGATCTGGAGAAATAAGGAGACTCTTCATCTTTGCAGGATCATCTTGTGCACCGCAGTTTTGCCAAGAAAAGCCCCACACCTATTCGATGAGAATAACGATGAACGAATGACAATTAAAACGACTTAAATAAAGCCTATAAACAGTCTGAGCACAGCCTTACCTTGCCGAGCAGCTGACTCGAGCCTTCCCGCAAAAAACAGTTTGCGACGAAGAGAACCATAAACACGGAAACGTAGCTTTTCATTTTGCACGGTTGATATGCAGAAGACACCAACTTTAACACCAAACGTTAACCAGAGAGCTGCACGAAAGCGCAGACGAACATGCCCAAACACAAGCACTGCTCAACACGACGTGATTTAACAGCACCTGACACAACGGCAGCGATATAAAGGGCGTTGAAGACTATAAACTCTCCCCCAGGAACTATCAGAACCTGTCATGTGAGTGTGTTGCGGTGTTTAAATACTTTGCCATAATAATTCTTTCCGCATTTTCAGCCAACGCTGCGATAAACAGTGTTACAGCGCCCTCTAGAGGCAGGAGGAATAACATCAGGCCGGTAACAAACGTGGTTGCCAAAGA
This sequence comes from Enteromius thamalakanensis, assembly GCA_032357475.1. Lineage (NCBI taxonomy): Eukaryota > Metazoa > Chordata > Actinopteri > Cypriniformes > Cyprinidae > Enteromius > Enteromius thamalakanensis. The sequence goes on from JAUCMT010000026.1 coordinate 14,858,955, forward strand.
TGCTGGTTAAACTAAAGTTAAAGCCCATCTTTACACAAATATATATATATATGTATATATATACACACAGACACACACAAATGTTTTTTACACAACTATAAATATGGCCATTAAATCAGGTAGCCAAAGCAAATCTTAATGCTGGAAGACCACTTTCTATCCCAGATAGCACACGTACGTCTGCAAGATGTCTTTTAAAGATCTCTTGATCTGGAAAGCATCTGCTGACTACAAAC
>JAUCMT010000026.1:14865516-14894024 GCA_032357475.1 Enteromius thamalakanensis
AAAAAAAAAAAAAAAAAAAAAAATATATACATAAAAAAAAAAATATATATATAATGTATAACTCACTAACTAATTAACTATAAAAACTACCTAATACAGCAAATAATAAATTAACTGACTAGTTAGATGATGTTTACACATAAGGAACCTCAAATGTGTAGAAAGTAGAAAGATGTGTAGAAAGATGAAAAACTAACTAGCTAACGAACTAACTATTTAAGTGTACTCATAAAAACATGATAAAACATAATGTGCCTGACAGAAAGATCAAAACAGTACCAACTAGTGATCTGATTGTAAACACACACACATAGCTGTAACATAACTAACTAACCAGCCAGCCAGCTATCCAACTAACTAACTAGTGGTGTGGTTGTCTGGTTGATAAACACATAGGCACCCTGAGAGAAGGGCAGCAAGAGCTAATCAAGTAAATAAATAAATCCTAATAACTTTTAGGGCATTAATCCCACTAATGAAATGAATCATTTGTATGAAACCATATGCAGAAGCATCTGCTTTCTCTGACTCTTAACTTGCTGAAAAGTCCAAACTATCTCCAGAGTCTCTCTTGCAGCACACCAAGCACTGTTTTCGAATGGAAGGGCCATCTGTCCTCCGCTCTTCCCTTGCGAGGGCTTTTCTTGGCACACAGGGATGCTCTACCTCCACCGCCGACACTCTGAAATAACTCTTTCCAGACAACTCCCAAAAGTGGTGGGATATGGACTGTGATTGGACGTTCTGCGTGTGTGAATCCGCTGAAAGTATTTGGAGAAGCATAGATCTCACACTAAATGTCACACAAAGTGAACTGCCAACATATGACTTGAAGTAAATATTTTCTCAGGCATAAATTCATGTGACCAATTAACTCCCAATCTGTTTCAGATTTCGATGCAAAAAAGGAAGACAAATCTAAGAATATCTTTTAAAATATCTTCATTTCCTGAATCCTTTGTCCATTCCACCTGTCACAAAAGTGAGTCATCAAAGCCCTGGGGCTTTCAGAAGAAGACAGGCTTATGTATGGACAACTAAAGGAAAGCTTTAATCTGTCTTCTTTTCAAGGCCTGAATGGTTGAGAGCTAAAGAGGCCTGTGGCAATAGCATGCATGAATGAGATCGGATTGGACAGTCAAAAACTGACCCGATTCTCTGGGTAATTAGACATTTGAAAATTTAAAAAAAAATTGTAAATAAAAACGTAATGAGCTATTAGCAGTCAGCCATGATTAATTTATTCAGCAATAGTGTAGAATAGAAAGATTAAGCCAGTAGTATTTGTCTGGTCATGTGACCTCTCCATGAGAATGTTATTTTTTTTAAGTTGGAGTTTATTTATTTATTTGTTTTAATTGTTAATTAATGTGCATTTGTCTTTTCTGCTAGGGTTTTGTTTTAGCACTATTTTAGTCATATTTAGTACTTTATCTCATACTTTTCTACAGAATTTCTCATTTTTATTTACATAATGTTTTTAATAATTTTTTTAATGTTATTTCTATTCCTGCAATTATTATAGCAGTTTTGGTGTTAATTAAAAATAGCAAAACTATTTTGGTAATGTTTTGGTACTTCAGCTCAGTTTATTTCAGATAGTTGCGCAGGCAATAATTCTAAGTATTGTTTACATTTTAATAAAAAAATTAATATCTTAATATCTTATTTTATTTTCCTCCCCTTTTAGCAGTTGTCATGAGGTGACCAGGGTTATTGCAGTTAACTAAAACTAAAATGAAAGCTAAAATTGTTAAAATATTAAATATAAAATAATATACAATATAAAATAAAACAAATGGTAACTGAAATAAAGTATGAAAAATATTTTATTTTAGCTAGATTTCAACTAAAACAAACCAAAAAATACATAAAAAGTATATGTATAAAACTTAAACAAAACCACTAAAACTTCAGTTCAAAATGTGAATAAAAACTATAAACTAAAGGCAACCCGATCTATTAAGTAGTTATAATGCTAAAAAAGACTCAATTATTGATCTCATATTTTTACAAATGTGTTTTGTACCATTGATTATTTAAGAAACATCCAATTCACTACACTGCACCTTTAACTAGTCTTTCAGGGCAGGCATGTTTTCATATCACACCCCATGCAATGAAAGCGATGACCAGATGAAAGGCCATGCAAATGCCGGAATGCCCCTCGTTGGAGAGCTGAAGGCTAGGAAGCAATCGTGAGCACTAATCACTGCAGAGCTCGGGTCCTGCCTCTCGTAATGAGCGAGTTGTTTTGGGAACCTGGGATGACGGCAGCTCCTGCAGGTGTCTATTGTGTTGGCTCTCCAGGAGAGGTTTAGGAGTGGGAGGAGTGGCGGCTAGTTTGAAAACCACCACTAGAAAAGGAGCAGGCATGGATTAGCTTGTTCCCAGCAGTATGGGGCTATTTTGGAGGTAACGTCATTAGATGGCATTAAAGCGATTCACTTTTTTCCCCTTTATGGCGGAGTCTTTCCACAGTGAGGGGAGGATTAGAGTAAAAGCAGCTTTAATTGACAAGTCGTTATCGATTGGCCTTCAAATAAGGCTATCCTCGCTGATACCCTACATAAATGTCCAGCTTTAGATCCAGGGAACACAAAGCGTGCTGTATGTGCTGAAAGCGATCCTGAGCTACTCATGTTTGGTCAAACAAGGTTGATTGTGTTTAGCGAAACCCGTATACGTGTGTCAGAAAGGAGTTCAACATCCGAAGTAGCATTTTGCGAAAATGCCAGGTTGTTTGGTCTAATGGCTCCTACTTCAAACTTTATTACCTGGCTGAAAAATTACGATTCGCCAATTACGGACATTAGAAGTGAACTATTTTGCTCAAGTGAGGCAACTTTACCGTCGGCGTTGCGGGAACAAGCAGCGCTGCACTAATGTAGCCCTTCATCTCTCTAGAGCCGCGCTGTAATTAAAGCATGATTAAGAGGCCGGGGCTGATGAATGTGTTTCTAAGTGCCCCATGCTGTGCTGCTGTTGGGCCCAGCATGGCGATTTTAATTGATTCGGGCTAATCAGTGAGCAGAATTAAAACAGTCACAGTTGTTTGGAAGAACAAGAGAGCAGGTCTGGGCACCAGGATGAGTGAAACCAGCAGAAGGCCTGATCCGCTCTGGAACGGCTTTCAGCCCTGCATAAATTACAGCGAGGAGGCGCAGCATCGCGCCTGGCAGTTTGGTGAGACAAATGCGAGCTGCTATTGTTTGTCATCTGCAGAAAGACTGCTCTGCCTCATTTTTATGTCTATGCGTTGTCCGTGCGCAATTATTAGAAATACAATGGAAGTGAATTGCGCGCGTGATTACAGTGGGTGATGTGATTTATTAGCTTGATTGCTTTGGCGACGCGCAGAAAACGTCCTATGGAGTCGGTTTGAAGATTTCTAATGATTGCAGGGTTGCGTAATGTCAAGCCGAAGGAGTCTATAAGCTCAAAGCTGACAAGCTGAGTAGTCTTTAGTTGGTTTAACCCCCCCTGTTGTGGCTGTAGTGTTGGCAGGGGGCCCTGCTGCTCAAGAAGAGGAAGTCCTGATGATGTCCGTGACAGCAGCCCTCAGGGCCTGGACTGGAGCCAGAGAGTCCATAATGACAAGCACTCAGATGGACCAATGACTTCACAGTACTTAAATTACAACCTTAAATCATTGAAGGGGTCAACTGTGGAGGGAAAATGCCATAGAAGGCAGATAAAGTTAAAGCGGGTTGAAATCATCTTCTGGAATCTATCTTATAGATCAGATTTTGCGTGGAAGGTGTTGAAGGAATAGTTCACCTATGACCTATATATTTAAATCCAAGAAAATACATTCACATACATTAAGATTTATTTGAAAATACTTCATTTTTTTATTTTTTTACGATTCTAGATCGATTCCATCCATATTTATCTCATAGTAATTTTGTATATTTGTAGTTTATTATGACTGGAAATGTATTTTCTTGCTCCTGAAATACATTCTGAAATGGTTTATACTAAACATAATTGAATATTTTTCAAAAAATAAATCTAATTGAGCTTCACTGTTTCTTTATTAATTATTTTTTGTGTATCTTTTTGCTCTTGTTGATCGTCACTGATTTTATGTTTGTGTGTTTTGAGGTCTTAACATTTACTACAATATTTAGGAGGATTGTACTGGGACAAAAAAAGATAGCGTAGCTTGCTTAACATGTTAAGTGTCTATTAAGTATATGTATATGGCTTTAAAAATGGTGGATCGATATATTGTCATAGTAATTGAAAAACTTGCCTCGCCTTGAATTTATTGTCGCACAGCTTTGCATTTAGCACAAATTTAAAATAGTCTATTTTGTTGTTATTTTGAATAAATTATTAATGATTAAATGGGAGGATCTTTTTTTTTTATTTTTTTCCCAGCTATTTATTTATTTGTACAATGTGTGAAACATAAAATACTTTTTTTTTTTTGTCCATGCACTAAAAGTTAATGGTAACCAAACCATTCGTTTACCAACAATCTTCTAAATATCTTCTTTTGTGCTCCACCGAGGAATGAATATCAGGTTTGAAATGGTGAACTGTCTCTTGGACAAGATACAACTTCAAACGAGTCAGTTCCCCTATTAGTTACTTTATTTGTGTCCACAGACCAGCTTGGATTGTAGTTGCCCAACAAACACGACGTACAGTAAAGACAGATGTTTTGGCTGTGAACATGACGTCCGCAATAGATGATGGTGATCTAATGAGAGAAGCCAAGCTGGCTGTACAGATGGCTGTCCTGGGGTGGCTATAACATCTAAGAAAGATGTCATAAGATCTCCCTCCAAGGCCCCTATTAGAAGAATCATACAATTAAACGCCTTTTATAAACTCACTGGCACATATGTACTGTATATGCAGCGTAGCAGTTAAACACCAATAAATGGTGCTAAAATACTGCATAATTAGTATGTTTAGTTTAGCTAAAGGTAATTCAGATGATGTTCATTATTGCAATGTTAATGTGTCTCAGAAGACGAATCGGTTTCCTAGTGGGGCTCTAATTTAATAACCAAATCTCCTCCTGACCAAGTTAAAAATAATGAGTGTGTTTACTGCAAAGTACAATTTAGAAATGACGGCTTGCAATCTGTTTAGCCTCTGTGAATGTAGTGCAACAAGTTATTGAGAATAAATGTAGGTCAGGATTTTATCCATCAGGAATTATTTGGAGTTGGAAAACTGGGCGTTACGTACCAGAATTTGCTGTGTTAATAACTGGTTAACATGAGCTCACTAAAAGGTTTTTGTGTTGCATGTATAAAATGTGCACAATAAGGTACAGAATATCTAAGATAATAATATAATCCAGCGGGCAACATCTAATTGATCAGTTACATTTTATTAAATTAAAAAAAAAAAAAATATATATATATATATATATATATAATATAAATATATAATATAAATATATTTTTAAAGTTTGTTTTATGTATTTATTTACTGTTATTTTCAGGGTTGGAAAACATAAAAGTAATGCATAATTATTGGGTTACTCCCTAAAAAGTTACTAATTTTGCAGTGTGTTTATTTACTAGTTAACGTAGGTTACATAACTTGTAATGTGTTACTATAATGCATTTTTATTTACATGCACTCATGAAGCATGCATAATGAGACAGAACAAATAGGAACACATTTTACTCTGATAACTTAATAATAATAATGCTCAAGGCCTAAATCACAATGCCAGTTGTAAATCTTGCTGTAAGTCTTTATGCAAACCCCCCCCTTTACAAACACACACACAGTCACACCTGTACACACACACACTCCTCACCTCCTCAGTAGGTCTGTGCACTGTAACAGGCACACCTGGAGATGCTCGAGTGCTCCCTGTGTGAAGTCTGCATTATGCTAATTGTGACCCACGGGCACTGTGTGAAGGCTTGGTATAATTATCCGTGTAATTGTCTCGTATTTTGTAAAGTGCCAGATCGTTTAATTCAGGATTAACATTTCTTCACCTCCAACGGCCAAAGGCTTTACTTTGACTCGAGCCCTCAGCTCCCTCCCCACCCACTGGGAATATAACAATATTCATACATTTGATTTTTTTAATGCTACCTCTTTCATTGTTTAGCGTGCCTGATTTACTTGGTGCTCATAAACAAGGGAGTTCTTTATCCTCTTGTGTTCTGCGAGCAGAGGTTTTGACATGTACTCTTGTGAAGGGAGATGACAGAATGGCTTTCATTTAAGGCAGCATCAGTTTTCACATGCTTGATGCCTTAATCCTTCAACCGTTTTACCGCGTGGCTGTTTGGGGTGAGTTTTCGCTCGCAGCCACTGTTTCCAACGAAGCCAGAGAAGCAACCACAAATTGGGGTGTTATTAGTCTCTGTAACTCGCTAGCGTTGTGGTTTGTTACCAAAGCCGAACCACATTTGAATACTGCTCTGACACTAAATGAGATTTTAGCACCATGTTAGCTTTTAATTTATTATTATTTTATTTTTTTATACAGATCCTCTGCAGGTTGAATCAGTAAAAATAGTTTTGGAAATGTTTTTCACTTCCTGTCTGTTTCTGTAAAACTGACAGGCGTGGCTTCAGCCTTTCATATAAAAAGTCTGGTATGTGGCCAAGGCTTTTGTCTCTGGATAATTTGCAGTGTCTATCTGTTGTGACATATACCAGTTTTATTTAAATTGCACAGCATCAACTTCTTTAAGTGAGAGACATGGCATTCTATTAATTTCTCATCATTGTCCCTTCAGGCAGAGACTGAATGATTCTTTCAAGTCTAATTATACAGTTACAATTATAATCTATGAACGCGTATGTCTGGGCTCTGCCCATCACCTGTCTGAAAATAATAGATGAGTAATCTAAGATTGAGTAAGGTAAAAATAGGTCAAACTGCATTGTTTTAAAGTCAGCATGACATAAAAATTCTTCCTAATTTTTCTAAACCCACCTGATTGATCTTATTGTGAACAAATTATATTTTTGGATAAGAAATGTAGTTCCAATGCCAAATGTCTGTATATATATATTATCTAAAATAGATGCAAATATAACGATCTTGCAAAAATAATTTCTGAATGACTTTTCAGTCCAGAGTCCAAACAGCTGATAAAAATACCACGATAATCCAAAAGCAATTACACCACTCCTGAAACAGTTTGGTCTGTCCATATTTCTTTCCTGATGCAGATGAAACATCATTAAAGGTCTCTTATTTTGGAATCATAATCATAATCTTCACAAAGAAGAAAAAGTTAAATCAAAAAACAATAATAAATTAAATACATTGTATGTACTAGGGTGTTAAAATAAACATTGGTTATTGCCCATATTTTATTGCACAATGGGAGATCTATTAACTGTTCATGGGGTAATGTACACACAGCACCCCATATTGACAAAATACTGAATTGTTGACATGTTTGCAGATTTATTAAAAATGAAAAACTGAAATATCACATGGTCCTAAGTATTCAGACCCTTTGCTCAGTATTTAGTAGAAGCACCGTTTTGATAAACAGCCACAAGTCTTTTTGGGAAAGAAGCAACAAGTTTTTCACACTTGGATTTGGGGATCCATTCCTTCTTTGCAGATCCTCTCCAGTTCTGTCAGGTTGGATGGTAAACATTGGTGGTCAGCCATTTTTAGGTCTCTCCAGAGATGCTCAATTTGGTTTAAGTCAGGGTTCTGGTCATTCTACAGCCACAGAGTTGTTGTGAAGCCACTCCTTCCTTATTTTAGCTGTGTGCTTAGAGTCATTGTCTTATTGGAAGGTAAACCTTTGGCCCGGTCTGAGGTCCTGAGCACTGTGGAGAAGGTTTTGGTCCAGGATATCCCTGTACTTGGCCACATTCATCTTTCCCTCGATTGCAACGAGTCACCCTGTCCCTGCAGCTGAAAAACACCCCCACAGCATGATGCTGTCACCACCATGCTTCACTGTTGGGACTGTAGTGGACAGGTGATGAGCAGTGTCTGGTTTTCTCCACAACATACCGCTTAGAATTAAGGCTAAGAAGTTCTATCTTGATCTCATCAGAACAGAGAATCTAATTTCTCACCATCTTGGAATCCTTCAGGTGTTTTTTTAGCAAACTCCACGCAGGCTTTCATGTGTCTGAGGAGTAACTGAGGAGAGGTTTCTATCAGGCCCCTCTGCCATAAAGTCCTGACTGATGGAGGGCTGCAGTGATGATTGATTTTCTACAACTTTCTCCAATCTCCCGACTGCATCTCTAGGAAGAGTTTGGTTTTCCCATAGGCCTTCCATTGTGTGTGGCTTTCCAAATCAAGTCCAATCAGTATAATCAAACACAGCTGGACTCAAATGAAGATGTAGAACCATCTCAAGGATGATCAGAAGAAATGGATTAAAATATAATGGATTAAATAAATAAGTGTCACAGCATACAGCGTACATGTCACTGAATACTTAGGACCATGTGATATTTCAGTTTTTCTTTTTTAATAAATCTGCAAAAATGTCAACTATTCTGTGTTTTTCTGTCAATAGGGGTGCTGTGTGTACATTGAGGAAAAAAATTAACTGAAATGATTTTAGCTGCAATTAGCTGATGGCTGCAATATAACAAAGATGGAAGAATTAAGGGGGTCTGAATACTTTCCGTACCCACTGTATATCAATTTTAAAATGCCTGTTTTAAGTGGAAGCAGAAAAGGGCTTATTTTCGGTGTCTTTTTAAATGCAAATGAGCTTCTAGTCCCCGCCCCTATTCCAGAATAGATCTGTGCCATTACTAAAAACATCTGTTTTGATTCTGATTGTTGTGCTTATTGCACTGAAATCATGTGTTTTAACCCATATTAGTTTAAAGCTCTGATATAAGGTTTTCTGAGTGCACAGATCTGAAGGACATGGACAAAAAGTGGCTGTCAAAGGCATGTCAAGTTCTCATACTCACACGTTTACATTAATAACCCACGAGTCACAAAAATAGTAAATTAATTATGTATGTGAAAGTAAACAGCTGGGAAAAAAAACTGCACGTTTCTATTAGATCTGGTGGCAGTAGCAAGAAAAAAACGCTTACTAAAACAAAGGTGGGTTAATCATTTCCTTGGTAGACGCACTGGGGACATTTAGCACTTAAAACCTGGAAAATGTCGATTTTTATGATATGTCACCAAAAAATACTAAACAAAGAAATGATTTGTCCATGTACACACCGGTGTTTCTGAAGCATTTTCTAATTCCCAACCCGATTACAAAATCACATTATGATCTTTGCAGTGCTACCACTTATAAATAGCAGTAGTAACATTGCTAAACATCTAGAAGTCCTAATATGTTATGAAATGCATCATCACAACCAAGAAGACATTTCTAAAATATACTTGAGAAAGTGACATGAAAATCACTCAAGCATGCAACACTTTATTTCAACTAATCTGACAAATGAGCAGTCTAGAGAGAAACGATTAGGCCTCAAGCAAGACGAGATAGACTGCGGTGTCTCAGGTGACAAAACTCTGACAGGCCCAGAAACACCTGACATTGAGGAGTTTTTAATTTAAACATTACTGGGTAAACAGTCTATTCTCTGCTGATGAAGGGCTACGTCATTCAAGTTTGGACTTGAAACACCCTCACTATAAACTGTACATTCATTTCCATTCGCGTTCGAGTGACTCAGCTCCCCCTGGCATGCTGAGTTTTCACATTTCCCAAAAGCCACAGTAATAGTGGTTTGTCACCTTGATTTACAGTGAATTACAAGCATTAAGAGATATTTGATCTCGTCAGTTTGTGACGCTGTCTTTCAAACGTCTGAAGTCCTGACATGCTTACAGGTCATTACAGAGGAAGCAAAGTTAGAGAATTTTCTCATTCATTGAGAGATGATGGCATACAAATTGCTTGACTGAACATGTCAATATTTGAAAAAAGGGAAAAAAAGACAGACACCACATAGGTCTACTGAGCTCTGATATCTCTAGGATGTTGTTCCAGATTTCCAACACGTCATAAACCTGTTGTACCTTCTGTATGCTGTGACTGCCAAATCATCCTACAGGGGAAAAAAAAGAAAAAAATCATTCCTCATGCTGTGTAAGAGATGAATCTTGAGTTTATGAAACTGGCTGTATCCATTAGCAGTTACATGACATTCTGCATGTCAATATCTTTGATTCATCCCTGTTTTTCTATTTGCTTTGGGTCACGTCCAACATCAAACAAATGCTCTTTGTCAGTGTTTATGGCACGGTATGTTTTTGTTTCCTCCTGATAGGTGACTGACAACTAGCATGTTACCATCTGCACTGCGTGTTTCTAAAAACACTCCAGTGACGCAGAAGGCATCCTGCTGCAGTCAAATCAACTGGCATAACAACTTCATCAGAATTACAGTCGTCAGTAACAGTGGTGCAGATAGTACACCTAAATATTAGTGGTTCAAACGCTTGTTAAAGAAAAAAAGTGTCATTTTTCAGCGCTTTATTTGGGTATGCTGGTGGTAGACTGACGACTTTTAACTGAAGTTTCAAGCAAATATTTAAACTGTAAATTTCGCTAATGCGCTCTGTGACTAATACAATGATTGCAGACCAAGCTGGAGCCAGACAAACTAATTTCAAACCACCTCCCATCAAGCACTTTCAATGCATGTTCGCATAGTAACTTATTATTATATTCAGGAGTGACAGGAACTTGTTTCTAGGTGTTAGTCTATTTTTTTTTTTAGGTAGGAAGAAAATACAAATTACAAAATACAAATTACTAACACAGTGACACCGTGTCTGTCTGTCTTTCCACTACTAGCTATTTGTCTTTTACACAAAGCCGTTTCCTGCGCTTTCCTTGAACACCACGAAACATTATGTAACATATATGTATGTATGTATATATATATATATATATATTTAAGTTTTGAATAATAATAATAATAAAATAAAATAAATGTATATACAGTCATTGCCAAAGTATTGGCACTAATGGTAAATATTATCAAAGAAGGCTATGAACATTAATCTGCATTGACAATCCATTTGATAATTTATTTAAAAGCTTGACATATATAAAAAATATAAATAGGGGGAAAAAATTCCCTTAATCATCCATCACAATGAGAAAATCTTTTTTATAATAAACCAATTACAATGTGGTAATTTGCCTTGCCTTGTAATATTTCTGAAAAATATCCCTGTACTGTTTACAGTCAGCTAAAAGCAAAAGATAGTCAGCAAAAAGCTAAAGAAAACACGCATTTGTATAATTTATCTTTATGTGACAACTAGCCCCAGTCTCCCCAGCAATAGAGAGTGCTAAATATATAATGACTTTCTCATTTTATGCCTATAGTGAATCTCTGGCACACTGGCCCTGAAGGAGGGGTGGAGGGACGTGGCCTTATCTGATCCAGACCACTTTGAGACGACACCTGTAGAATTTTTAAAGATAAATTGCCACTTAAGTAGCCATAAAAGAAGATTTACTGTCAAACTGCTGCGATCCCGACAGCTGGTAGCTTCACTGCAAAAAAAAGTTACGTTCTCATTCATACTGCAGGACTAAAACATCAAATTAATGCAAAATAGTCACAAATTACCTACAGACCGTCTCAAGTTGGACTTTATTTTGTGAAAAGGTTTGAGGCAACAGATCACACAGGCCCCATTAGTATTGTGCCCAAGGACCTAAGAACACTGATCCATGCTGTCAAGTGAGGTCTTAGAGTTGCCTATCTGCTGGCCCAGGTTGAAAGGTAGTTTATTTGACACCTAATGTGTTGACAGGTGTCAAGGTAGGGTGCCTCTGCTTTGTAAAGGGGAGATGGGCTGATGGGAAGAGGGGGTGTCTCCGTTGCCCCTGGGGTCTTCCTGTGGTGGCGTATGTTTCCAGTGAAATCCCTAAAGGTGATGGGGCTTTAAATAGAGGCTTTAACCAGCCCAAACGGCTCCCTGGTGTGCACAATTAGGCCTTTGTACATCTCTGTTTGTTTTTCTGTTTTCATGTTGATTCATTGTTTGTTTTGGTGGTATGTTATGTTCTTATGATGTCGACTTCATTCAAAGCTTTCGTTCTGATGTCTGAAAGGTGTCATCTTTGAACCAGGCATTGATTTCCCATATAAAAAGTTTTTTTGTCCTTATAATGTAATCCAGTGGGATCCAAAACAACACTGAAACTGTGACTTTCACTGTATCAGAAAAAATGCACCCGAAACATTGTCTAAATATCTATTGTCTTGTAAAAAAACATATATATTTTTGAAACTCAATTTGATCTGATAAATAATTCAAAGAAATAAATGGATAAATAATAACATAATAATTAGACAATAATTATCTTCTTTTCTGATCCATAAAATAAAATAAAAAATAAAATAACAGTTTGACAGAATTGTTCAAGTTTTTAATGGCATGCACCACATAAAAAAATGTTGGACCCCACAAAAAAAGAAAAAAATCACAAACAAACAAAATTTCAAAAAAAAGAGGAAAAGAAATAGGAATCATCTTCCTGCAAAATCTTTAAAAGTCAGACCAACGTTCAACCGTTAATTCAACTACATTGGACATTTCACCATATCTTCCTTTGTGCTCCGTAAAATAAAAAATATATTTTATGTGTCATGACAGATGGCTGTAGTGCATTAGTTCAGGCGGCACACATGAACCTTCTTTTCATATTTACTTAAAGCACAAAATAGACACGAATAAATATCTTTAACATATTTAATTTCAACCGTGAAAAGATGTCAATACACTTTTTACAAGCTTACTCCATCGAAGTTAATATACTCAATACTTAACACAGTTCAAATGTTCGTTGGGTATATGAAGGATTCAGCGTTATGATTGGTCAGATCAATCAAGCTCTTCGTGAACGGTCATTTGGGTAATTTCCCAAACTCATGCTTAAAAAAACACAAGAGCTGGTGAATGATGCCAAGGGTTAATTTTTTGGGGGGGTGAATTAACTATCATAGACAAGTATAGTTCTTTCTCAAGGCTTTTTTCCAACTAAATGACTGAATGACTCAGCTAAAGCGCTAACAGGTTGATGGATTATGGCAGGAAACGTTTGCTCAGAGGACTGACTTTGAAACGCATTCTCGCTGATGATTGACTCAAATTTGTTTATTCCTGCAAATATGATATAAATTGACATGACACATACCAACAAGAAAGAGAGAGAGTGTGAGGACTCGTGTATGGCAGGAATGTGGCTAAGCTGCATCTCTTGTCCATCATCCATGCACTGATGTAAGGCACATGTCAGTCACGCTCTCAGCCCGGCCGCGGGGCAATCCTCACCCAATACCAGCACCAGAACTGCCTGGTGCCCACAGATGAAGGACTAAGCTAGACAACAAGCCATTAATCCTGAAAAATATTGTTAATATAAATAAATGGAGGATTTGGACAGGTGAGCATTCATGTGTGTCGGTAAACAACAGTGCAATTTGCAGGGAACGTTCAGCGATCGCTACACCACAACTTTTAATCGCACTGGTCTATCGTGTCTCCAAAAAAACAAACCTTGTGAGGAAGATCCCTGGTGGCAGTTTCATAAAGCACACAGACTTCCTGCTCTAAGTAATTAGTCTACCTGTATCAGCCGAGAGCGCCTATATAGACTCATTAGGGAGTCACCTTTTAAGTGCACACCAGTGTCCTTGACCTCATAAGGGAAATACTGCAGCCTATACTGGGAGCATTTAGCACAATTATGTGATAGTGTGCAAAAGCAAGCTGTTAAATCCATGCAATTTGGTGTTGGTTTCATGTCCGACTTTGTCGAGCTGTAATAGTCAGCTTTTAGACAACAATTTATGTTTTGTTCCTGGGGACACTTTGCTTCAGGGGTGGTGTACCATTAACTAAACTGAATCTCCTCTGCATGTTTTCACCTGTATGAGAGCTATGCAAAAAATGCCATAACTCACCATATCTCTGGGCGACTGAAGACATATGAAGGAGTTTCTGAAGACCTTGAGCACATATTTCAAAGTGACAGAAACAACTCATTCACTACCTCATCGAAGCTGTCAGTTTATGTGTGTGGGACATTTGGAAATCTAATCACTGGTAATGAAGATTACACGAAAGGAGCCAAATGCATTATAGAAAGAAAGTGCAGGCTACAAATTTAGATTTTCTACCACAAAGGTAATCATTTAAGTTAAACTAGCCCATTATGCTGCTTTTATTACCTCCTAATGAAGCCTCCGTATTTAAATAATTCGCGTATTTGAATGTGAATGCAAAGATGATAGGCTTACTCTGAAGTCTTTGTGGAATTTACCGTGTTTTTTTATATGACAATAAATGTGGTATCGTTTCAGTGATCAGCTCTACCCATCAAATCTCTTGATTTATTAAGCAGCCAGACACATGGCGCTATCATCCCGACAAATTACGACGAGTAGTCAGTGCAAACATGTTGTATCTTATCTGATTTGAATTAGGAATTGAGCCAACATTATGAGGGACGCGCGTGACTGCGCTCTAGTGGAGGTCGATGGCATTACACTCCAGCAAGAACCCGCTGAGAAAGAGGCGCTCAGCTCTTCAATAAGCATGCATGCCAGTATTATATACGAGAGCAAATGTCGTTTTGCTGATTTCTTTCCGGGGAGGTTATTTGCGAGTTTTAAGTCCCTCAGAAATGTCAGACGTCCTGTAAAAACATGTATCAAATAGGCTACAATACGGCAAAAATAGTTTGATAGTTTACTTAAACACGTACCGGGTGTTTAGAAATAAAAATCGATGTATGCATGTTTGGGTAAAATTTGTAATCATCATTTAAACGCTCTAAAGGGTTCATTTGGTGTTACCATATAACCTGTGCGCTTTAAGTAGGGTATACGTTAATGTAATAATAATAGTAAAAAAAACTTCTTAAAAATATCCCTACGATGTCTAAAATATAAAGAATAGCCTGAAACAACAACAACGAAAAAAGAATTATAAAGAGTAAATAATTATGCAATAATAATTTCAGCCAATTAATGACTTTTATCCCCGTTTAACCTCGTGACAGTTAAACCGCAGACATTTTATCTCCAGTGTTTACAAAATATACAAAATACATTTTAATTCAAAATATACAAACGTGCTGGCCTAATCATAGAAAACGCACAATTTGTATTAATTATGTGCATTTGTTAGCAAAAAGAAATTATAACAACATTGACTGTAAAAACATTGTGCAAAGTGGTCCGACAATATTTTAGCTAAATAGACTAGAAACGCGAATCTTAATTCATGCATTGGTGAATAATGTCTTATGTCTTCATGCTTCAAATGTTATCGTTATCTGTTGATTGTGAAATTATCCACTGGTTTAAACCCCATCTGTTTACCAATGTCATGTTTAAAATATCATACTGCTGCAGTGAAACAGGAGTTTAGGAGATAAAGCTGATTATGGTGTGTAAAAAAGTGGGGTGATAACCAGCCCCACACCTTTTAATCAAAGCTGTTTTCCCCGGGGTGCAATTTTCACCTTTTTTGTTCTAAGTCAAAGTGATAAGGAACAACTCAGCAGCCCCAAATAGCAATCATCTTATCCGAGAAGATTCGTGTCTGCCTCCAACCCCTGACAATTGAAAGGTTATCTTTGCTGTAATAAACTGAAATTGTAATAAATAAAGCGTTCGAGTGCGCGCCGGTTTCGCACATTATCAAAGGCAGCGCACGAGAGCAGATGTAAGGTAATAGCAACACATTATTTTCCGCGCTGTTAATGCATATGGGGACGCTTCTGCTGGGCAATTAGCAGATAATGGAATGAAAGACAGGTATTGTATTACATTCATGTGGCTGATGATGATGTCATTGAGGGACAGCGCGTGAACTCAGGTGTATGGCTACAAGACAAAACCCGCGCGCCTTCCCGCCAAATCCGAGGAAGGAAGGAAGGAATGCCAGAAACCGTCTGTTTTACTCAAGATTTAGTTTATATACAATTATTATGAAAGTTATCTATATTATTTAAACAAACCTATTTTCAGACCTAAAATTATAATTATTTGTACCCGTAAGAAGCCTAAACATATTTAAAAACAGGCCTAATTAGAATATCTACGGAATATCTTGGTAACATAGGTTAACAAGCATCGTTGCATATAAAAAAATAAGTAAATATGCATTATATAAGAAATTAATCTTGATCTGTTGGAGTCAAGTTTGGGATTATTGTTACATCTATTATTTGACAAACAGCAGATTATACTAGATGAATGTTAGTCATTTGTATGCAGCGCGTTTGTAATATTTTTAGCTAACGTTAACCTATAAGCTACAATAATATAGGCTAATCACCAAAACCCTTTATCTTTTTGACGAATATAAATAAAGTGCATATTAAAAGATCCTTAATAGTCACGTATAAATGCTCCACGAATATAATGCAAAAATAAACCTGCTTATTGCGGATTAAATAACAAAAATGGGGGCAAAGAATTACTGCCTTGTGCAATGACAAAATATTAAAGATAAATAATATTTCATAAAAGCTGCTTCCTTCCGCTATAAGAAAAAAAAAATGACATCAGAAGACCATATAATTAGGCTATTACTCGCATCTACTTGATGTACTTGAGTAAACGCACATTCACCAACTTGAAATTATAAGTTATAATAAATAGACAACTTAGTAATTTTGCTGCAATATTTATACAAATGCATACTGGAGTTTCTTTACAATGTTTAAACGAAAAAAGTATTGACGCATGGCATCCAGTCGGATGTTGACTGATCCGCTAGTGTTCACTATAGGGCTGGAATGAAAACACTTGAGATTCTCCAGGTGGCTGTTAAATGCTCTGGGAACCTCCTGACATCACTACAGGGGGCTGACCTGTGCTTATCTTTAGTGGCTAGGCAGGTATTGTCCAAACATGTCAAACAGTCAAGGAAGCAATGAACCCAACATCCGCTCAAGCAGCAAAAAGAGCCGGGCTCTTCTCCGTGTTAAGTGCTGGTGTAGTCTAATAGGGGGGCACTAGGGGGCAAACGTCTAGGTCTGTCAATCAGCCGGGCTTTATGTTCTTATTTGTCATGAGAGACACCCACCAATCAGTGTCTCATTACATGCAACAGTGAAAGTTGTGGGGTGAGTGACCTTAGACATGACAGGCAAAGGCAGTTGTGGGAGCAAAGGGGTAATATTAATAAACAATACTTTAATGTTAATTTGGCTATTTCAGTGGCTTCTAACATCGGGTATTTCACATAATAGTAAACTAATATTTGTAAACAATTTCTAAATAACTTGCATATAGGTGTAGTTTAAAACATATTGACAAGTGAAACACCCAAACAACTTAAAAACGTGTCAGAGCAACAACAAAAGTTTAATCTGGAGTCCTTGCGCCCCCTAGGGTCTAAATCTGTGTATTAACAGCTAAACCTTTTGATGCGAGAATTCCCTTCATTTCATTTTTCTTAAAAGCCTACTTTGACCATATCTCGAATTAATTTAGTAAAATCAAGAATGTTAAATACTTGTGTAGCAGGTAACATTTCCTCAGTGTAGCTCTGTGAACTATTTGGTTCAGGAATAACTACAGAATTTCACATACAGTCCCTCTGATGCAGCTTTTATTGCTTATTTTTTTCCAGGAAACATCATAGACCATTCAGAAGTAAACATATATGGCAGAACATGTACAACAATTCACAATAGCTTAAAAAGGGGGAGATAAAAAAAAAAAATATGGGCACAAAGGCAACCTATTTACAAGTACTGCTTTTAAATCCAGCGAATTAATTCACTGCAATTAGAAAATGTAGAAAAACTAACCCAAAAATAAATGTACTCAGGCTTCAGGTCATCCAAGATGTAGATTTCAACATGATAACAGATTTGGGAGAGATTTAACATACTTTCTCGCCAATGAATGCTTTGCAGTGAATGGGTGCCGTCACAGCTGATAAAAACGCAGATTTTCCCATTCTGACGGCACCCAATCACTGCAGAGGATCCACTGGTAAGTAACTAATGCTAACATTTCTCTACACTTCCTTTTAATTTCTTGGTGAACTATTCCTTTAAAGTATTCAGTAACCCTAAGAAGCATATTGTGATTATTTTAAAGTTTGGCCTCACCAGAATGACAAAACATTCTGGTGTGCTGGGTGTGACAACAGTGTTTGCCTGAGCTAAAATGTCATCTAACAGGACCCCAATACTTTACCTACCACCGAAAAGCAGGATTTAAAAAAAATGGAAATATGGTGTGCAAAGTGTAAGATGGAAAGCATATTGGTAATCACCAAAAGCCCATTATCTCTCCAACAAATAAAACACTGATAAAAGTGCAAGTGCATCTGAAAAGATCCCAGATATTAATGCTACACGTTCAAGTGCTCTGGCTCCAATGAAGTCTTAAGGCAAAAATAGAACTGTTCTTTGCTAACAATATCTGCTGTTTCCTGGAAAGAAATTAAAATAATAATAAAAACAACCGATATCAAAAATTGGCAAGAACTGCTGCTACGGCTTGTACAATAATAAAAAGACTTGACATGAGTAATAACTGCATATGTCCACAGCCATTCAAAAATCCTGAAAAGAATCATCTCTTCAAGCACAATGTACAAAAATATTAGTTTGGCCAGTTAAAATGCAGCGAGCAGGTCCATATCAGCACTGCATGTTCACAGCACTCCGTGATAAACTGGCATTCAAAAAAGAAAGGCTGCGAAGGCACCGAGGCCAGGCAGGGTCAGGATACAGTGATGAGGGAGCATGCTGCAGTCAGCTGGGAGACACTTGTGTGGGTATGACTGAAGGAAGGTGGAAGGAGGAGCATGAGTCTCTGCGGTGTATGAGTTTAAAGAGCAGCTCCTCTTTCTCCTGGCTGAGCTTCTGGTTCTGCAGAGACTGCCTCTCTAGCTCCTCCTGCAGATCGTTCTGCTCCTTGGACAGTTGTCTGAAAGAGTGCGACAAGAGTTTATGGAAACGTTGAAACTAATGTTATGACATATGAGTTTATTTGCAAAAACATAACTAATTTTTTATATAAAATGTGAAGAAAAAAAAAATTACATATATCACGTTTTCAATGCAATTATGCTTTTATTGTGTTAGCTGTATTTTTTAGTTATGTTATAACCTATACAAATTAACTCTTCATATTTTGATGTATGCAGTCTATTTCAATTTCAAACTCATAGCTCCGACAATCCTGGAAATAGCAAGGGAAATGTTATTAACAGCATCTTAAACGCCAGGTGGCGCCACATACAAGCACTTCTCTGAGAAACGTTCACTCTGATGCTATCAGTGCAAGAATAAAATGACAAAAGAAAAAAAAAAAGGGGAAAAAAAAGGGGGACATTTTTTTTTTATTTGGACAATAGCAAGTTTAATTATAGCAAGCTAAAGCACTCAAAATTATCAACATTATTAAAACTTTGCTAAAAAGCCTGTTTTGCTTAATCTATGTGCCTTCTGCCCAAAATAATTTTCATTTAAATATGAAATATATTTACTGATTTTATTAATAGAAATTTTGTATATAAAAAAAAATGTTAATATGTGCTCTAAAATAATGTGTTGCATGCCATGATTTACCACAATAAAAGATACAGAGCTTTAAGCAGAAAACAATTTTAGAAATCTTAAGTGACACTTACAGTATGTATATGCATTTAATGCTAAGAGTCTGCTATACAGATATTATTGATTTACATTACAAGCGTTTAGAATTATATCATTAGCTATTCAAGAACACCTGCACAAAATGATATATTCTTGCTTCAGTATGAGCTCCATATTCTCCTACTTATACTACGAAATCCATAAAAGCCTGATGCATCAAGATATGATTTGTTTTCATTAAGACTAAACAGGTTTTATCTAATTCTTCCACTAAAACAAATCGTGCTATTATTTCAGGTTTGCAGAATTAAATTAATCTATATAGTCTATATTGAATTATCATAAAATCCTTGTAAACGTTCTGAAATGAAGCATGTGTTATTTGCATTCCCAAACAGAACTGTAATGATTCTTGCCACTGGCCTGCCCCAAACATTATCAGGTCACGCGAGGTCTTCATAGCACAACCAAAGCACAGTCACAGCGTTTATATATTTTCAAAGGATCAACCACTAAAAATGCATATTACGCTGAGAGAGGGAGAAAGAAGTGGTCCCACCGTTTTCAAATACTCAGTTTGCACAGATTTAAGTAAGACGTACTGTATGAGGCTCTGGTAGTTGTCTATCCGTACTCTATAGTCCTCGCTCTGCTGAAGAGCCTGCAGGAGCTGATCCTCCAGAGACAGATTCCTCTCCACCTGACAATCACAACAATCAAAACAGCTGACGTACTGAAAAGGTTTGAGGTTTTGGTTTGAGTTGGTGACTTCTGCATTTCTCTATGCAAACAAATGGTCAATTTGCCACATTCAAATCAACACTTGAATACACAAATAACACACCTGCCCTCATTTCTGTCCATTATTTCTCAGTGACAGAGTATAAAGACTTGTTTAAGTGGATGTAACCACTTTCTTCAGATGGAGGGCCCAAATGTAAAAATGTAAGTGACCGCTAATATGATGAGCATGAGTTATATAAGTTCATACCAGTGTTTCCATCTGCATCAGCTTGTTCCTCTGATCCTGTAAATGCTCACGCTTCATTTCAATGACAAATAACAGACTCTCCTGCTCCTGCTCCCAGAACGCACCGGGGCTGCCATGAGTCTGGGACGAAAAGACAGACACGGCTGAATGCTGCAGCTATCTGAAGCACGCTTTGCCAACAGATCTCGGTTCTCATAACAAACCTCGATATTTCTCTGAAGGTCTCTCTTGAGCGTGGACTCCTCCGCTCTGCGCTTTAACTCATTGAACAGCTTCAGCTCTGATGTCAGCTCTTCAATCTGATCCTGAGTTCATAGGAAGTTCAGACCAATCATTTCAAAATCAAGTCTGGTATGTCTAGCTTGACGTGAGAAGTATATTAGATCAATGTATTAAGGCAAATCAGAGCAGTGATGTTACAAATAGACGTGCTTTACCTTCAGCGCATTCTCAGCTGCTGCATGAGACTCATTTAAAACATTCTTCTCTTCACTGTGGAAACGCTCTAGCTCTGCAATGTAAACAATTATTGAATAGTACTATTTAACAAAAGATTATATCCGTCTCCCTCTATATACAGTATACACATTTATGTTACTTCACATTTCTAGGTTTGTCATCTGCTGTTAGTATTACAGTGCTCTGACCTTCTGTTGCGCTCTGCTGCCGCTCTAAGGTGCTCCTCATCTGTTTTTCATGAAGATCATTCAGATCAGCGGTTATCTCAGTCTTTACCTGTTAGCACAAGACATGATGCATTTATTTATTATTTAACACTTCAGCAGCAAAGGCTATTTTCATGATGATGTAGAAGAAGATAATCAAAAGAATGTTATGCAATAATATTTAAAATATTTTATAAAATACTGTTTACATCTTTACTAGGGCTGCACGAACAAAAAAAAAAGAGATAATTTTGCTCAAAATTTTTTTCACAATTAATAATGGTGATTATTCCTCTGGTAATGAACTTATTTACTTGTGTATTGTTATTGCACTTTACGGCCACAAATAAACAAACCAAACATGTTTAGAATGGAGAGTTTTACTTAGCTGTGAATAAATATAAATATAGCTGTGCAAATAAATAAATGAAACTGCCTTTTACATCAACTTGTAACTAACGATCGCACTTCTGCACCTTCCTCACGTTGCTCCAAGTAAAGTTAAAGAACAATGACACTGACATGTTTTAAGATACGTCAGAGCAAAATGTTTTCATCTGAGACAGCTCAAACATCAAATTTAGTCTGAGACTAGCTTAAGCCTTGTCTGTGAAACTGGGGGTAAGTTCATTAATTAAATATCTAAATAAATCCATTTAAGACATGATACAGAAATTTTGATAAATAAAACTTGCAAATGAACTCCTCATATATTAATATTTATCAAAGCATAACTTTTTTGGAGTTTTTTTGGACTATGATTAGGTTACAAAAAACTACCAAAAACCTTAAAAAACTCAATTTTTCAAAACTTGAAAAAGTTTTTGCAAATAAACTCTTCATATATAACTAATATGCAACAAATTAATAAGTTATGAAATTAATTTTATATTAAAAAATGCAATTGAGATTTTTTTAACTAATAATAAAATTAATAATAATAATGTGAAAAATAAGGGTCAAACTACAGTGGCAGTAAAATGTACGAGCAAACCTGACTGAATTGTAATTTAAAAAAATAAACACAAAACTTAGCCTATTATATTCAGCTGGAATGCATATCAAGGAAAAATGGCCAAGTAAAGTGTATAATACATGTGCACTTTATAAAAGTATGTTTAGAGAATGGCCAGAGCTGGATTTTTTTTAATCATTTCACATGCTTTCTACATATAAATTAAATAAATATTAAATATTTGTAAATGTATGTACATATAAATGTTTTCCGTTGGGATAGATTCCATTATTTATACATAGGTTTATAAAATCAATAAAATGTTTTATGCAATATACCCAATTTTAATGCTATATAATTGTATTTTTAAATAATTAATAATTTTACATAATACATTAGTCTGCTAAATTCTAGCCTACAAAAACACAGCGCAAAAAAAGCCATCTTTGTTCTCTCTTGTTAAAACAAGCAGTTCTTAACTATGTTTAAACACACAAACCAGCCCTCTTCACAGGGCAATGAATAACATCCCTCCCTGCAAACAGGTTTAGCTTTGTTGGTCAGAGGTTAGCACAAGGACAGATGTACCACAGCACAAGTTCCCAAAGCCTGAACAGACACCAGAACAACAGCGCACAGAATCGGCCTTGTTCCCAATTATGCTGTAATGGAAAAGCACATCTTGTTTATTGGCGCTGACAGCTTCATAACGTATAACCCGCTGACATAATCTGGGATCAGGATACTAGACAGTCTTGAATGCCTACATGAAGCTACATGCACTTGCAATGTATTTCATTCACAAGACAAGAAAGGGCTTTGAATACCAAGCTCTTTCAAACTCTTACTTTCTCTGTAATGCTGTGGACTAAAGTGCAGATGTCTCCAGGATGGTCCTTGAGGAGCTGGTCTCTCTCCTGGTCTCCTGAAGCACTCAAAACCGCATGTAGTACCTTTAACTGACTCTCATAAGTCTCCAACAGATTCTCCTCAGATGAGCGTGTACCTGGGGGAGAGCAATTGAACACGACATTGTTTGCTCTGCGGTACATTTGAAACAATATCTCCATGAGCTCAAGCCAGGATCGCCCACGGCCAGCAACACAAGAGTATTAACAGGTCCCTGCAACCCAACATCAGCTCTACCCAACCCTGCGTTCTGCCAAGAACAACATGCTTCACAATGGAATCGTGGGACACTGAAGAGACACATTAACAGACAATAATAACAGACGATCTAGATGTGCAAAACAATATTTTCGGTCACAATGCATTTTCTGTTTTCGGTTAACATCTGCTCGTGTGACATGACATGATCGAGAGAAACCACTTACCACTTCCATCCTGAAGTTTGATGTCCTTTATATGCTTCTCAGCTCCTTGGGCTTTATTTTTTTTCTGAAAGACAATGCAGACACAGATCATTCAAAAGCTAGCTGACAATCTCAATCTACATGCACAACAACCCAAGCATATCACAGAAGTGTCATATAAATTAATGTATGTTGCCAAACAGTCTGAGATTACCGGTGAGATATGTGCTTAAGATTGCACAAGCATGACATCATTGATGAACCTCTTTGCAGTAGTAGAGCACACTTTGGGAACTAGAGTTGTATTTCTCAATGGCTGGAACAAGATCTAATTTACTTTAAAGGTGCAGTATGTAATGATTGCAATGGGAATGACAGAGAGTCATGTGCTGATTTAATATTCCTCTGTTCATAGAGCAGATGCTGCAGGATTTTTAGAAATCTGTGATCTCTGAGTTTGCTTGTTTCGTCCATGGCTGCAATACGCCGTTTTTGACATGATACACACATTTTTCTCTAAAAAACAATGCCATTTATTCTCTTTGGAAATGTAAATGCAGCATGTTTTCATAAATTTCTGCCAAAATATCTGTGAGGTATTTTTATTGTTTAGTACAGTCAAAAAGAATAGAAATGTTGCATACAGCACCTTTTAATGCTAAACTATGACTTTTTTTCTATTGCATGTGCCACTGCCTATTAGGTATATTAGTGCATTCAATGTTAATTAAAACAATTTTTAACTGTTATAAAAGAAAAAAGAATTTTAACACAAATTATTGAGGTTTGACCCAAACATCTTGCCGTCATTGCTGCACAGGTTATCTGTGTCATAAGATTTTAAAAATGCTGTAACTGGAAAGAATTACATCTCAAATGCTCATTTGTACAGCCATACATATAAATAGCATATTTTAACAACAGTAAGTTATTACACTCGATGGTGGTTTAAAGTGAGTTTTGAGTAAAAATGTACTATCAATCTCATAACTACAAAACAAATCTGCAGAACAGGTGCAGTTCTTCTTCATAATGCATTTTAACTTCATGTAAGATTGCAAGAAAATGTTTTATTGTATTTATTTAGACATACTTTTGATAATGGTTGGGTAAATGTTTACTGGGATTGAAGTGATGTGTATTGAGAAATATTTTATTGCCAGTATAAAGGCTGATAAGTGAAAAACTGAAGAATAAATGATAATAGAATAAAAAGGATAATGTCTCACAGCTGGTGGAGGTGTGAAATGTGGTTTCCTTAAACTAGTGTGTCACGCATTTCTTTATTTTTATCAATTACATTTTTGAATCAGTTGACAGCGCGCATATTCTGTATACAGTATATTCAATGTCTCTCAATCCTTCAGAAATCATTCTAATATACTTAAAATATGCTCTAAATTTCGTATTCTAAATTTGCTCTTCTGAATTTTTTGAAAAATAAAGAACAGCATTTATTTAAAATATAAATATTTTGGAACATTAGAAACGTATTACAATTGTATGTGTTCTTTCTAAATAAAAATAATAATTTCTTTCAAACCCTCTGCCCTATACTGACTCTAAACATTTGAACAGTAGTGTACAAAAACTAGTCAACAATTGTAAAGCAAACTGAAATATAAACGGTCTAACTTCTCCAACAGGAGGGTCTTCTTCCTGCTCAAAACATTAATACGCTTATTGTTCAGCTTATTATCATGCTCTCCATGCATTTAACAAGCAGGAAGAATGCTGTCATTCACCCAGAGGAGTAAAGAATGTGGCGTTCCAGTGTCAATGTTTGAAGATGGCGCTCAGGGTCAGCAATGTTCACAGGTGATTTAACGTTTTGAAGCTTACGTGCTAAATATCTACAGAGATACACGGACTCAAATCTCAAAGCGTTTCTCAACTTAAAATACATTCTCACAGCTCACACTGCTGTAGCAAAGCCTTTCACATTTAGTATGCCTTTCAACTAGTATCACCATGATTTTTCTCTCTTTCTCTTATACTTTGAAGCCAACACCCTGATTCAAGAACAACAAATCATCCTGGTTAATAACTACTGAGATTCTCACTGTCACTTGAGAGCATTTAAATGAAAAATGGCAAGACATGTGTGGTTAAGTGTCAGGGTGGGATACAAGCCAACCAAAACATGACACTTGTGCTTCATGCAATTCATAGTTTAAAGCAACCAAAAGCAAATGATGTCATCCTGCCCAAGTACACATGTATAGAAACGCCCACCTGGAGGGCATTCAGCTTTCCTCTGCTGAATGCTGCTTATTTTTTTGACCAGGTTTATATTAGGAACTAATGTACTAAGACAGTGATATTAAAGAGCAAACTCAGCATCCACCTCATTATTTAGGAAAACTACGTGCAGATGAAAAGACTCAGACAGAATTTGAATTCAGCTTGCGAAATTTGCAAACAAGGCATGTTTCTATTGAAAAGCATTATAAAGAAAATGCTTAATGTAAATAAATGCTATCATATCTGCTTGCTTATATATAGTTTGCATCACCAATATATTGTATGCTGATTAATATTATAATAATCGCAACATGAAGACACATTATGCATTTATTTATTTATTTATAATAGAATTTTCCACTGTTTTTAGTCATTAAAATATGGATCGCAAGAGACCCAAAATTTGCAGTTTGTTCACATATATTAGTTTGTTTTTTTCTTTTAAAAGGTGATGTCAATTGAAACAGGGTTGTGCAGCAGTTCGATGGATGTTTTGCCCTCCAGGTCGCTACGCCAGTCATGTGGCCGAAACCTAGCATTTTAAAGGTCTACAACTTTCTAATATTGAAACAATTTAGTAGGCTAGGCTTGCTTTAAAAAAAAAGCAGCAATAAAAAGCCAGAATAGGAACTGCTTCTATCTCATAATTCGGTTTAATCCACAACAACACTATTATGCATTTGCCGGCTCTCTGTGGCAGAGAACCAAATGTTCTGGAACTTTAATGAACCCGTGGCTTTATTGCAGTTTGCCGTCATGTGCTTTTGATGCAACTCCAACAGAGGCTGTAGTCCTGAGTGCGAGGCTTTCTCTGTTTGGTCTTTAGAGAGTGTTCACACTTCTCCAGTTGTCCATGTCGAGTATACCGACACATGGCTCTGTGATTAACAGGACCAAATGAACTCTGGCTGTTTATAGGTCACATTAAAACTTGCAGTGAGAAACTTGGGACCCTGTATCTGTCACATTCAAGCCCAGTGACTCTAAATCCTTCAGCAATCTAGGCTAATGAAAGCTTGACCTTGTTGATATCAAAGCCAGCTTTTCCTGCATGTTAGAAGGCCCAAGGAATGCATTGACATTTTCTCATGCATTTGCAAGAGTGCCAATGATGCATGCATGGAAAAAACAACAACATGCAATTTATATATATATATGCTGGTAGATATATGCAATCTATATAAATATTTGTCTCCTCTATGAGCATTTTCAAAATATCTATGTGGTGTGACTGTACAGACTTACAATTAAAAAAAAAATAAAAATTGATTTTTTAGTAGTTTGACAATCAACAGAAAAGACCTCTGAAGACCCTCATACAAGCGTGTAAAGACATGTTAAAATAGATAACATTTTCCTCAGGTAAAACAATAACCCAAAGGAGAAGCATTTAATATTCACAAATAAATATATACTAAAGATAAAAATATCAACCAGTAACATAGCCTATATTTACCAAAATACATTAATTAAAGCCACTAAAACATTTACAAATAATGATACAATTTTTTCAAAAAACGTAAAAAAAAGGCATAGAAGAGGGCTCGTGTCTAAAAACTAACAAAACCTACATTTGACAATATTTCACCTTTTTATCACCTCGTACATCCTGATTTATCATTGACCGAAATGCGGAACAGTTTAAAAGTGATCACACTGAAATGCTGGATAACACGCCTCTAAATGGTCATAACGGATGTCAAAGGCATAGTTTAAACTAGATCTCATGCGTTCAACCCGGCATCTGCTTCTAATTAAAACTTTCACAAGTCGACAAACTAACATGGAAGCTATCGCATCGACTCACGCATTAGGGAGGAAGTAACAAGTGATTTGAGAGAACAAAACAAGAGTGGTTCTCCTGACACAGACACATTTACACGTGCTGTATTTGCAGCATTTCTCGCCTCTGACGTTGCTGCGCTTCTCGTTTGAAGTTTGCATTACTTGTGACGACCTGAGAAGGTTTTAAAACGACCTACCTTTTTCCGGGAGACCTGGCCACAAACTTTGCTGCTGTGACAACCCATGCTCCTCTGCTCTCTGCCTGTATACTCTACCCCGCTATCGCTGGCGAGTTTTGTCTGTGTGCGGCGTTTAACTTAGAGCTGAGCTCTCATTGATCCTCATTGTCGGGGCGGGAAGAGCAGAAGCAGGGCGGCGTTACAAAGACGCAGATTTGAGCCGAGACGAGCGGGAAATTGGTGAGTTTGTGCACAGCTGCGTAAACTGATGCACACCGCAGCTTCCTTAAACGCACACAAGCAAATAATAATAATAAATGGGTTATTTTTGGTCAATACAATAGGATGCCCCTAAATAGTGTTTCTTGCAGTGCTCTCAAACCATTAATCGCTATTAAATCGCATCCAAAATAAAAGTATTTGTTTAAATAATATATATGTATACAGGTGCGGGTCATATAACTAAAACATCTTTAAAAGCTCGATTTATTTCACTAATTCCATTCAAGAAGTGAAATTTGTATCATGTAAACATTCATTCCACACTCATTCATACTTTCCAGTTGGCCAGGATTACTACAAATCTTTTCTTTGTATTGGTCTTAAATAATATTAACATTTTCTGAGATACTGAATTTGGGGTTTTCATTAGTTGTCAGTTGTAATTATCAAAATAAATAATCATCAAATAATTAAACACTTGAATTATATCAGTTTGTGTGGAGTGAATGTATATATTACAGGCAATGTGTGAAATCCGGCATTCTATAGAATGCCTGACGGTTTTAGGCAAAGTGTGAAATATCGGGTTTTT
>JAUCMT010000026.1:14915752-14930312 GCA_032357475.1 Enteromius thamalakanensis
TCACGTCACTACTAGAGCAAGCTCCTGATTGGTTAACGCGGCGCAAATTTTCGCCAAAGTTCAGATTTTTCAACTTGAGCGTTTCGCGTAATTCGCGCCGTTTAATTCACGCGAATCGCGCCATTCGCGCCGCTTAATTCGCCCCACAGGATGTCTATTTGCGTCTTTGCATTGACTTAACATGTAAATCACTCGCGCTTGACGCTTCATTCGTGTCCAGTGTGAACGCATACTCTTGCATATGAATAAATACAACACCTGGTTCCGAACATGCCTGTCGTCTATTGGACCTTAAATAAAAGCAGAGAATAGCTTATCATTTATTTTTTAACAAATAAATGCTTTATGCTCCTTTTGTTTCAGCATGACAAATTTGTTCTTCATCTTTTAGTTTTAAAACAGACAGATTCGCGGTGTAGCGAGAGATTGCAGGTGTCATTACAGTGTAAACTGATGGACATATGGAGATACAAAACCATACCTTAAACACAATACTAATAGATACAGTAATATTCCCTCCTCACGTCGGAAACCACCGGCTTTCAAACAGAAGGTTGTGGCCTCATAATTAAACATGAAAGATGCAACATAACGCCAACAGGGGTCACTTATACTTCATTTAATAAATTACAGATAGTTAATTTTGCCGAGGTACGTAATACACAGAAGAGTTGCATGATGTATTATTGATTGTTTATTTTGCTTAGGGTGGTTGGTAAGGGTTTTGCTCAGTGATGCACAGAACCTTTGGGTGAAGCAGTTATAGCCGTGCTGTATCTTGAATAAAACACAGCTGCTGACAAATCAGTGCATATAAAGCACATATTCTGCATGACCATATCACTAATCCTACCTCACTAAATATTAATAAGCAGAAAATTATGAGAAGTCATAGTTAATAGTTTATTAATTAATTATTTTTCTGCCTTTTTAATATGTGACTTTCTGTATGGCACAGGACATCATATACAGCATGTGCATCCAAACACATACACAGTTAATTTACAGTGATTTTAACAGTAAAAAACTGTAAAAATTTTACGGTAAAAAAATATAAACCTATTTTTTATGATCAAATTTTGGCAGCAACAGTTAACTGTTTAACTGAAATTTTAAAGATTTTATTAGTGTACAGTACATGTATATTATTGCAATCTCAGCGGTTTTCTGTCCAAAACGTGTGTCTAGAACAGGTCATATATTAGTGACCTTTTGGAAACATGTTTAAGTTATAGCAAATGGCCATAGCAGGTATATGATAATGTTTAAAGAGAGACTGAAACTGAGAAGGAGAGAGAGATGTGTTGTATGTCAGACACAGCAGGTCTGCTGGGAGTTTGATTGTATTTCCTGGACGTGCTGCGCTGGGCCTAGTCCTGTCCTCTCTCTCTCCAACCACGCGCCATCTGCCTCTCCCACTCCTGATCCTCCTCTCTCTCCTCCAGTCTCCAAACAGCATTTCAGCCTGCCCACAAACCCCCACAGCCCTCGTGGCCTGCTTAGAGCCGGGCCAGGCGATGACGGCGTGACACAAGGAAAGGTTTTCTCCCCTCCAGCACTCTCCGTTCCCTGTTGGCATGCAGCGCTCTTACGACAGAACAGGGTGGATAAAAACATACCGCACAATAATGCCTCGAGTGAGAAAAGTTGCTGTCTTTGTGTGGTGAACTAAGTAATACCCAGCCTGTTTTTGTAAGACGTTTCTTGTGAAATGTGTTAAGATCTCAACGACCCGGATGAAGCACATGTTGTACGACTGATAAAATGCACATTTTCTCACAGTGTTACACTAATGGGAGATTTGCATGGTAGAATTCACATTTAAAACTAGTAATTATAGCCCATGGCTCAACAGACAGTGGGAACACGCGTCTTAGCCTTGCTTTGAGGTGGCTATTGTTTCTGCCTCATTTAGTTTTCTACACCGTTGAATTAGTGTTTGCCAATGGTTTTGATTTTTCTTTTCTAAAATTTTACAAAATTGATTCTTTTTATGTTTAAGTGGATGCAAATCATTTCAAAAGTTTTGAAAGATATCTCTTCTGCTTAAGACTGCATTTATTTAATCAAAAAGTGACTAAAAACTTTAATATTGTGTGATACAGTATTATTACAATTTAAAATAACTGTATTATATTTTTTTTATCTATGATTAAAATGTCATTTATTCCTGTGATCAGAACAGAATTTGTCTTCAGTGTCACATGATCTTTCAGAAATTAATCGAATACTGATTAGAAGATTTTTTACTGATTTCTACTTATTATATGGAATAAAAATGTATTTATTTTTTTCAATTTAGACATTCTTTCTCAGAACTGTCAGAATATATCTCACAATTCTGATTGTAATGTTTTTGCAATGTGGGAATTTTTTTGTGTGACTTTTATAATTGATAATTGTGACTTTTTATCGCACCAAAAATATCTCTTAAAAAAATAACATTTTAGATTTTTGATTTTTTTTTTGTTGCAGTTATTAGTTTATATTTCACAACTCACTCTGAATTAGTTTGTTACTAAACTCATAATGGCATAAAAAGCTTTTTTAATCATTTTGGTGAAACAAGCTTCCATAGAAAACATCTGCTTTTTTCACTATTCTTTGATAAAAGTCTCTAATTTATTTGAAATATAAATATTTCATAACATTGTAAATGTATTTACTCTCACTTTTGGTTAATTAAGTGCATCCTTGCAGAATAAAAAGTATCAATTTCTTTATTAAAAACCATTATTTTTAATAGTTGTGTGTGATAACTTGTGTTGTTTATATAAATACATTGCACAAATTTGACATAAAGTAGGAGATTTGAAATCACAACATATTAAGGTGATTAAACGATTCTCACATTTCACTATCTCTTTAACCTTTAAATGCAACATCTTTGTTTGCAGCAGGCGGGGAAAGTTTTATCCTTCAGTCTGACCCAGTGAACTTTACTTTATCAGAAATATTTGTCAGGTCTGCTTGAACTGCCACAATCAAAACAACAATGCAAGACTAGTCCAAAACAAACCTTATTCTTCAAGTTGACTTCGATCCACTTTTTCATATACCTGCAAGCAAAAGTCACATATATTTAATGATAAAGAGTTCCATCTATTTCCTCCGCCGTCTGACAAAAAGTCCTGTTGAAAGAAAATTGCTCTCATCTCAGGAAAAAAGATGGAACAGCAGCATTCTTTTGAATAGAAAGTACTGCTAGTGATTTACCTGTCTTGCCCAAACACTAATGCCTGCAACAACACATCTGTGTCACAACCGGTCAACCTAGAAGAAAAGTGAGCGATCGAAGCACGAACCTTTTCTCAAAAGATACTCTTAAAATGTTTACCATTACATGTGTAGTTGCAGTTTATCATGCACAGTATGCCTTATAGTCAGTTGTAGAAGAACTGAACCGACCGGAATTCTTTGTGCGCTTGGACAATGCAGCACATGAAATAACATTCATCCAGGACTCAAGCCAGATTCACATCTCTCTATTCAAATACCTGGTTTGGAAAAAAAAAAGGAGGATCATAGTCTTCCCTGTCATGTGAACACAATAAGCCAGTGATTTGCTCTGATGGGACCTTCATTATCTTACAGAAACAGGCAGTACGGAAATCTTCTGATTAGCATTGCAGAGTCAGACTGACATATGAGTGGGCTCAAACTCATAGCCGTCCTGATCCCTCTCCTGCTGCCGTTGTGATCTCTGTGGGAATTGTTATGCAGGCCGCGAGCAGCTGTTCTCATTCTAATGATGCAGTTAATGCGTCCATGACAGGTCCAAGCGCTATAAACATTAGTAGCAACTGTGCCGTTCATTGGCCAGCATTTCAATCAGAGATCATCACGAGCTGCTTAATCTCAACAAATGAAATGCCATGTGATAGGAAGTCTGAGTTAATGTGACCAGCTGTTTATTGCATTCTTTTACGAACATTTTAAAGTTAAAATCATTTAAAAATTTGTAAAATTTACAGTAAAAAAAAAGGCAGCTGTGGTTGCCAGAATAAATCCATGAAGTATATGTTAACAATATTTTTTTTTGTTTTACGGTTTTATGTAAATTTACAGTTAAATACCGTAATTGCTAATAATAAATCATAATAATTGATATAATGTTAATACGCCAACCTATTAAAGTACTGAAGTCTGTTTGTAGCTTTGAAATACACTGATAATCACCAAATGCAGGAGGTGATGAGAAAGTCACATGATGAGCCAGAGCTCATCACATGCAGGTTATTAATAGTAACTTATAGAAAAGGAGCTCAGTCATTCACACAAACACTAAACACCATCACGGTGAGACTCATTAAACTGAAATGTGCAATAAACATTCCTATAGAAACATTACGTGTAACACACAACCCTAATAAACATAACTGAAAAAAAAAACTAAGAAGAAACAGTTATTTCAAAGAAAAAAACATCACATTCAAACAACATTTTAAATGCAATGCAGGGAATTCTGGGAATTACAGTTTAAGTTTTTTTCAGGTCAATTTAACAGGAATTTACAATTTTCTTACCGTATTTTACTTGTCATTTTTTACATTGTTGATGTTGATGAGTTTGTTTTTTCAGAGAAATATCTGTTTATGTAAAAACAACGCAAAATAGCTCTAAACAAAAATGTTGTTTAATGTGAAAGGACAACAGGATAGACTTTTTTATAAGAGGAAGGGGGAAGCATTATTATGGGTTATAGTTGTTAATTGATGGACTGGAGTGGTGTTACTTGTGGATTATTGTCATGTTTTATCAGCTTTTTAGATTAGTTCCAGGACATAATCACTTCAGAGGATCCACTGGTGAGCAAGTGATGGATAGTACACTCAAATGACTTAACATTTTAAAGACAAATTTCATGGTACCACTGTGGTATTTCTCCATGCTTGTTTCATAGCTGCTTTCATCAGGTGTTTTCAGGTAGCAAAGTAATGATGGGGCATCTGTCAGTGTGCTATAAAATCTCTCTCATTCTTTCAGCTCATGCTTCTTCTGAAAACAACACATTGAAATCCACATATAAATCAATACTACCATGTAATATACAAAACCAAATGATTAAATACTTTCTTTGAGAGATAGTCACAGATAGGGCTTTAGGTTTATACAAGCGAGCAGTAAAATCTGCAGGAGCTCTTTATATCTGAGACATCGTTCTACCCTCAGCATAACTTAAAATATAGTTACGGGAAAATTCCCAGGTGCAATGCCTAACAAACTCTGATGACAAGCTTTGATCATTGTGTGTATTTACAACAAATAAAACAGTTGCCAAAATCTTAAAAATTGTATGATTGTTTTGGCACTATGAGAATATAATTACTATAGCCCTGGAGAAAAGTGATCATTGTTGTGCAGCCTGTGCCTTTTTAACACAATCAAAGCCTGGAAGTCCCTGTAAAAACTCCCTGTGCTGTTTATTTCGCTTTATCTGAATTTGAAAAGTTTGCAATTAACACACAAATGTATCACATTGCTTATATGGTGTTATTGTCTTTTTAAGCTTTTCTGAATGATAAATGTTTGCGATATGGAAAAGAACTGCACCGAACTGAGTTCACTGAGTTGTCCCTTTAAGGCAAGACACTGCAGGTGAGTAGGGTAAAAATACAACTGATAATAGTTATCACCTTACTTACCTAGTTGATTGATAATTGCAAATATATTAAAGACAAAAGAGGGAATTTTGGGGATCTAATTTCACTCCAGTCACTCCATAATTCAGAAAATACTGCCTTTAAAAATATATATTGTTGCTCAAATATATTGACACAAATAGATAAAGTGCTATCAAACAAACACTTAACAGTGTCTTTTGGATGTTTTACGAACACTAATCTGAAAAAATGGTGTTGGTGCTTCAGAACACTGTTGAGGGACACACAGAGGTAGCCAAATTCATACAAGCTCTCTCCCTCTCTCTGTGTCTCTGTTTCTCTTTTGCTCTCTTTCTAACAACTTCATTACTAACTGTATTAGTCTGCTATCAACGGCTCAAGCCTCCATTGCCAGCTTTAAAATGACGTTTTGGAACAAGCAAAAGAGTCGTTGGATGACATGCGGAAGAAATAATCCTACTCACAATAGCTATACAAGTAGAAAAACCGGAAGAATTCCTTAAAATATATCCTCTGATCGATGTATTGAGGAGTGGCAACCGTAGTATAACCGGAATATTTGACTCCGGGCCGTTGAATTATTAGAAAAATAATGCACACCGAGGTGTAACGGCCACTCCAGTTATTTTTCTAATAATTAAACGGCCTGTCGTCAATTATTCCTTACTTAATAACCTGTTATTAACATTGGCTGTTTATGAATTATTATAAAGCACATATTCTGCATGACTATATTCTGCATCCCAGCACCGTTTACTGAACGTTTCACCACAGTTTCACAGAGAAGTATCCACTGAGTCGCACTAAAACACAGCTTCATATACATGAACCCTGCACGTATGTATTACATTTATATATGTATGTTTAGAATATCTGAATATCTGAATTGAAATATCTGTGGACTAAAGAGTAAAACTCTATACTGTAAAAAATTTTCAAGCAGTTTCAACTAATTATTGTTTAGTACCAAGTTGAGTCAATTTCTGATTTCAAAGTGTTGTCCGAATTGTTATTTTTTTAGTTGGCTCAACCTTTAGTGAACTAGTTTTATAGTCCATTCAACTACAATGTTTTCATTAGTCAAACATTTAGAGACTGTAGTTATGTCAAGTAAAATGTATGTGTTACTCTGTTTTTTATGTTACCTAAACACATTTGTATAGTTAAAAAAAAAGTGTTGATTAATTCCTACGAAGACACTTCACAACACATAATAGCCTATTGGTATGTATTTTGTGTCTCGCTAAAAAGTGCACCATGGTAAGTTTATGAGACCAGGTAGAATGCATCATTCATTCAGGTAGAACTTATCATATTGCATTAGTAACAGTATTCAGTATAGTCCACATGTGTGGTGTGTTAGCCTTTTTAAAGGTTTTGTAATTGCTATGAATTGTTGTATGAAAAAGAGCTGCATGAGAGTTTGCAGAAAAACAGCTATATTAAAACACTTAAATTGATTAATTGCATAGGTTTTTTTTTTTAATAACATGGGAATTATCCCTTTAAAAAGAAGAATATATGGTAATACTGTAGTATAGGGACCAATTCTCACAATTAACTAGTTGCTTATTAACAAGCCTGTTATCAACATTGGCTGTTTATGAATACTTATAAAGCATATATTCTGTATGACTATATTCTACATCCCTAAACCTATACTCAATGCCAGAATTTAACAACGATTAATTAGCAAAAAATTTGGATTTAAGGAAAAAGTTGTAGTTAATGGTTTTTTTATAGCACAAATAGGACCTTAAAATTGACTAATACCTGCTGATTGAGACTGAACTGAAAACACATTTCCCAGGAGTCATCAGCACTAGGAGACTCCTGACAGACATGTGGTCATTGAGTGTGGTTTACTGTTTACAGCTGTGGTCTTAAACTCAATTCCTAGAGGGCCACAGCTCTGCCAAGTTTGGCTTCAACCTAAACCAAACACACCTGATCCAGTTAATCAGGGTCTTCAGGATCACTAGAAACTTCCAAGGAAGTGTTATTTGAAGCTAAACTCTTCACAGAGGTAGCCCTCCAGGAGTTTGAGACCAATGGTTTACAGGGTGCAGAATTTCAATCATTCATCTGCTCCTTTACTTTGACAGACAAACAACTAGGTCTGTCTAACAGCCAGTAAATATGAATATAGGTTTGTACGTCCTCTCCACAACAGCCATGTCAGCTATTACTCAGTAACATGATTTGTTTATTTGTAGCCTTTTTTTTCCGAATTCTTCCTACAAAAGTTGTGATCCTTGTTTTTAATTGATATATTTTCTGCTTCATAGAGGTGTTTTTCATTGAGAGGAAGGTTAACAGCCTCTGATGAACCCCCATGACACGGACACTCAAGAGACAAAAAATGTTTATGAAGTACATTAAAATGCTGTGAGCAGTACTTGGACATGAAAAGGGGAAAAAATCGAACTATCATTTTTGTGTACAGGGACAATCTCATGACATTACAAGCCAACTAGTTACTAAATGTTATGACAAAACATAACAACAACAACAATGCAATTAAAACTGAAAATGCTCAAACTTTGCCCTTGTACATTATTCATGCCCCTGTGGCTGCTGGGAAGAGTGCAGACTTTTTTCAGTTTGGGGCAAAAAAAAATTGTTTGTGGATATATCATAAACTTTTAAATTGTTTTAAGTTTTACTGCCTCTAGTGTTAATTTCTTTGGGAAACTGCAGTCATATGTACTTATTGGTACATATTTTGTGTCTTGCTAAATAGTGTGCCAAGGTATGTTTATGCCTGAGACCAGGTAAATCATGTAATAATTAATTAAGTCTCTTCTATTATTTGCTTATTACATTGAGACTATACAGCACAACTTGTCTACAATGACTGAAGGTAAGTACAATGACTTAAAGTTTAGCTTTTTTAAGGAAAGCTGAACACAATGACACTCTCTGTTTCACTCCTTTACAGCCTTTTGAAGATTATGATGTAAATTTGAGGCAAATGAGGACATGAAGAATCAGAGAAACGCACAATAAAAAGATTAACCCATTATCTGAGAGGATGCAGATTAAACAGAGCTGTCACTCAAGTCTGTCAAACCCAAATGAAACCCACATTTTTTGTGCTGACTGATAGTGAACGCTCTGAGGAGGTGCCAAGAAGCACTTTGTATCTTTTAGTTTGTGGATCCTAGGATTAAGGGGTTTGGTTTCCTTCCTTGCATTTTTCCAAGTGATGATTGATCCCTTATCAAGATGCGGTGTGAAATTGTGTCAGTCCACAAGCTCTCAAAAGACAGGATGTCACTAAATACTGATGTGTACACGCTTAATCCACTCATAAAACTGTCCAAATGAGCAGCATTGTGAAATATCGATGCATGTGGCTTTATCTCGTGCCCTTAGGGTTGCGCATTTTTCACTTCTTCCTCAAAACGTGCTTCTGCGAAGTCCACCTGCTGCCGGTGGCCTGGTGCCCACCGTCTGTTGAGTCTTATTTGTGGGCCGTGCCTGCTCCATGTGCTCATCCTCCCTTGCTCCATGGCAGGTCTTGGCACAGAGAGCAGGGTCTGTTTACATCATCTCTGGCGGGTAGCTGGACGCAAAAGTGCTGTCGTACCTCAACGTACAGTTCTGAAGCCATTTTTGGGTCTGTGACTGTGGAGAACTTTTAATTGGGGAATCTGCTAAAGAAATGCTTATCAACGTGATACGCATTACACTATAGGTAGCCTGAGTGTGAACGGTGATCTCTGTTTACATAACAGTCAAACAAAGACTATGTGCTTCGGGCTGTTAGCAGCAGCGCTAGCACTAATAATAGGTAATTGCCTTCTGGTATCTGTTGGAGCGGTTTCGTGTTTAGCTTTCGTGAGTTAATCAGCCACTTATTTTGTTAGGTCTGTTCCTATATTTTGTTTACAGACTTCAAAAGCTTTGAGGTGGCTGCATCTGTTGCACAAAGCAGAGGTTCTGTACTGTACTCAGCAATATGACACCTATGAGCTTTGAACAGGACTCCGTGTAAAACTTACCTACCTCGCCCAAAGGCTAAAACAAACAAAAAGTCAGACACACAGAGAGAGAGAAAGGGTAAAAAAAAATGCCTCCAATCTGTGTGCCCGGCTGATGGTTGACGGGTGTTGGGCTAAGTTTAGGGGGAGGGATTCAGAGGGAGGGACAAAGTCATCAGGATTGGGGAGGAGAAGATCAACCTGATTCCTCAGGGAATGAGGTGTCTCCACAGCCTTGCAACTCTTGAGTCTCGCGAACATGCTAAATTAGCTGGAACCGTCAACACAGACTTTTCCTGGCTGAGTTTTAGTGTTCATTATGGATGAGAAGCGATTAGGTTTATTTCCGCTCTGGAATACTGTCATACCAAAGCTGTGAGGACTTTGGGAAAAGTTTTATGCATAGCAGCAGTCAAGGACCTCAGGTGAGTTTCTGAGATGTCAAGCATGCGGTGTCAGTTTGCTTAACTTCTTTGCCTCACTTTAGAATAGGGAACCCTTATTCACTAATAACTTAACTATTTCAAATTACATAGCATTAGGAGTGTGAAGTAGAATAAGGCATTAATATGTGTTAATAAATGGCTAATTTTCTAGTAATATGCATGCTTAAAAGCAACTAGTAAGGAGACCCTAAAATAAAGTGTTGATTTTAACATACATCCAAAGCGGCACTTTGTTGGATTTTATAAATCGTTATTTTGCTGTGGCATTTCTGTGGGCTGCAGTCAGGCTCTTACAAGTGTTGCAATTAGGCAGATGTAAATGTAATCACACTTTATTTTAAGATCCAGTTCTCACTGTATTTTGCCTCAAACTGCTAATTTTCTTTTTTTTAATACTAAGTAGGGTAGTTTTATGGTCATGCAGAAAAAGGCTACTAAAAGTACTAATAAACAGCCATGTGCATGTGTATGAGGTATGATTTGGTCCTTAAAATAAAGTGTTTTTTATTTTCTACATTTTAAGCAAAGGATGATGGTTATGACATAAGTGAAGACTGTTCAAGTGTATTTCACAGTGTGTTTAAAGCACATACTGATATTCTTTTTATTTTATTAATGCTAAGTGAAATGTTTGAGTTGTCATCTAAAACACAAACCAAAGCTCTTCTTTATTCTAGCACATTTTGACTGGGGCCTAAGGTAATCTCAGTCTATGTGAAATATTATTTCTTTCTTAAATACACATAGCAATTATACATTTTGTCCATCAAGGCCTTTAAGGTGGTGTGCTTGATAGAGATTACATATTGAACATTTTGTGGTACAAGGTGGTAATAGATGAAGGTGCATGCATTGACAATAAAAAGAAGGTGGTCAACTTAAATGTCCAGGTCCAAATAAACTGGGTTGAAGCCATTTGCCTAAACCATTTCTTCTTAGAAGCCCTCATAGCAATTTAGATAATTGCCTCCCTGTGGCACTAGGTGTGGATGTGTGGAAATTTATGAGGTCCTCACGTAAGTATAGACAGATAGGAAACTAGCTCACTCACGATAGAATACAACACTAAAAAAATGCATTCTTTGCTTCGCTTTAAACAAAGATAACTGCATTTATCATAATCTAATCAGCGCGCATTTCAAAAAGGAGGAAGTTCAATTCCGTGTCATTCCTAATTGCTCATCGCCGCCAAACTAGCTGGTCTGTTAAAAAAATGACGCATACGTGGGCATGTTGATGCTTGGCTCTGGCCACAACTTTTGCAAACAATAAACCGACAACAAGAGCTAGTGTAATCCTTTAGTAATCCATGCATCACAAAGCATTGATCGTGCAAGGAAAGTAATAAGAACTCCTGTAGAGTATGAAAAATGAAGTCTGAAGGCTTCACTTTGTTGTTGGCTTGGGGTTTACAGTAGTGCGTGTTTTAAACATGGTTTGCTTTGATGTGATTTCCAGAATGTTGTTAGTTCTCGCTGCACGCAAAGTTTGATTTAGTACCATTAGAAGAGTGCAAGCATGCTTAACCGTTCACAGTATCCTTAAATGCCATTAAATCTTACAAAACTGGCAAAGTGAGATCTGATAGTGAAACCTGATCCAAGTGTGTGCCGCCTGGCTAAGCGTGTGGCGGCAGGTAGCTGTGAGAGTGTATGCTGGAGGCCAGCACACTGCACATCCTACTGCTAACAGTCTTCACCCTGAGGGATTTCACAACTCTTACCTGTTGGATTTCAGGAGATTACAAAAGAGTTAAGGAGAATTACTGTTGAAACCCACACAGAAACACAAGTTTTATTTAAGTTAAACCAGTATGAGGCATATTAATTATCTGTTAGTACCTCTATCCCATTGATGTGATCTGGGAAATATGGCTACATTTCCCCCACCCCCATCTATAGAGATTTATGGCGGTTGGAACTGTTATCATACATCTATGTAAATATGCAGGAGACTGACAAGAGAATAATAGTTTAAACTAAAGGATAAATTAGTTCAGCTTGCTTTTACTTCTTTACTCCTTTTTTTAACTCGTGTCACACACTGTATTGTAGTTAAATCACTTTCAGTAAGTGTGCTAACTTTTAAGTAAAAATTTCTGAAATATCTTAAGGATACAAATAATGTTGCTAAAAAGAGCATTATTTTGTGTTTTTGGTGTAATGCAGTGAGCTTAAGTTTCAAAAACCAAATTATTTTCAACATATTGTAAATGTTTGTTTCTACTCTAAGACCTCCTTAAAGGGGTCGATTTGTACAAAGCTTATCATTCTACAACAGCGAGGCCAGCTATCCAGTGTGTTGTGATTGGCCGAATACCTCAAACATTTGGCGGAAATGTTACGGCCCTTACCATACCGTATACCAAAACAATAAAATGCATTTTAAACGAGGCGTTTGTTGCATCCAGTGGAGACATAACTACTGATTATCATGACTTAGTACTGTCTTTTTATTAGTGATGGGCCATTATCGGCATTACCGTGCTGTGTGACTCTTATCGCGCAATAAAAAAAAATATTGCCATTAATCTATTCACAAAGTTGGGTTAGGAGCTGGGTCTATACTACACAAGCTTTCACCTTGATATTTCATCGCGGATGTGTACCTTGCGCTGTAGCCCTATTCAGACGGGACTAGTTTTCTAAACTACTTCTTACCACCAGTCGACCATGATTTTCATGTACCATTTCGGACGGGACGAACACCTCCGTGTTTATTACAGAGGTGAGAGGGTGTGTTTTGTAAATCTGGACGTCACAGAGGTCACACTCTCTGTATGCGTGCATTGCTATAGTCATTCAGATTGATTACAATTAGTAAAATCACAAATACCATGGTGAAGCTAAATTCCTATTACAGCAAAACCATGTTAATGTGTGGTTACTTTAATTCAACTATTATGCTTTTTATTTGTAATAAACCCATGTTTAATTTTAATAATTAAAACATATGTAACCGAGTGCAGATTTTTTTTTAATTTATTTTATATATCAAAATATATTAAATGTATGTGTAACGGCGACCTCTGTGGCTCCTCCCGATCGGCGTCAGCGGGAACCGTCTCCAGAATATTAGTTCCGCCCGGACCCCGTTCTCTGTTGCTCCTCATCACTTCCGCGCCAGGTGTTGACACTTTACGGGACTATTTAAAGACTCGGTTCACTCGAGGAAGTCGCGAAGTTTTGATCTTGCCCCGGCTGTCAACTCTGAGCGTTTATACCCTGTTTTTGGATTGTTTGTTGCTGACTTTGGACTGCCTTTTGGATTACGATTCTCTGCCTGTTCCCCTGACTTCCTGCCTGGACTTTGTATTCTGATTGATCGCTTGTTACCCCGACCTACGCCTGTTATATCACTCTGTCTCAGCCTTGTCTTCGTTGCCTCTGCTATTGTGTTTGACTACTGCCTGTACGACCCTGCTTTTCGGAAATAAAGTGCTGCATATGGATCAAGACATGTCTGAGTCTGAAGGTGCATCCGCATTCACGCAACAGAAAACTTCGCCATCTGATGATCCAGCGGCTCTATATTCCATGACTCAGGAAGTAATTCGTCAAGGATCTCAGCTCATAGCGCATCAACAACATTTGGATAAGCTGAGTCGTTGTATGGAAGGAGTTACACAGTCACTGCAAGCTCTTACCACCGCTGTTGCCGCTCTGACTCCACTTCCTGTAACTCCTGCACCACCGCCACCACCTCCAGCGGCCATTACTGGTAAGCCTCGCCCTGCTTTACCTGAAAAGTTTGATGGTATGCCTGGTAAATGTCGTGGCTTCCTACTCCAATGTAATATTTATATCAGTCAGCAACCTATGGATTACACAACCGATGATAGCCGTGTAGCTCTGATTATTTCATTGTTATCTGGTCGAGCACTTGAATGGGCTACAGCACTCTGGGATAGCCGCCAGATGGCGTTCCCGTCGTATACAGAGTTTGTTCGTCTCTTCCGAGAGGTGTTTGATCATGCTGTTGGTGGAATTGAGCCGAGTGAGGAAATACTGACATTACGACAAGGCAATCAATCGGCTGCAGATTTTACCATCAAGTTTCGGACGCTAGCGGCGCAAACAGGCTGGCCGGATGACCCGCTTAAGGCTTTATACCGCAAAGCACTGCGAGATGAACTACAAACTGAAATGGCGTGCAAAGATGATGGAAAATCTTTATCCCAGTACATGGATCTCACTATCCAAATAGACAATTTGCTTCGCTCTCGTCGTCCCAGACGCCCACTCACTCTTGCTATGTCTCCAGCTGCTCCTTCGCATCCAGACCCTGAGCCTATGCAAATCGGCACGACTCATCTCACTCAGGAAGAACGAGAAAGGAGACTGAGGGCTCGTCTATGTCTCTACTGTGGTCTGCCTGATCACATTAGAGCCAACTGCCCCACCAGGCCGGTTCGTCCCTCTACAAACCGGGTGAGTGAAAAGCCTACTCTCACATTACCTGTACAAATTAAGATCCATGACCAGTTGTTTGTCACCTCTGCCTT
>JAUCMT010000026.1:14938759-14955109 GCA_032357475.1 Enteromius thamalakanensis
AGCTGATAGCTAACAGCTGCGGGTGATTCGTACAGCGATTACTCGAAATTATGTTATTGTCAAAACATTTATTTAGTTTAAAGGCTTTGTTTCATTGTAGCATCCCATGAAAAGAGCAACAGCTTTTGTTCGGAATATATCTCAAAGCCTCCATCAAGACCAGTATTAGATATGATTGATCTTCAATAAAGAGATAAATCTGTTTGAAGACTAGTTTGTAAAGTTTGAAAATAAACATAGTGAATAGACACCTAAAAATATAGTTATATTAAATCAGGACCGGAAAATAGGTCTTCAATAGGTGGAATTTTTAATAAACACCATCTGTTAAAGCAAGCATGAATTTACCCCCACTGAGTAAGACGTCTGGTCTTTTATGCATGTGCCAAATATTTTCCCTTAAACAATAGTGCTGATCTGATGAATAGTGTCACAGGAGTGCCCTTGTTTTCTGTCATTATTGTACCAGGATGGGCATAACAACAAAGTCTCATGTTGGTAAAATTACGTGACTGGTACCTATACTGCAGTATGCTGGTGCTTTTCATCAAGTCTTTTTTTGTTGCGACTAATGTACTTATGTTGCTCGTGCAAGATTTAGAGGATTGTACGTTCATTTCAGTTCACCTGAATCTAACTGTCACAACACTTCATGTTACTCAGCTATTACATGCTATTACTCAGTAATGCATACGGGTTCACCCACAAAGGTTCTCTCAGGGGGGTTGATGTATTAAACGTGTTATTTTCAACAAGACCTAAAACAGAACCAAAGAACAATACAAAAGTAAGCATTTCTCTTAAAATCAAACATTATAATGCATTAATCTTCATTATATTCATAATATATTGAATTAGAATATGAATTCATATTAATAATAGCACTCAGTAATGCAAAACGCATGTACTGTAAAAAAGCCTAAATGAACAGGTTACATACATTCATAATTAAAGGCACCAGTCTGTATGCACACATTTTAATAAGTAATTATTTTTATGGATTGCTGTAATTATGTAATGTTGAAATGCATACATTCAAACAATATTACTGGAATATTAAATTAAAACACATAAACAATGATTAATAGACCAGCTAGGGCTTTTATGTGGTTAGTTCAGAG
Source organism: Enteromius thamalakanensis (assembly GCA_032357475.1). Taxonomy (NCBI): domain Eukaryota; kingdom Metazoa; phylum Chordata; class Actinopteri; order Cypriniformes; family Cyprinidae; genus Enteromius; species Enteromius thamalakanensis. The sequence goes on from JAUCMT010000026.1 coordinate 14,939,881, forward strand.
TTAGTTTAGTTGAGAACCACTGATCGAACCTATAGCTGATTTATAATATTGTATTATTCCTTAGGTGGTGATGAGGAGCAGGACTTCTACATTGAGAAGAACACAGGGAGCATTGTGAAAGCTAGACGTCTGGATGCAGGCAGAAAATCTCATTACAACTTAACAGTCAGAGTCACAGATGGATTTCAGGCCATAACCACTCAGGTATGAGCACAAATACCAAATCCATCACACAATAAATGCAGAGTCAATAAATTCATAGCGTGCAAATAGAATGCGAGATGAAAGATTTGCCATTGTTATCTGGTCAGCATTTTAATGTGTCTCATGGGGAGCTGAGAGTGTAGTGGTTTGTCTTTCTTCTCTTAGGCCTACATTCAAGTAGTGGATATAAATGAGCATCGGCCCATGTTCTTGAAGAGCCTCTATGAGGTGAGAGTGCCGGAGGACACATCTCCATGGAAGGAGATCCTTCACATCAGTGCCCATGATGCAGATGCCAATAGTGGACTCTTTTACTCCATCCACAGCAGCCTTAACCCAGACAGCCTCAAGTACTTTCACCTGGACCAAAAGAGCGGTGCGCTTGTCATGAAAGAGGAGCTGGACTTTGAAACCATCTCCACTCACACGCTGATTGTGATGGTAAAGAGACACTTGACTTGACTCATCTAGGCTCTCATCTCAAGGTCTTATGTAAATAGTAGCCAGCGCAATCTGTTACAAGTACGGACAAGCTTTGATTAAATGGGCATGAAAACATTTGATCATTTTTCCAGTTGAATGAATCAAAGAAAGACCATAAATTCACATTCCTGAAACATTCCAGACCTAAAAAAGGAAGGAAAAAAAACCCATTAGTGGTCAAAAGTTATCTTGTTTCTTGCACCCCACACACATTAACCCGTGTACTTTATCATTCCAGGTACGAGATGAGAAGATTCCCATAAAAAAGAACTTTGCGAAGGTTGTTGTGCATGTAGAAGACTGTAATGACCACAACCCATCTTTTCTGAGTACTCATTATGAGGGCACAATAAGTAATCTGGCACTCACTGGTACTGAAGTGCTACAAGTCAAAGCCCTGGATAAAGACACAGGGAGCAATGCAGAGATTGTTTATTCATTTCACTTCGGTAAGACATTTGCCTGGAGCACTGTGCTACCCTTGTTTTTTAGCAACTTTTGCATTCATAGAAAACATAGATACAAGTCTTGCCTTAATGCTTAATTTTAATGCGGCATTTATAAATACTCTTGGGTGGCAATTAAAAAATGCTAATCACGTGTAATCTGTTTTTGACATTTAACACAAGCTAAAGTAAATTATCTCTTTTTTTGTCCAGGTGGGAACATAGATGGTGCTTTTGAAATCGATCAGGAGACAGGAAGCATTCGTGTGTCTGATGCATTAGACAAACATCCACAAGAGCAGTATCATCTCACAGTAAAAGCCACAGATCAGGGCTTTCCCCAGCGCAGTGCCCTTTGCCCCGTTAGCATCACCGTAAAGCTGTCTGAATTCACACCACCCAGGTTCTCCTCCAAAGAATACATCACTGAGATAAGTGAGGCTGTGCCTCCTGGCTCCCCTGCACTGTCTGTCTCCGCTAGCTGCCCGTCTTCTGTGCTGTACAGGATTAATGATGGTGACCCCAATGGGACGTTCCACATCAACATAAACTCTGGGCTCTTGTCTGTTCGAAACGCTCTTGATTTTGAGCAACACTCTTCCTACCGTCTGACAATAAGGGCTACAAATACAGCGGGAGTCTCATCTGATGCAGTGGTTTACATTTATCTGATAGATGAAAATGACAATGCCCCTGTTTTCCATCAGGACACTTATTATGGACAAATTACTGAGTCTGCGCCCGTCAACAGCATGGTAACTGGGGAGAATAACACGCCGTTAGTGATTAAGGCGTCAGATGCTGACAAAGACACAAACGCTCTTCTGGTCTTCCGAATCCTTGAGCCTGCTGCTCAGAAAGTGTTTAAAATAGACCCAAGCATGGGTACTATCTTTTTAAAGTCTACGGTTGACTTTGAGGCCACACCTGAATTTTCCTTTACAGTTCAGGTGTGGGATTCTGGGGAGCCGTCGCTAAGTGCTTCCAATCCATGCAGAGTAAACATTCGTGTCCTGGATATTAATGACTGTCCACCCAAATTTGATTTAGCTTTATATGAAACTGCCCTCACCTTACCAGTTTTCGAAGACATGGATGTGATCCAAGTGACAGCTCACGATGCAGATTCAGCGGTGGCCTACATGATTTCAGAGAGCACTAATAAAAATGCTTTTAAAATAGAGCAGTCTACTGGAATCATCTCGGTGAATGATTCATCCGAGCTAGAGTCCCATTACGAGTTAAAAATCACTGCCTCAGATGGGTTATATAAAGACACTACCCTAGTGAGATTCAATATTACCCGTGCAACAAAGTCTAGTCTGAAGTTCGAGGACAGGATGCAAGTAGCTACTGTAATTGAGAACAGTACATCTATTAAAATCTTAGCCGTTTTAAGAGCGACTGGTAGCTACCTGAATGAGCCCTTGCAATACACCGTCTTGAATGCACATGGAAAGTTTGAAGCAATTCCATCTTCTGGAATTCTGAAGACCACCGGAATTCCATTTGACCGTGAGGAACTAAACGAGTATGATGTAGCTGTGGAGGTTCGAGACATGAGACATCCTCCACGAGTGGATATCACTCATGTTAAGGTCTATATTGATGATATCAATGACAATGCCCCAGAAATATCAAATTTGCCTCATTCGCTGATGATATCGGATGAAACCGAACCAGGGGATGTTCTTTTTCAAGTGCTAGCAAGCGACAATGACTCTGGAGAGAACGGATCCATACTATTTTCACTGGAGGACGATTTCAGCCTCTTCAGAATCGACCGTTATCTTGGAGATGTATCGTTACTCAGACCTTTAGATTTTGAGTCTGTGAATAAATATGTTCTTACTGTCCTGGTGTCAGATGAGGGTGAGCCGAGCCTTTCAGCCGCTGGGACCCTTTACGTCCAAGTGCAAAATCGTTCTCATCCCATATTTCAAAGCCTGTACTACCCATTGAAATTACCTGAAAATATTAAGCCGTTTACAACAATCCTGCATGTGCAAGCACGAAATCCTGAAGGATACCGCCTTATCTACAATCTAGAGGAAGACAACACCTCCAGGTTCTTTAACATTGATTTTAAAACAGGGGTCTTAAGTGTCACTGATTTCCTAGACTTTGAGACTCAAACAATGCATATTTTGACTGTTCGCGCCACAGATTCGGTGACTGGCACCTTTACCGAAGCCAAAGTAGAGATTGACGTAGAAGATATAAACGACAATGCCCCTGTCTTTCAGAGTCTGTCTTATATTGCAAATGTGTCTGAAGGCCTCCCAGTAGGCACATCTGTTTTAGAAGTCTTGGCTGTTGATAAAGATTCAGGAAAGAATTCAGATATTACTTACCAGCTGGTTGACCAAGAAAATAATATTTTTGAAATCGACCCACTAAGTGGAATTTTGGTGACATCGCAGGTGTTGGACTATGAAACCTCGCAACAGTTCACTCTGAAAGTTAAAGCCACCGATAAAGGCACACCACCTCTCAGCGGTGAGGCTCAAATCATTGTTACCGTCATAGATGTCAATGATAACCCTCCAGATTTTAGCGAGCCATCTTATCGGGCCTCTCTTGATGAAAAGGCCACTTGTGGCCACATAGTTATCAAAGTTCAGGCTTCAGACCCCGATAGTAAGGATGACCTCCAATATAAGATCCTGTCAGGCAATGAAGGTAGATATTTCTCTATTAATGAATCATCCGGACTTATCTCGTTCTCAAATGTGTGCAAAAGAAACCTGGATCCATTTTATAACCTCACCGTAGCGGTTTCCGATGGTGTGTTTCAGAAGACTGCACCTGTTAACATTGACATGACTAACGGCAACAAGCACAGCCCTTATTTTAGCCAGAACATTTACGAGGCAGATCTGGCAGAGAATGCAGAAGTGGGCACTCGTGTAATCCGATTGGCTGCTATTGACCCAGACGATGGTCCATACGGCAGTGTCGATTACACCATCATTAACAAGCTTGCTGATGAGAAGTTCTCTATTGACGAAGACGGACAAATTGTGACTTCTCAGCCTTTGGACAGAGAAAATCCATCGCAACGCGTGATCGCAATTAAGGTCATGGCTAAGGATAGAGGAGGAAGAGTGGGGTTTTGCACTGTAAAGATTATTCTAACAGATGAAAACGATAACGCCCCTCAGTTTAAAGCCTCTGAGTATCAGATTTCCATTCAATCCACTGTGAACAAAGGCTCGCCGGTTATACAGATAATGGCTTATGATGCAGATGAAGGTAAAAACGCTGACGTCACTTACACAGTAGAAGAAGCGGAAGAGGTTACAGAAGATGTTATTGAGGTCAACCCTTTTACCGGAGTGGTCAGTGTCAAAGAGAGTCTGGTTGGTTTGGAGAATAAGATTTTTAGCTTCAAGGTTAAGGCCAGAGATGGAGGTATACCTTTTTACAACTCCTCTGTGCCAGTACAGGTCAAAGTGGTCCCGCCGGAGGTCACTCTGCCCCAGTTTACTGAGCCATTGTACTCTTTCTCGGCATCTGAAGACCTCCCTATTGGATATGAAATAGGCACAGTCAAGGCTGACGCTGACATACCACTGATATACAGCTTGGTCAATGGCAACACTATAGACAGCAACAATGAACATGTTTTTGCTGTCGACAAAGACAGCGGTACTCTTGTAATGCAAAAGAACATTGACCACGAAAAAACCAAGGTGTACAAGATCGACGTGATCGCTCAAGGAAATCACAATGGCACAGATGTAGCATCTCTTGTATCTGTTCACATAGAGGTTCAAGATGTTAATGACAATCAACCTGTGTTCGAGGCTGACCCCTATGAGGCCTTCCTGGCTGAGAATTTGCCCCCTGGCACCACAGTCATTCAAGTGACTGCTAATGATGCAGATACAAACGTCAATGGAGAACTCTCATATATGCTTGAGTCGGAGTCAGATGATATTGGTGACATGTTTACCATTGATTCCCAAACTGGTTGGATTACTACCTTAAAGAGGGCTGATTCTGAGACCAAACAGCTTTATAGATTCTATGTGGTGGCCACTGATCATGGCGATGCTGTCAAACTATCATCCACTGCAATAGTTGAGGTTACTATCACAGATGAAAATGATAACCCACCTCAGTTTACAGAGGAATTGTACCAAGGGTCCATCCTTGAGAACAGCAGGCCTGGAGAAGCCATTGTCACTCTGACGCTTGCTGATAAAGACGTGTCAGCAGAAAACAGACAGATTGTATGTTATATAACAGGTACGCAAAGTCACTTGTGCTGTTAAAGTATAAAGTATACCATTGTCATTACCAAGTTTAAATCACTCATGAAACTTCTTCTGGTTTTACAGTTAAGCTTTGACATTTTACTTTAAGTCGGACTGTTGTACGTATAAACAGTTTTGCATGGGTGAAGTTATGTATTTTGGTTTTAAACAAATGCTGTTGATGTTTTCATCTCTGAAGATGGAGACCCATTGGGCCACTTCTCAGTCACAGCAGAAGGGGAGGAGTGGACAGTGATTTCCAAAGGTCCACTTGACAGAGAAGACAAAGACCGATATAACCTAAAGATAATCTCCACAGATGGAAGGTTTCAAACAACTGCTAATGTAGAGGTCCATGTTCTTGACCTCAATGACAACAGTCCTTTGTGTGAGCAAGTAAGTAAGATATTCTCTGGAAGTTATGTATGTATATGCGTGCTTCTTCAACTGTGGTCACTTTGTCTCTGTGGACAAGCAGAAGATAAATCCAAACTAGTAATAAATAAATCTGGTGAAAGTAATAAATTGTTTTAAAGTACGGGGAAAAAAAACAATGAACAGAAATTGTTTCAAATATGTTATACATGAAGTAGATTGAAACGTTGAAATCCATTAATAAAAGTCACCCTGTAGATATAAATTTGCTCGTAGAAACACCCAAATACTAAAAGTACTTGGGTGTTTTTGCTCACAAATGACAGCAAGCTATTTTTTAAACTTCCCACTCGGAGTATACTTAGTAACTTTAACTTTTTTTGCAGTTACTTTATACTGAGGCTATCATGGAGAATTCCCCACCAGGCTTGTTCATCCTGAAGACCTCTGCTTCTGATCCAGATATTGGGACAAATGGCCAGGTGTCATTCACTCTTCACGGTCCTAATGCAGACAAGTTTCATCTTGATTCCAGAACTGGTAATTTTGAGCTCCAGATCTAGTTCCTCCTACATTTTCCTAGAAGAATTCACTATTTAAAAATAGTTTTTCTCGAAAAACTTTGAGATTGCCTTTGCTTACTACCGTTTTGAGGATATCATATCAACAACAAAGATAAGAGGCAACTTTCCCAGGGCATTCGACATTTTTGGAATTCCTTGTAAACAATGAGAGTATTTGATTTATGATAAGTTTATATGGCCTACCTTCTTCCAGAGTATCCTATCTAAACGTAACATCTTTTAAAATGGTTATATTTGGTTTCCACGATACAAGATGCATGCAATGAAATTAAAAGCACTGTGTCCAGCTCTGTAGTGTTAAATTCCTGAAACAGCAACTTTCTTTGTTTTTGGTGGCGTGTTAAAGAAAATGAAACCACTAACTCCAAGTAAATAATCTGTTGCACACCTTTATCAAATAAATAACTAGTCAAGGCTCGTCTAAGATACCATACATGTTACAACACCTTGTGTTTAACCCTCCCCTGTTATTGTCAGTAAATCCTTGTTTCATTATCGAGCTTATGCATGTTTTTTATTTGTTTTTCTGTTTTTTTAGGAGAGCTGTTCACCCTTGCTGTCTTGGACCGTGAGCGGGAAACTGAATATGATCTTGTTGTCAAAGCGACTGATGGCGGTGGCCGCTCTTGTCAGGCAGATGTCACACTCATGGTGCAAGACATGAACGACAACCCACCACAATTCTCCACAAGCCTTTATGAAGTCACTGTGTTTGACAACACAACAATTAGGACGCCTATTGCTGTCATCTATGCCAAAGACCCAGACACAGGTATAGTACTGCTTCTCTTGTCACAAATGGCTGCTTTGAAGCAAAAAACACAGACTATTTTCAGCTTATCCACTCAGAAAGCATAAAAGCCCGCAGGTTTTTTCCTTGACCCATTGCATGCAGGTTGAAATCCTAAAGGTATGCAGCGTTTGATGTGGGATTGAAGGTTGTGACAGAGAAGCATGATTAGGGAGCGACAGACCACACCTGGAGATGTGTGTGAACATGTACACATACTGACTTCTGTCACAGGGATTCATGTGAATTTGAACTACTTTGCCTTTTATGTAATATGTCTTCAAGCTAATTAATGACATTATCCTCTTTTTTGCAAATCTGGAAAGCCAAAGAACAGAATGTCTTTTTAGTATCTGCTAACACTGCATTAGGACTAAAATAACTGGTTATGCATGTCAACTTATTCTACCAACCCTAACCGTAACCTAACAGTCTACTAATACTGAAATGAGTGTTGGTTGACATGTAGTTGCAAACTAATGAGTTAATTGATGAGTATGTTGCAAAGTTAGTTGAATGTCTATCATAAATAATTATACAGTATATCTTGAATTTAAGCACTCACTATTACATTCTCACTATTAACTAGAATGCATATTACTAACACATTGGCTGTTTATTAATACTTCTAATGCACATATTGATGCCTTATTTTGCATGGCCATATTTTAGATCCCTTATATTAGGAAACATTCACTATTAACTTCACTATTAACTTTTTCCCTTAATAAATTCCGAGTTTTCTGCTTAGTAATAGTTATTTGGTAGGATTAGTGATGTCGAATAAGGTATTAATATATGCTTAATTACTACTAATAAATGGTTTATATTTTAGTAATATGCATGCATATAAGCAACTAGTTAAGATACCCTAAACTTAACTACCTTACTAGTTTATAGATTTGGATTTTATTGAAGTAAAAGTCGGTGTGGATAGTTACAGTAGTTAATAGTGAGAAATAATCATATTACTTTTAAGACCCCGAAACATTTTTAGGCATCTGTTGATCTGACATTCCTGAGCTGAAATACTGAGAATACTGTTATATCACCCTTCCAGGTATAAATTCAGAGGTGAGATACTCTCTTCAAGGCGCAGACAGCGGCTTCTTCTCCCTAGATGAAATCTCAGGAATTCTGAGACTGGAGAGATCTCTAGCAGATGAGATGAAGTCCACTTATGAGATGAAAGTGAAAGCCACTGACCGAGGCCTCCCTCGCCACCTTTTCTCCTTCGCCTCCGTTACTGTACATGTGGTCATCCTGAGTGATTACCAGCCATTGTTTCTTAGCTCGGAGTACTCTGTACAGATCCCAGAATCACTAGGGATCGGGTCGGAGGTGATCAGTGTGTCCGCCATCACCAAAGATGACACTGTAAGTGAGCCTGTGCGATATACTATCATCACAGGCAATGAAGACGACCGATTCCAGATAAACCCCATGACAGGTACGGGCTTTATATTTGAGGTTTCCTTTTGATTCCTTTTCATCGGTTGTTGAAATATACAGCATCAAACATGTCAACATTTTTACATAAAGAGATCGGAGGTAGATTTACTTTTATTTTTGGTAGTTTGAGATACTTTTTTGGCAGTAAGTGCAACCAACAAGAACAATAAGAAGATATGGTTAGTTTGCATAGTTAATTATCAACCCCACATAACAATGATATTTAATGATATTAAAAAATACTGCTAAATTTCAAGGTTTATGGAAAATATTTGTACTTTCCACTTGATATTGGAATTTTTTGACTCTATTCTCTTCTTGAAGATGCCATAAAAAGTTTGGCCACACTTTATTTTAAGGTCCAATTCTCACTGTAAGCTAAGTTATGACTCTTATTCACTATTAACTACATTATTAATATTTTGTAAGGTGGTTGGTAGGATTGGTAGGATGTATAATAAGCTCATGTAGAATAAAGCATTAATATGTGCTTAATTATTACAAATAAATGGTTAATATTCTAGGAACACGTATGCGCAGCTTTAAGAGAGACCCTAAAATAAAGTATTATCATGACTTTTGCATCAATAAATTCCTAATTTGCAACTATAGTTATTAAGGTAGTTTGTTTAAGTACTAATGAACAGTCAGTATGCTATTAATGTGTGTTGGAATTGGTCCTTAAAATGAAGTGTTACTGTATTTTACACTGTAAACCTAACAAATCTGATTTGAAAAGATTTGACTGCAGCCCATGTAACTTGAAGTCAGTGTCAGGAAATAATTACACTAACTTTGCAGCTGAATGTGTTTGTGATCTATGTACTCGTCATTACTAAGCATGATATATTAGCATGCTTGCCAGTGGTTTATTGCTGGCTGTAGTGTGAAGCTGGAATTTTCTTCAGCATGAGTAAATGTTGAACAGAAGAACCTGTGCTGACGTGTTCTGAATCCACACAGGCACTTGTCAGCTTGTTTATTCCCATCTGTTCATTCCTCTTAGTCTCCCCTCTCTCTCTCTCTCTCGCTCGTGTGCTGTTATCGCGACTCCTCAGAGCCTTTTTGCTGTAGGACTTTTGAGCCAAACTCTTTATTAGCTGTCAAACAATATGCTACTTTGAGTTCTGCTAGCAGGCTTTCTGCACAAATCAATTGGCTATTTAGAGATCATTTCAATCCAAAAGCTGTTAGTCCGCTGTGTAGTCGCTTATAGTCTCCAAGCACATAACAATCAAGCTCAAGTCTTCTGGGTATGCAGTATATTTTGAACTTTTTCTTTTTGCCAAGGGTGCAGTCATTCTGTTTAAGATAAACCTTTATATGGTTTAGAAAAGTAAAGAACATGTGTTTTGTAAGCAATATTCTCTTTTAGGGAATTAAGTTTGCATGCATTTTTATACCTTATACATTTGATACCACTACATTTCCAAAGAAATCAGGCAGCTGAACACCTTTTAATTTTTGCATGCCAAATACAGTAATTGGAATACATCAATCATACATTAAACCACTTGCACTACATTATTTGGCCTTTTTTCTCATTTTATTCAAGGTGAAACAGAATAATTGTACGATTATAAATAAATGCATTTAATTTACATCTCTTAAACCTAATTAAATTCAACAGGAGCCAGTAACTGGTGGATTCATGAGTAAAATGATTCACAGGATGTAGGCACGAATTACAGAAATAAAAAATATGGCCATATTAGACAATCACCTGACCTTCTCTGGTGAAAAAGTGATCATAATTTGATTAACGACATAACACACCTGACATTTCAAAAGTACTCTTAAATCAGAGGGCCTTAATGAAATGTCACAGAAATATAAGACTCTGTCTTATGGCTGTATCACTGCAAATAGCCTCAGGAAAGAGTTTCAAATATCAGTTTGCTACTGCACTTTTATAAAAAAACGATTGTAAATATGATAATATCGCCGCTTACTCATCGAACTGGCAAGTTTGTGCTTGTTCATTAAAACTGGAAGGTCCACAGGGGTTAATTTTGTGCAAGTGAGTCGTTTTGCAGGTTACTGTCGGCTAATTAACTGCATTATTTTCTACCACCCATACAGACCTTAGTCAAAGTAAACGGCTTATTTAATTTATTTAATAGTGTATGACGACGAGGCAGTGAGAGGTAGATGTACAGTCTGTTCAGCAAGTTGTACTTTTGTGATCTTGTGTTAATCATCATCAGTCAAGTAAACCTGTCCATTCTCACAATAATTATGAACACAGGCAAAGCTGCTCAACACAGTATTGTCACTGTGAGCTGAAGGAACAATCCTTTATTGTCAATAAAGCATTCATACTGCATGTGACATCAACATTAAAGGATAATAGCAGCTATTACATGCTATAGATTCATAACTCTATTCAGACATTTAGACATCATAAAGCACATGATTTTGTCAATACAATAACTCTTGCTGAGTAACTTTGCAACTATATGTCAACTAGCAGTAAATTATTCTAGTACTAACCCTAACCTAACCCTAGTCTACTAATACTTTAATGAGAGTTAGTTGACGTGTAGTTACTTACAGTTATTAGAATGTCTAAAGTGGATCATTGAAATAAATGATAACCTATTAATCTTATAATCCTTTATAAAATAATGTAATTTTTCCAGTTTTTGCATCTTCCAGTAGATGTCACAATTTTACATCTTATTACCCACGGTTCATCTTCACATTGCGTCTCACATGACAAGACGTTCCCTGAGCTGTGATCAGAAGCTCTAAAGTTATTTCTGAGCAAATGAAAACTGAAAAAAAAGATCATGCATTAACTGATGCCTGACACTGATGGCTATTACAGTCCACATGAATGCTAAAGTGCAGCATTCTCCGTCTTACAGTTAAATAATCTACAAAAGTACACTAGTGGCCCTAGCAAGCCAATGCAGAGAAAACACACCGATGCATCTTTATCACACTTGACATTGACAAGTGCTCTGAGGATTACTATTGTTGAACACTCTTGCATTGAACAAAGCTCTATGTTCAAACACGCCTATATTGACAGAAGATGTGCCAAGGACATACACAGCCCTGTTAATAATACGATGGATCTCTAAGAAATCCATTAAGTGACACAACGTATCCCCTGATCTTCAAAATCAATAAAAAGAAACATTACAGAAAGCAATTTTGCTAACCGGATTCTTGAGCTAAGCAAAAATGCCATTGCTTTTGTTGTTCAGTGCCGTCGTATTTTACTCTAATAATGCACAACTTTTTCTTCTGCGTGAGAATAAGACATCAAATAGCAGCGTCTACCCATAATGCACAAAGAGTAAGTCCTGAAGGCTTTTCATATGCTTTAGAGGAATCAGCTTCTTGTAGAAATCAACCGCTTTGCTAAAACAGAAAAGGCAACATTGCATAAAATACATCATGCATACAGTCCAACTCCAGTGGGAAGTAGATGAGCATTGTTAGTCATCGTGAATCGTGAGTTTTCTCTGTGGTCAGCTGATGCAATAATAAAAGAAAATCAGCTGATGTTGCACTGGAATGCTTTACGTTTCTGTCAGCACTGTACAGCACATGCAGTATAATATAATATAATATAGTATAAAATTGCACATAATACACCAGTTTAGGATGAATCTGAAGCCCAATAATGTAAATTAAACAATAAATCTTGCACAATTATCACACCACACATTATAAACAGGTTTCTCTTCAACAAAACTGCCAGACCAGCTGGTAACAGTGCTTCTGTCACTGGGGAAATGCAAAACAATCCAAACTTTTCCCTTTTTTTTATCTGTTTTTTTGCCATTTTTGCAATTACTGGAACCGGCTGGAAACTGATAGAGATGGCCCAGGCCTGGATGTGATTTTGTCGTTTTATGCCACAGGTTTGCTGTCGGTGAACTCTGTGCTGGATTTCGAGCTCTGCCGCCAGTATTACCTGTCAGTGGAGGGAGCAAGGGGCAAACCGTCGATCAGTGACATTGCCATGGTTATCATCAATATCACAGACGTCAACGACAACCCGCCTGTCTTTAACCGCAGTAGCTACAGTGCTGTGATTGCAGAGGACATTTCCCCTGGGGACATGGTGCTGCAGGTATCACACTTTCCCTGAACTGTCACTGAACATCCAGTGATAAAACTTTTCAGTCACACTTTTAGGCTTCAGTTTTCACTATAACTAACCATTAACTATGACTTTTCTCTCAATTAATGCCTCATTACTAATTATTTTAAAGCTAGTAATATAGTTGTTGGGTTTAGGTACTGAGTAGAATTAAGGGATCTGGAATATGGACATGCAGAATATGTGCTTTGCAAATATTTATACTACACAAATCATTAAAACAAACCTGCATATAAAGATACAGTATATAAATGCAGTAATAATATATAAATATTAAGAGTTATATATTATTGTAATATTTTTTTCTTGAATAAAGTGCTTTTTTATTACCATTTTTTCTTGTGTAAAGCATAAAGGTAGATACTGTAGATAAACAGTTTATGGGACAAATAATACCCTCCCTTCTCGATAGACAGACAGATACATACATACAGTACATAGATGGTTTATGGTTTATCTTCTTGTATTCAGCAAAACAGACATAAGAAAATTGTAAGATTTCTGAAAAACAAGTTTAAATAATTACACAATTTGTAAATAAATAAACAAATACAGTGTTATTTTAGTGTCATTTATATACAATTACATCATTCATTTCTTAGTTATTTTAATGTTTTTGTTATGATTTACATTTTAATTTAAGATTCAATCATCCTATGTGGTTTTGTCATTTTTATTAATTTTTTAATATTTTGTTTTAGCTTTAATCTCTTTTTAGTTTTTGCAATTTTAGTGCTTTAAATTTAGTTCTGCTAGAGCGACATGTCTAATTTTCATATTTTTTTTTACAATTATTGTTTCATTTTAGCTTTATTTTAATAATAACACTTTATTTAACAGTTACACATTTAAGTTGCTTATTAACATGTTTATTACTATAATATTACTCATTTATTAGTGTTAATTAAGCACATATTAACGCCTTATTCTACATCCCTAGTCTTACCCAATACCTTACTACCGCACAAACCACTAATAAGCAGCAAATTAGGAATTTATTGAGGGAAAAGTGATAGTATATAGTTGTTAACAAGTGCTACCTATTCTAAAGTGCTACCCAACAAAATTATTTTTAGCATGCTTTATCATAGCCTTTGACTTCATACGTAAGGTGTCTCAGACTTTTCCTCCAACGCTTGGAGTATATGAAGCAAATTAAAGCCAACTGCTGTCAATCTGGTGACGGGATTGAGAGAAGCGATTGTGGCAGCTGTTGAGTGAATGATTTACTGCAGCTGTCAGTTAAGCAATCAGAAAAACATTTTGAATGGAGCAATCAGCTAATGGTGATTGTATATGAGCACTCACAGTCTGCTCAGCGACTTCTTGTGACATTAGCCATGTCTGATGTTAGAGCACTAGATTAGATGATAATCCAGAGCTTTAAAGCTTAGTTTAATACCACTCAGGTGCTCTCATCTTCCTTACCTTTCCTAACTGTGCATCTGTCTCAGGTAAGAGCTGTCGACCTTGACGGGCCTCCAAATAACTTCATCATCTACTCTATTGTGAGCGGTGATCCAAAGCAGCAGTTCAGCATCGACCCTCGCACCGGCCGCGTAACGGTGCGCTCCAGGCTGGACAGAGAAGAGGTGGGTTTCACTTTGCCTCCAGAGCACGTATACATTTGTTTTATCTGGGATTTAGCTTTATCTGTTGAGTCCTGTGATCACAGATGAACATTTTAATCACTACTGTGCATATTTGACTGCTGTTATTGAATATCTTGCATATCATCATAATCCCACTGACACGGCCCCATCGCCTTTCAGATAACGCACTACTCATTAACTGTGCAAGCTGCCGATGAAGGCGATCCTCCTTTATCCTCCGCCGCTCAGGTGACAGTGACCGTATCTGACGTCAACGACAACCCACCCATGTTCTCGCAGATCAATCACAGCCTCGCTCTTCAGGTAAAAACACGGCCGAAACCTACCCTTTTTTTGCCTCCCTGCATGTCCAGTTTCTTCATTCAGACAGCTTTAGACAGTGCAGTAATATCTAATGATCTAGAAGAAATTCAAACATTTCATGATTTAAATGGTTGTTTTATGGTAGAAATGCAAAAATATGTTAAAAATGGATATTGCCGCTTGATCAGACACAAAGTTCACCAAAGTCTGTATTTGCTAGTTAATTTCACAATTAATTAGATTGCATGTTGAAGAAAATGCTAGTAAGACAGTGAATCAAACTTGAAATACTGAAGAAGAAAGAAATAAAATCCTGTAAACCAATAGCCTTTAATTTTATTAATTTTATTTTATTAATTTAATTTTAACACTTTTAGTAATCACTTAAAGCCTATATGTGACCCTGGACTGCAAAACCAGCCTTAAATCGCTGGGTATATTTGTAGCAATAGCCAAAAATACTAAAAAATGAGTCAAAAGATTTTCCTACAGTAAATATATCAAATCTGAATTTGTGATTAATATGCATCGCTAAGAACTTAATTTAGACAACTTTAAAGGCAATTTTCTAAGGGTTTTTATTTTCACTCTCAGATT
>JAUCMT010000026.1:14955209-14966694 GCA_032357475.1 Enteromius thamalakanensis
GTCATACATATACATACATATATATATGCTAAACTGTTTATAGTCTCAATATGACTTTCCCTGGTTAAATAAAGGATAAACTATATATATATATATATATATATATATATATATATATAATGCATTAAAAAATAGTTTGAATACACTGTAATGCGCCTTATAATATACTGTATAATCTCATGAACAGTTAATAACCACAGTTATAATACATAATAATACCTTTCTACACCTTTAGAAAACATAATGCATTTAGTGCTGTCAAAGGAATAATCACGATTAATTACATTCAAAATAAAAGTTTTTGGTTTACATATATATAAACACACACAAATGCATGTAAATGTTAAATAGTTTATGTTTATGCAATAAATACATTTATGTATAATATAAATTATATAAATATATACATGGAAATAGTTTTTTTTTTTTTTAATGGAACTGTATGTGTGTGTGTTTATATATACATAACAAACATACACACGTTATTATCAACAAATATTTGATAATATTCAATCTTTTATTTTGCATACGATTGATCATTTTACAGGACTAATTGAAACGCATTACAAGTACACCTTAAAATATTATGGATACTTCTAATATAATAGATTTCAACTTTGTTTACATTTCTGAAAAGATATCACACGTACATTATAATACCTTATTAATGCGTTACCCAAAGGTTCCACATATAATGTTACACTTTTTCTAATCAGTGTAGCAATTTCTGATTGTTTCTACACCTTTTTTTTCCTTTAGTGAATCACAAGCGTAGGATTGTGAGAAATCAAAGGTGCAAAAAGCGTTCACGGTTGTCATCGCATTTGTGCTCTAAGCTGCACATGAGCACAGGGCAAGCCAAGATTTCAGGCTAAAGCGCCAATCAGCCATGTATAATATAGTCATTTTTTTCTGCAACAGTATCCGGTTTACCCTTTCGGAGTCGAGTGGATCCATTGCTCCTAATTATAAAGTCAACTCTGCTGATTTGGAAATATTATTCACAGCCCATTTATCCACACCCGAGGTGTCTGTGTCTTCAGGAAGCAGCGGCTATTTGCCACCATGTAGGTGGTCAGTAACAATTACGCTCATCTCTGCCAGCCGAGCGCTCAGTTTCAATTACCTGTTCCAGTTGTGCCAGCTTGAAGGAAGACGAGGAGCACATGTCGTCCAATCGGCAGCACTTTGTTGACAAATGCAGACAAAGTGATAAAAATCACCATCTGTTCTTGCTGTGTTATCATTTCGACAGAATTGGGCTGTTTCTTCGAGCTTAGATTTGTTCTGGCATTGAATACGAGTCCTGTGACAGAAACACAGTACCGATTTGCAAAAACATCGAGAAACATACAAACACCAGGGTTTTTTTCGAATTATTTCACCTGGCTTATTGATTATTTCTATTCTTTTCCAGCTATTTCTTTCTGTTCGTCTATGATACATTTTCTGTTTCTAGAGCAGCAGAGTACAATAACTCGCCTGCATCCCAATCAAAATAAAGACACATTTATCTCATTTGTTCTTCTACTTTCGAGAAAGGACAGCTGTAACTTTTCTAAAAGTCAGGTGGTATATTCCAAGCGTGTGCGGCTTGATTAATGGTGTTTTTCTGGACACAGGAAGGGGAGTCTGTGGGCAGTGGGATTCTGCAGCTGCTGGTAACAGACAGAGATACGCCTCAGAACGGCCCTCCCTTCTCCTTCTATATTGTCTCGGGAAATGAGGACAGAAGCTTTCACATTGACCAAGGAGGACTGCTGTCCGTATCCTCCCCGCTGAGGAGGAGAGGCAAGCCTCAGCATCTGCTAAAAATCCAGGTGAAAGATTCCACTCATTCATTTCAGTTACGAGTGCAGCGGTTTACAACTGAAGCCACAGTTCACCTGAAAATGAACACGTCATCATTTAGTCATCCTCATAACTCATCCGCAAAACTTTCATTCTTCTGGAAAACACAGGAATTAGATTTTTTGTGCTACTCCTTTTTCCTGCATGCAGAATTATTATATTATATTGTAATTTTAATATATTATATTAAAATTATAACATAAATTATAATATATTGTGTATATTTATTATGTATCTATAAATGCAAATGCATGCATGTGTTTATTTAATAAAAAATGTATGTGTATAATATAAAGTATAATAGATATATAAATTAATTAATGTGTATTAATTTATACATAATAATTAAACAGTACAAATGCATATAATATGTAAAGAAAAACTCTTCTTTTGGATTAATCGTTTGACAGCACTAATTACATTATATATTATTATATATTATTATAAAATTATATTATATTTAGTGCTGTCAAATGTCCAAAATAAAAGTTTTTATTCTATATTTAAAAAAGTTTATATAGTTTATAAGTCTATATTTAGATATATGTGTGTGCACTGTACTTTGGACTTTTAGTATGTATATATATATATATACTCACACATGTATATATTTAAAAAAAATATGTTAGGTTTATATGGTAAATATATTTATGTATAATATCAAATATAATATTATAAATGTATATGCATGTAAATATAAAAAAAAATATCTGCATTTATTTATATATACATAATAAGTATACACACATATTATGTAAACAAAACTTTTTTGGGATGTAAATCATTGTATGCAACATTAATTACTATATTATATTGTAATAGTATGTTGTTAATACACATTGCAAAATGTTTTTTAAGTATTTATTTGTCAGCTTGTTAACCCAATCCTTAAAAATGTGTCTTTCCTTTTGTAGTTAAAAATGATACCTGCAACAGTTTCTATTTAAATATAATATTTTAAATTTGAACTTTAAATACTTTTTGAAAAGTTCTAATTATGCTTCCTTTAACTTAAAGAAACACCTGGTTAGCATTTATTGACATTGTATAGAAAAGAGTACAGTGAATATTTTTCAAAACCTCCACAGGAGAACAAAAAGTCATAGAGGTTTGGAGTAAATAAATGATGACAGAATCTTTCATTTTTATGTGAACTATACCTTCAAATGGAATATGGCATGTATGGGACAGTACAACCTGACCTAAACTTGATTGTTATCTGTGGATTCTACCACACCATCTTAAATTATTTAAAGCGTCTCTTCGAAGGTCAGTGCATTGTTCACACGTTGCAATGTTATTTTCTCACATCACATAAATATCATCTCCACAGGTCACTGACAGCGGCCACCCTCCTCTGTCCTCAATATGCGTGGTGAAAATCAACATCACAGAGCAGAGCCGATATCCACCCACGGTGACTCCGCTCGAGGTTTTTATCACCACTGCCGGCGGGACGTTCTCGAAGCGTGTCATCGGCAAGCTGCATGCCACCGACCAAGACCCCCAAGACGTCTTGTCTTACAAACTGGTTTCTGAAGGCCTGGACCAAAGCCTGTTCTCTGTGGACGTGGTGGATGGGAAGATCGTGGTGGAAAAGAACCTGGATCCAGGCTTGTACCTCCTAAACGTGAGCGTGTCCGATGGAAAATTTAGCATCTGGGCCGGAGTGAAGGTCCATGTTTGGGCTGCCGCTCAACATAATCTGGATCAGGGCTTTACGTTGCAGTTGGCTGGACTTTCTGCGGAAGAGTTTGTGTCCGATCACTGGAGAGGCCTCCAGCGCAGTCTGGGCTTGGAGCTGAACATCCCCAGACAAGAGCTGCACATCGCCAGCCTGCAGCAGCAGCCAAACTCTGTCAACATGGAGGTCCTTCTGGTCCGGAGAGCTCAGGATGGCTCTGTCCAGCCTGTGTCTGCTCAGCGCCTCACCGGAGTCCTCTCCACTGTAGAAGATACCCTGGGTTTGAACATCTTGAGGCTGAAGCATGATGGTTGTGTGGGTGCTGGTTGCCCACCGCGGGGTTGCAGGAACGCTGTGGTGATGAGACGGGGGAGAATGAGTAACTACGCCACGGCACGGGCCAACTTCATCACCCCACAGCACAGCTGGGAGAGCGTGTGCTCCTGCAATGGTAGGCACCGAGACCACCAGCGTCTTATTTTACATTCCACTGAGGATTTAGACAGACCTGGAGGCCATGAATATTATCTTGCTTCTCACCTAGTTACACCTTTCTGGGTCTGCCTTAAAGGGACAGGTCACCCTAAATGAACTGTATCCTCATGTCATCCCAAAATCATTAGATTATCATTAAACTGAGAACACAAAAAGAGATTTTTAGTAAAGTTTCCACTAAACTTGGGCTTTCAAGCTGCAGTAAGCAATACTTTATACTGACCACAAAAGAAATCATAATCATACATTTTTTAAAATTATATATTTTATACATGAGCTGAGTTTGTTAGGATAGGACAATAGTTGGAAATAGATACTATTTGGAATCTGAGGGTTCAAAAAAATAAATAAATAAATAGGTAAAATCAAAATATGGGGAAAAAAAATCACCATTAAAGCTGTTCAAATGAAGTCCTTAGCTATGCATATTACTAATAAAAAATATAATATAAATAATTTGATATATCTACAGTATGAAATTTACAAAATATCTTCATGAAACATGATCTTGACTTATTATTCTAATGATTTTTGGTATAAAAGAAAGTGATAATTTTGACCCATATGATGTATTGTTGACTATTACTACCTGTGCTTCTTGGTTTTGTTCTCCAGTGTTACATATCAGTGCTTCTCAACCAGGTGACCAGGGCCCTTAAGATGACTTAAAATTATACAAAATAATAAAAAAAATATCAAAAAGATATTTCTTATTATTTAACATTTGAATATTGTTATGAACATTGGGGGTCCTTGTAGATCACTAGCCTATAAACCTTTATTGTCATTATACTCCAAGGTGTCTGAAGTTGAAAGAATATTGACTCTCATCTCTCATTGTCTTATTTGTCTTTAATGCTGTTATTTAAAGTTGAGACATGTGTGATGTGTTGTCGCGAAATTTATTTAAACGAATGTGAGCATAAAATAATAATATTTAAAATGCTATCCCAGAGGGAAAGATATTCAATGAATAATGACTTCAATTTGAGTCTGTTACGTGTTACATTCGGAGCACTTTATGGTATATTATTTACACTTTGATACTTTAACTGTACTTTAAATAGTTGAAAAAAGTTCTTTAAAATGACGGTTCAAAACTTGCTTCTCTACTATCATTAAGGCTGAATTTATTTGATAAATATACAGAAATAGAAGTATTAATTTTCTTTCTTTTCTTTTTTTAAATCTTACTGATCCAGAACTATTGAACAGCAGTATATGTCAACAGAACAGTAAAGATGTCTGTCATAATATCCATCTATAGGCCTGTTTGACTTGATTCCATGTATTAGTTTAAACAGTAAGCAGACAACTGCTGCTGTATTTACTGCAGATGTATTTACTATTTATGCTTCCTTCGTTACAGAGTCTGCTGTGAGGTTTGACGGCAAGGGTTATCTGAAATACCTCTATCAAATGGAAGAAGGCAAAGATAACTTCCACCTGTCTCTTCGACTCAAGACGTCTGCAGCGGAGGGCACAGTGATGTCCACCAATGCCTCTGACTGGGGAAAATTAGAGGTACGACATTTTTCAAAACACAAACCAAAGTGTCTTTAACTTCTTCCAGCGCTGTAGGCATAAATCTAAAAACCCTGCCATGCAGATCACAATAGAACGATCACGGGGATATCCACTCCACCCCACGACAAATAAAATGTCCAAATGTTTGCATTAGAAGCTTGTTTGTTCTCTCGAAGGACTATAACTGCGCATTAAACACGTTAATATTCAGGAGCATGTTCCAAAAGGGAATGAAAGCACTTGTGATGTGGATTTCATTCCACCCTTTGAGCACATCAGGGATAAATCAACCTGTATTTCTGAAATGAGTGTTATGATGAATTCATGGCTGGCTGCTCTCCTTCTTTGGCTCAGAGGCGCAGTGAGGGCTCTTTGAGTATTTGTTTATTTAAACGGCCTAATGCTGCTTTGAAGCTTCAGCGAGAGAAATTCTTTACTGTTCTGCACAAAAGACTGAAAAGTGCATTCATGTTCTATACACTGTGAGCAAGATAAAGAATGCAGCAAGGATGACTTGAAACGCTGATCTCTGCTTCAAAATCATATGACATCTCTCCCAGAGGACACTTCATTTATGCACCATAATTGAATATTCAATTTAAATTGCTTGCAACATCAAAAGTGCACTCTACTTTTTTTCAAAGCTTTACCTCTGGGTTTTGAAACTTGGCGAGCTGGACCGTTTCATTGTTGCAGAGGGGCTTCAAAAGGAATTGTTAAGCATGGTCATCCAAGAAATCTTCAGGGCATTCATCTTCACGCGTTGCAAAGCTATACATGACATAATTCATGCATCTCTCTGGAGAATGAACATCCTGGCGCACCTCAGCAAATGCCTATCAGTCTTTTAATTTGAGTGGAGCGACAAGTCCTTCTTTTGGAAGCTTGTAAAATTTAAATCAACTGCTAAGCTAGTACTTTCGGTTTTCTTACCTTTTAAGTAATTACTTTTAAATGGAAACTGAGGCTGTTTGAGCAAAGCCACCTCTGACAGGAGAAGGAAGAAGAAAAGGTGACTTGTCAGTTAAGCAGCTGTAGCATTTATGAATACTGACAGAGATCTCTGAAACGAGAAACGAGATCTATGGCGGGATAGATACGCTGGAGCTGATACCCTTTAATGCAGTCAGGACTCCAAGCATGGTGGCATTGATCTCAATAATTAGGTGTTTCTTCAAACCGGACTCACATCAGGAGGTCTGTTACGAAACCTACCTAGACATCCTTGTAAGACATCACGAACACAATCCTGATGACTCAACCTGAACAGAACAAAAGGATTCATCTAAGAAAAAGGCAGATGGGATTGGGAAATTTTGATTTATGAATCAATGTGAATATTAATTGGAATAATATTTCAAAATATAAATATTTTGCTGTACTTTTGGTTCAAATAAATGCTGCTTGGAGACGTCTTACTGAAGTCTTACTGACCCCAAACTAATACAAAATGCATTTATACAAAACAAACTGGTTCTTAGCTGGTCGTAAGCTGGTCCATAGAAGCAACATGTTCATTTGGAGTTATGCCATCTTGAATAGCATGCTATCTATATGAATCCAGTGGACAATATAGAAATGCTTTAGAGAGCTTTCATCCATCGGGCATTGAGAGATAATTACAATAATCAAGTGAGGTATAATAATCAGGCAGTATGAATGTATATAGGATGATCAGGACATTTTTATTATCCATAAATGGTGTATTTTGGATACTCCTTGCTGGATTATAAATGTTTAGTTGGCTGATGTTTTGTTTCTGATTTACAAGCACAGTGAGATCATGTGCTGTGTGTTTTTTTGATACGTACTCTGGTGGATAAACAGCTTTTTTACCTGTCAAACTCAGCATTGCCCTCAAGGAACCAAAACTCAGATCGAACATTCACCCTCGGTGAGTTCTCTCGGGAAAAGTTCCTCTTCCTTTTCTGTGCTCCTCCACCGCTGCACACTCAGCTCAGTCCAGCACAGCAAAATCAAACAGCAGCCTCGTCCAATGAAAGCAAATGAGCAAAACCCATGGGCTGACTGGTATCAGATCAGAGCAAAAGGCTCTGTGCTTCGCTTCTCTCATCGCAAAACTCTCTGAAGATTCTGCCGCAGCAATTAAGAGGCTGGTGTGAAGGAGATGATTGTTAATAATGCATACTCCCAGCATCAGTGTAGTACTTTCAAATGTGAAGTGCACACACACACAAGCTATGTTTTTTTAATGCACAGAACAGGAAACTAATACATGCATATGTGAGCGATCCATTATTTGTGGGAGGATCGCTGAGGAGGCATAAGTTGTTGGTGTGATTGATGGAGAACTGACCGCGTTTTCCCTCGAGCTCTGTCTTTCAAAACTACCTTCAGCGCACACAAAGGGCTTCTTATCTCACACAGAGCGAGTGCAGGGAGCATGAGCTTTCAACCTAACCAATCTAACCTACCTCAGCAAGAGCTTTGCTGGCTCTTTAGCAACCTGGGCACAGTCCGTAAATATGTAACTTTATTCAGGCTGAAGCTAATAAGTGCACTGTAAAAGCAGCCTATAGAATCTACTCAGTAAAACTGAGGTAACTACTTAAAATAAACTCCAATAAGTTTAAACTTACTCAAATAAGTTTAAAATAAGTTTAAGCATATAAACATGTTCCAATAAAGTTTTTATTTTGTTTTGTTTATTTTGTAAAATTACATTACTAGCATGATGCCATCCATTGTGTGTTTTATTTTCTAGCTGGTGGACAAGGAGCTGTGGCTCAGATATAGATGTGGAAACATGCTCCCTGCCAATCTGCATGTGGCCAACCACCCTGTGGCTGATGGCCGCTGGCACCACGTCTCTTTGGAGGTCAACGGCACAACCCTGAGACTCACCATCGATGCCAGCCACTTCAACTCTGTGGTTCTGCCTCAACCCTGCAGGCTCAGTCAGTCCGGTGGGGCCCTGGTGCTGGCCGGCTCCGGTCCCAGCGCAGATGCAGAGCGCCTGGGCTTCACCGGCTGTTTGGAGAGCATACAGTTTAATGGAGAGGCGGTGAGAGGAGAGGAGGATATGACAGGAACTGGCCCGCAGAGAGGCAGGCTCTTCGGGATCTACCAGTGCTGCTCAGATGAGAAGATCTGTGCCAGGAGTCCTTGTGAGAACGGAGGCACTTGTGTTGAAGAGCCCAGTGGAGGTGGGAAAGCAATGATGAACTACTAGTTCCAAATAAAAAAATGAACAATTAGTTAACAATAATATATTTCTAATATTTCTAATACGGTATAACCAGTATTAACAAATGCTTAAAAGGTTTTAATATGCATGAACTAATCTTAATGAATTGAACTCATCTGTACCTTCTGGATAAGTTGGAGTTTGAAATTAGTTAATGATATTGTGCTAAAGTGCTCCAAATGAATTCCCCCACCCCCTTGTATTTAACCTTTTTTTCTTTTCATCTCTGTTTCTTGTTATAAGTCTGTGAAGTACAGAATTAATTCTTGAATATTAAACAAGGTCCCTTAACAAACTGTTGAGGGACAACAAACAGAAATGCTGGAATGTCTTTGGAGTATCTAAGCAACACTACAGAGACATGGAAATAAAGCCAGATAATAATCTCTGCTGTATCTTCACTCAACACCCCAGTGTCATTCTACACTTTCATCTCATCTCAGTTCCCATGGAAATATCTTTGTTATCTTGACCATTACTCTAAGATGTTTTTTTTTCCATCTGTCCTCCAGAGTTTCGCTGTAGCTGTCCATCGCCGTACACTGGCTCTCGCTGTGAAAACAGCCTCCTGCCGGACGATCCCTGTGCATCCCAGCCATGTGCTAATGGTTTGTGTATGCCAAATAATCAAGGGTACATCTGCAACTGCTCTGCACAAATTGCTGGAAACAGGTGAGACTCACACAGCGAAGCTCTTGAAATCACACATGCATATTATGTCCTTGGTGAAGACATTGAGAAGTCGGATTAATTTGCATGAGAATGAATACACCCCCCACCAGCTCAAGTTTTTAGATTCAAATATTTCCTCCTAGAGAGCACAGATACTTTCCAGTGCTTCAGATGTTATCAGTGAGTGATAGTGACATCATTTCCTGTAACTTACACAATTCTGAGAGTTAATTCCAAGAATTTAAAGGCAAAATATAGTTAATTTGACGCAAGATTTAGGGACACACATTTTTCTAAAAATGAATAATATAATGTTAAAAATGTAATCTTTCTCTTTGCAGATGTCAGAATGCATGCACTCCCAATCCTTGTCTCCCTGGTTTCTTCTGTTCAGTGGAGGGAAACTCTATCCACTGTAAGCGCACCGCCTACCTTCCCTATGTGGAAATCGCAGAGATCTGTGCAGGCATACTGGGGCTCATCCTCCTCGTCGTGGCCTTTGTGTGTTTCCGAAGGCACTACGTCAGCCGCAAGAAGCACAAGTCCGGCTGCGTGCAGGATTCCAACGGCTACTTCCCAACGTTGCCCAAAAGCATGATGAAAGAAACCGAGATCAGCTCTCCCATGGGGATCAGCACCCTGATTGGCTCGGCAGGAGATCTGGATAGCAGTCCTTTCCGTTCCCTCAGACCTCGAGAACAGCGGGAGCTCGGCCCTCAGATGGGCTCTCGGCCCCAGAGGCCTCAGTGTCCTGTCATTTGCAGTGTGGCCCCCAACTTACCTCCTCCTCCCTCGACCAGCTCTGATAACGACTCTATAAGGAAAAACAACTGGGAGCACGACTACGAAGGTGAGAACTTGAGTGTTACTGATTATTTTCCCAGGCACTTCACTTCATTTGGAATTTAGTCACATCATAAAAGACGAGAGCGGTGGAGGACAAAAAGCTGCGTGTGCTCGCGCAGGTCAATGGAAAAACATGTGCGGGTCATATTCAATTACATCTTCTGTTTGCTGCAGCACTAAGCGCTTTCTCAAATGTGTCTGTTTTAAAAAAATTAGGGCTTAAAAACTGTCATATTTTAAATGGGGACACATCCTTTCAATACTATTCAAAACTGAATAGTACCCCCAAGCCATGTATATGACTCACACAGTGGGATTTTAAAAACATTTATCCTGGCTCTTCCAAGCTTGGTAATGCTCATGAAAAGCAGCCATTATTTTGAAGCTAATCTATAAAATTAACCTTTATCTGTAACCCTCAAGCATTTGAAAAGCAGGAAAGAACATGTTAAATGATGTATTGGCACAACTACTAGTTTTCACTCATTTGAAATAGCAGTTTACCTCATGCAAATGTCTCATACACTGTTTGTCTGCTGTTTGTGGTACATTCAGCATTGCGTTGATGGAAAGTTTATGAGTGGATCACCAGGAACTGTTATAAACAGCACAAAACATTCACATCCCACTCACATAGTGGGGAAAACTCTAAGTGACACTTAATTTCATATATTTAGACATGTTGGGTATTTTATTGGTTTAGAAAATAAAATTAATGTCAAACACCTGTGAGTGAGAAGAATTTTCTCCTCTCTAGACCTTTGCTAATTTAGGACATTTAAGAATTTTTAGAAACATGTCTTACAGCATGAGCATTTCCAGACCAAACATTAATGATCTTTCCCTCACTTAAAGACGTACATCTTAAAAAACAATAATAGCACTATTTTCATTTTTTACATCTGTACAAATATGTTTTAAAAATGTAATTTATTTAGATGAGACCGTAAAATAAAGAAGTAAATCAATAGCCTACTGTCTAAAAGTTTGAATTTTGAAGGTCATGTGACACTGAAGACTGGAATAATGATTAATCAATAAATAAATAAATAAAATCACCCTTGCCATCACAAAGAAATTATATTTTAAAATATATTAAAAACGTTAATAATATTTCACATCTTAACCCCCAGTTTCACAGACAAGGCTTAAGCTAGTCCCAGACTAAATTGCATGTTTGAGCTGTCTCAAAATGAAAATAT
>JAUCMT010000026.1:14995007-15021470 GCA_032357475.1 Enteromius thamalakanensis
TGATTGGCTAGTTCTCGTAGCCATCTGGGTCAGAGCCAATTAGAAGCAGGATGTGGGTGGGAAAAAACTCCTGTCTCCTGTGTGTATGTGGAAAGGGGAGGGAGAGAGGGAACAGTCTAGACAAACTCCTACGTTTAAATCATTTATATCTGTCTATGGTTTAAATAACATAAAGAAAATATCTGCTTGACAACTTATTATGGAGCTGGGATCAGATCAAGCCCAAATAAG
Source organism: Enteromius thamalakanensis (assembly GCA_032357475.1). Classification (NCBI taxonomy): domain Eukaryota; kingdom Metazoa; phylum Chordata; class Actinopteri; order Cypriniformes; family Cyprinidae; genus Enteromius; species Enteromius thamalakanensis. The sequence goes on from JAUCMT010000026.1 coordinate 14,995,239, forward strand.
CAACTACACTTTAAAAACAAGCCCAAAAAAACGCGACCCGCGACTATCAATATTTGTAAGCGACTTTACAAAAAACCAAGCCCAAAGTCGCTTATAATAAGCGGACTTGGCAACACTGGTCGTGGGGCAGGGCGTGGTGTTTTAGTTACAACTAAACACCCCCCCCAACCTCCGCCTACAACGACGATGTCATCATCGAAATTGCCCAACCCTTGTTCCTATGCATTACCCATGAAGCTGTACAGAAAATTTCACCAATCAGAGAGTTACGGCAAGGAAATTGTGGCACTCTGAAGCTCTGCTAACAAGTACTAGCAATTGTATTGCAGTGTGGTAAAAATGACTTCGGATCAGCTAGTCATGCCATTTTAAAGGTTGCCATTCACAGTCTAGACGTTGAGGCTGTGTTGCCAATGGCAACCTGGATTTCATCCGAACCTTCTGCTTGGCATCTGAAAGAGAGAGCCAGCTGGCAGTTGGCGTCCAAGACTTTGCTACTTTGTTATAATGAATATCTTCATTTTTATGCTGGTTGAGATGGTTTAATATGAATCTCATGCTAATTGCTGCCTCCTGCCTACTGTTCAGAAGTAGCTTTACAGCAACTTCTGCTTTTGACACAAACACACAAAGAAGAAATACAGGCTGATGCTCATGCCAGATTCATGGAGAGACTAACCATTTATCCTGTTCGAATAAATCTTTAAACAAATGTTTAAAGTAAACCTCCAGTGTATTATTTTTATCATGATTTATAATGCTTTAGAGGGTTTAGCTTCATTTTCTCGGGTAATTCGGTCAAACTTCAGGAAGCAGAAGTTGTTGCACCATGCATGCAGGATGACGCTGCTGGTTTAACTCGCATTTAAGATTCTTTATAAATTGTTGTACTATTCTAAAACTGTTAATGAAAGCAGGGCATTTCTACAGTATTCCTGTGACCTCATGCATAATTATGAAAATGTAATTATGCATTTTTGCAATTCATGATATTTTGAAATGCCTTTCACCAAATGTTGTTGGGTCTGTTCAAAGCATGGTTATAACATTGATTTTAAGATTTATTTATTTATTTTACATTTAAACAGCAAGTTTGGTTCTTGTGCTGGGTAGCCACTTCCTGTTCAGTGTTCAGTGTGAACCACATGAGAGCCGCTGACCTTCGGCTGCTGGTGTGGTTAAATATTTGCATATGTATAGTGACTGGACCTGCACTGCACTTGTTGTCCACGGTGTGGCGCAATTGGAAAACTATTCATGCATCCCAACTGCAGCACATTCTGCACTCTAGTGGTTTTCACTCATATTGTGTAGCATATGTTTTCATAGTCACTTCATAACACAGCGTTCATAGATCCCAGGCTTTTCCTTTTCAGTCCACTGTTAGGTGGCCTTAACTATTTAATTATATAAATGTAAACATTTAATACCTAAATGTATTTCAATTGTACTTACTTTTAAAAAGAAATACCTGCATGTAATTACATCTGAAATTTATTTCTGTAATAACGTTTATAATTACACGTTGTCCTAGCTCTTACCTCTTAACCCATCCCACCAAACCCACCTTAATATCAGCAAAAGTGTTTTGCAGTACAATATGAGCGCAATAAGTACATTGTACTTTATTTTCTTGATGTAAGTACATACAAGTAGATAAGTAATGCAGAGCAGTGTCAGCTGGTACAGTTCCCTCCATGCTTCCTCTCGATCTGTGTCAGGAAGTGAGTGAAGACCCTGAATCATCAGACTGTTCTTCACTGAGAGAGACGGCTCTCTTGGCCATCTGGAGCAGTGAGGAGGGCAACGTGCTCTCGGTGATCTCACAACACACTGAAGAAGCGGCCCATCTGTTGGCTTCACCTCGCCAGCTTTCAGTGCTGTACACAGACACCGAGGCCATTGCTAGATAACACGGCTATTGATACGCACATGCTCTTAGATTGATAACACCACACAGAGACACCTGCAGAGTATTGAAGTGTGTGTGTGTTATCTGAAGAGCAGTTTCTGGACTGGAATTACATAAATAATGCATTTTCTGAAGTGAATTATTATTATTTTTACTAAATTGGCTCGAGTTGGGTTCTACCTTTATTGTAAACTGATGTAAAAAGAGCTTGTTTTTTTGGCCTGTTAATTCAACACAGAGCTGAATGTTTTGCACTTGTGTAACATTTGTTTGACTGGACATATGATAAACATTTTAGTTTATAAAAGTGACTTGAAACCATTAAAAATACGGCATTTCAAAAGTATGTGTGTTATGTGTTAATGTAAATGTGTGTCGATGTCAATTTAAACCAAGACATTAATAGGACGCTTTTAAATCTTTAAAGGTTTGTGCAGACTGTTGTTTGAAATAATTTCTTATGCCCATTTGTTTTATAGATCCGTTTACGATGATCAGCCTAATGCACACAAAAGGTTTATGGAGAAACTTGATGCCAGAATACGCAACCATGACAGAGAGATCGAGAAAATGTGCAACTTCCATCATCAGGGATTCGTGGACGCCATCACAGAACTGCTGAAGGTTCGGGCAGATGCTGAGAAACTAATGGTAGGTGGAAATCATTATCAAAATTATTTTAGGGTTTAGAAAAATATTATGCATTGTTATTATGGAGAAATAATAGTTTTCTTTTAATGTAAAATAAAGTTAAAAGTTTTGTCCCTCTAAATGTGACTGATTTTGCTAGGCTTGGGCGGTATCCAAATTTTGATACCGTCATACTGCCTCCGTATTTTACCCCGGTATATATACACGGTATTACCGTTAATAATAAAAAAAATATGACTTAAGGCTCAGACAGTGTCACCAAACTGTTGGCTTGTGCCTAAGGATGTGAATTGATAAGAATTTTACGATTCCAATTCCATTGTCGATTCTGCTTAACGATTCGATTTTTTTTTTTCGATTCTCAAATGCTTTAGTGAAAGCGGAAGCTAGTGATAGCCGTGAACTAGAGGCAGTACTGTCAACCTCTGACTCTGAGCCAGCCAGACTCTGTCTCTCGTGATGGTCATCTAAATGTAATGCATGAGAAGGCATTAATTAAACGTTAACCGTTACTAACAGCAAGTTTTACACAACTAATTTGATGGCAGTGTTTGTTAGTTCATCAGTTTTATTAGTCGAGGACATGCTAACGCTGTTGCTGCCGCTGCTGGGTCGAGAACTGTTAGTCCGGAGCGGATCGTAAACGCAACATTCTTTTATTGTTATTGCATGCTGTGTGCGCAAATGTTTTAGCATGTTAGTGGTATTTCCTCCCTTTGAGGAAATATCTACGCTGCAAGTTAGGGCTGGGCGATATATATCGTACAATATATTATGCGCATCTCGTCAGTAAAGACGGTTCTTTGATTCAGCTGTTTTTAAAAGGAACGCCAGCTTATAAACAGAGCCCTAGATCACTGAGAAGCTGCGCGGCAGTTTCGCGGGTGATTCAACACGCAGCTTCTCAGTAATCTACGGCTCTGTTTATAAGCCTTTTAAAAACAGCCGACGGAGTTTTCCCGCTAATCAAAGAACCGTCTTTACTGACGAGATGCGCATAATATATATTATTATGATATATATTGCCCAGCCCTACTGCAAGTATTGCCCTATTTTTGTCTTTTTTGGTGAAATACAACCAGGCTTTTGAGCGTTTGTTCCGCTTAGGCGCCATGCTTACTATTGACTGAGCGTAAGCTACGCAATGTGCCGAAGTTATGCAATGCGCGTGATGACGTCATTCGTGCCCACTGGAAACGTTTTCGATTCCCATCCCTACTTGTGCCTAACCGTTCAGAAATTGAATACCAAAAACTAATACTGAAACAATAACAAAATAACATGCACATAATATTAACAACTTTTATTAGCAACAAATAGCAGTTTACATAAAAATGCAAATACAACAGTCAAACAGAATTAAATTAACATAAACATCTAGAACAGTTTTCACACAGAGACAGGCAAATTGGGTCGTCCGTATTTACCACCTCTCCCTCCTCATTCGGTCTAAACGCGAAATACTGCCAAATACTTTCGTGACCAGGTCACTTGGTGCGCGCTAGAGAGCAGCATTCCTGCGGGACCCGACGCACCAAGTGCAGCGCGGGGCATGATTTGATGGGTGAATGCGGGCGGCAAGGTCATCGTGTTAGTGCTGTTTGCGGGAGAATATAATTATTTGCGGGACTTCTGCAAAAATTTATTTAATAAAAACAAATGTTCTGTTATTTATCTACTGCACAAAAGCAACAAGAACGACTAAAATGAGCATGACCTGAAGAGCAGGACACAGATATAAGCTCGTAAAAAAAGCTCACTCACATTCTGTAGCAATATTAGGCCAAATGCTTTTCTGTTTGAGCACTTCAGAAATCAACGTTTATTATTATTTTGTTTCATTGCTATTTCTAACTGTATTTCTATGTTCCGAAAAGCTCCTAGTTCGTGTCCATATTTATCATTCTATTTAATTAAACTCAAATAAAACGAAACATGTTTGTTTATTTTCCATTTATTTTTTATTTATATTTAAAAGAGAAGCCATTACCGCCCAAGCCTATTATGTAATGTTTAATATTTTAAAAACCAAAGCAGCACAAACCAGTTTTTTACCGGCACAAACCAGCACAAATGTAGCACAAACAAAGAAAAGTATTTTGGGGGAACTAGGAGCATGCAGGGGGCTAAGGGTGTACCCACACTAGGCAGTTTGAACAGTCTCAGAGTGCGTTTGACCACCAAAGCACGGTTCGTTTGACTAGTGTGAGTGCAATCGTACTTGTGTCGGGTTCACGGCAACCATGGCCTTGTGTGAGTACACAAGAGAAATCAGAATGACAATTAAATATAATTTAAAAATATATATAATAAAAAAAAAACAAAGCAGATGTAAAAATTCAAATGTCTAATATTTCAAAAACTGAAGCACAGATGAAGAGATCGGAAGAGCGTTTACACTATCTTTGAGAAATTTTAAAACAAACCATTTTACAAACTTTTATTAAGACCCTATTATTAGCTTGTGGAAAACTGGGTTTGTATGACCCCTTTAAAATAAAAATGTACTGTATTTGCTATTGGCCATTTTACATTTGTACAAAGACTGTATTTTTATGCTGAATATGTACTCATCTCCCAGCCATCCAAGATGTATCTGAGTTTGTTTGTTCATCAGAAAAGATTTGAAAGGGTTATTATGAATTAACTTAAATTAAATTAGCCAGATAAGTTGTTGACGTTGTTTCAGTGAGGATGTTGGCAGCCGATAGTACACCTGTATCTCAATGGTGTCGTGTACCCTTCATAATAGCTTGATTGCGTGATCTGACATCTACACAGCGCTCTTTTGTTCAACCTCAATAAAGGTAAAAACATTAACAAGGCTGACAACAGATGAACAGAACAACAACTTTCATAAGAGCTTATTAATCTGAAAGCAAACAACATGAAAAACACTTTACACAACCAGGTCAGTAATCACGAGCCAAAGAACAAGGTAAACTAGGGATTTTACCATCCTTTCAGGCCAAACGCTGATGTCCTGAACATATTCTTGTTACCATAAATATAGCAGGAGGTCATTTCTTAGTGACTTTTAGAAGATGTTATTTTTACGATACACATCTGTTTTTGTAGTGACTGATGTTCCTAAAAGGTTTCTTGATTTCAAGAACCACCACTTAACTGCTGCATGTTTTATAACAGCAGTCAGATCAAGTATCCTTCAATTGATACACCGGCGAACACAGATGGAGCACATCATGGCCCTGGTTTCTTCTCAATCTGATAACTTTAAACTGGATTGACTTTTAAGTAGTGACGTGACGAACATGCTCTGCTTTTTTGTCCATCTCCTGCTGTGCAATTCCATGGCCTTTAGGGTTCATCCAAGTACTGTATATAGCTGGGGTGATGGAGGAGTGTGGAGGGATGCGCAGATCTGTTTGCTCATTCATCTGGAGAGATACAACCACACTGTCCCTGCTGACACACCAATTACAGCTCAGAGCATCCCTGGCCAGCCTCAACATCAAAAACCTTGAGAAGCTCTCATTAATTTCTGAGGAGAACGAGCTGATCGACAGCTTCATTCTTTCAGAATGAGCCAACGTGAGGAGAGGGAAGTATTAGTTTCTTGGTCTGTTTTGCTGGGCATTATGGGACAAATGAGCTGAAAGGTTAATGCAAGATCACACCTTGGGGCTTTTGTGTTATGAAGTACATAATGATCTCTGGAAATCAAAAATGCATACGTGTAGGTTGTAGTTTAAAGAAGCTATTTTTATAAAAAAAATGTATGATGTTCTAGTCAAACTCTGCACTTAAACTTTGCTAACTTGGTTATTTACTAAATTTAACAAGATGCCAAACAGTAGATACACTTAAGTTTACAGTTTTTTATTCTTTTATTTATTAAGAATTTAAATTGTTTAAAAGTAACAGTGATTGAACAGTTACATCCCTGAATGTGGTTATGCTTATTTAACGGAGTGTCTTGGGACTGCCTTTTTTTTGTCTATGGTGATTCTTATTTTCTCCTGGTTTTTGGCCAGTTAGGGAGACAGGGAAGATCTCTGTACTTTGTTTCCTCTTTTTTTTTTTTTATATAGTAGGTAAGTTAACGCTGCCAACCCAGTTAGTCTCCCGTTTAGTTTATTTTGGCCTTGATACCGATGAGATGCTTCCTAGCTATTTAATGTGAATAAACCTGGTATTTTTTTTGGAAATTCCTGTTGTCATTATTAGAGCTGGTACAAGAGAGGGGTTTCGTTACAAATTTTCTTTTTGTCTTTTTATCGACCTTGCCAACCCTAGACTGGCCGGGACGTGACAGTAACAAAAGATTTTTATTACAAATAAATTTGATAATCACAAGAAATGCTTGAGCGGCAAATCAGCATATTTATTCAATTTCTTAAAAATCGTAACATAAAAATTTCATAATATTACTAATTTTACTGTATTTAGACTATTAGACTACTTCCAAAAAACATTTTAAAATTGTATTTATGAAGTTTTTATATTATATTATTATTACACATACATACACACACACACAGTTTATCGCACATTAGCGCACACGGGGCAAAAAAACACTGTTTATAACACAGGTGCATATTCGCGCTGATGTGACCGAGCCAGACCCGAACACGGGCATCCTTTTTAAATACCTGCCCAACCCAGCCTGGCCTGTCGGGTACCGTCGGGCTCGGGTCAGGTATCCATCCTCTAGTGTACATTATCTGGCTTCAGTGATGCGCTTTTACCCGTGACAAAGTTGCCACCTGTACTAAAAAACTCTCTCAGAGGGGGAGCTTGTGGCGTAAACTTTTAAACTCAGTTTGTTCTAACGGCTTCAAATGATGGAACAGATTTGATGTGTTCCCGCTGCTAGTCGGCATCACTCTCCGGCAAATTTTGCTGAGCACCAAAACCTCAAGTTTATCCAAACTTAAAAAGCCGAACCACTTCCACACCATTGAATTAGTCTTTCCTGTCTTATCAACTATTTTGTTTGCCTTCTTTCTTATGGAAGCTTGTTCATTCACATCTGTATTGTTTGGTTACTCATTTTGCTAAAACTTTCCCCGACGGAGATTAACCAACTACTGCTGAGCGCAATAGAGAAATCATTGTGTCCGTGCCACGAAAAAAAAAAAAACGTGTGACTGGGCTGTGTCTGTGATGTAAGTCATCACGCAATTCTGTACTGCTCTTTCTGATGGCTTAGCACTGAACGTCATTCAGTGACAAATTCTAATGCATATATATTCAAATGCATATCGAAATATCCGAAATGTGTTTAAAAATCATATCGCATATAAAAAATTCTATCGCAATATATATTGATATTGAATTATTGTCCAGCCCTCTATATGATAATACATCTTATTATAAAAAAAAAAAATACTGTTTGAGTGAAAGAAACCAACTGATAGCAGAAAACATCACATTGTTTCAGATGATCAATTGCTAAAAATTATTTGTTAGTTAGAGGGATATTAGATATATGCTGTTCACACCAAAGACAATAACTAAAGTTTTACTTATACTAATTCTGTGAGAATAGGTAGTCTATGGTAACGTCATAAAGGCACAATAATTTAGGAATCATTTTCAGAACAAAACAAACAAAAATAGAATCCATCTGATAAAAAAAAAAAAAATGCTAATGCAAAAGTTACACTGCAAAGTAAAGAAATAATTCCTACATTAATATAACTGAAATTACTAATTTTATAACTAGTTCCTCAGCTTTTATTTACAAGTTTCCCTTTTATAAGAGGAAAAAACACCATGCTACATGTTTGTACCTAAATGATACATTTTGGTACCTTAAATATACATATTACTTAAAGTGTACATATTTGAACCTAATATGTACAAAAGAAGTGTACCTTTTAAAAAGGTTTTGTACCTTTATTTCTGTAGTGTAGAAAACAGCACCTCAAATATATATTTCAATACAACGACATAAGTCCTAAGAGGTTAATTAGCTCTTAGAGAGAATATATCATGACATGTCAATTAGCCTTTGAAAAGAGTTCATCAGTCCCAGCTGAAATACACCTAGCCAGAACCAAATTATTCAGCATTATTCAGTGGGTTGAATGCACAATAAATGCTGCCCTTAACATCAACGCTTCAGCAACTCTCATGCCCTCATTCAGGTGAAAGCGGAGGAGATAACTTCCTTTAACTATTGTCTCAGACGTGATGTCACTTACTCTCACTGAAAAGAAAAATACAGTTTTCCTTTGAATTTGCATGTCAATTAAATCAAATGGTAAAGAATTAAAGAGCTTAAAAGAGGAATTAGGAGAAAAGAGCAAGGCAGCATTTGCAAAGCACTTATGTATTGGTAAGCTGGTATGGTTTGCTTTGAAGTCGAACCACAACATGAGAGCCTGAAAAATGGCAAATAAGTCTTTAATCCGGTTTCATTTTTCTGTACACCAAAACCTGAAAGCTGTACAGCTAAAACTAAGCACACAGAGGAAAATAAAACATCAGATCAGATAGGAACAGTCTCCTGACAGACCAAAATGAGTCTTACGAGATTATCAGAAATACTGAAGCAATCAAACTTGTTTAAAAAGAATAAGGCAACATAGCGAGACTCTGCAACGGCTCATGAATTAATAAGAACTGATACAGCATGCAAACTAAACTTTATCAGTTTTTACACTCTACAGATCCCTTTAAGGCATTTAAATCTTTAAACTGTTTGATTGGAAGCAATGAGCAATACGTCCTATTTCTGCAGCGTTTCAACTTTAACCAGGATAGCGGAGTTATTTCAGTTGAGTTGAAATTCTTTTGTAAGATTGTTAAAACAACAGTTCACCCAAAACAGACATTTCTGTGATCATTTACTTCTCATGTCATCTGTGACTAACACAAGACGTTAACTGATAAACTGGAGTGTTAACTTGTGGATTACTGTGATGTTCCTGACGGCACCCATTCACTTCCATTGATAGTTTTCATGGAAAACTAACAAGCTTTAGCTACAGTTCTATGGGTGTTTTGCCCTCCAGGTCTTCGAACTGGTCATGTGACTGAAAACTATCTATTGGTAAACCAATTTCACCGACACATTTGGATTTTGTATGTTGTTGACGCGTTTCTGACATGTACATATGTGTATCCCTGCTTTTGAAGTTATGTCATTCTTTTGCACAAACAGCTCTCTATAAACTAACACTATATTTTCCCACTGTATGTCATTCAGCAGTGAAGCCCTTTAGGCATAAAGGATCTGTCCTCTTGCCAAACGCAGTGTTGTCTTCTGACGTTACTCTCTGCGACTCATGCTTACTGCACCCGCACTATCAGCACAGCCCAGCCGCTGCTGGCCTTTGATGGGTTCTGCATACACTTGTGATCACACGAGGAGGAGGAAGAGCCTCAGCTCTGAGCACTAGATGAGGCCCTCTAGCTTCTCTCTGGAGATCTTCGAATCAGATGTCATATTCTGCACACTCTTGGTCTCTCTTCATCTCTGAGACAAAGGCACTGGCAAACACATCCTGTCTGCCCTCAATGAGGCAGCGTGAAAAGTCTGCACCGTTTGATTTTGGATTCCGAATTAAAAAAAAGGAAGGAACCGCGTTAAGACACAAATGCTACAGAGTGAATATTGATGCAAATTGCTAAGCAGACAGAAGAACGCTCTACTTTATTCTATGCTTACACTGAGATCATCCCAATAGACTGAAAACTTCCAGAGAAGCTGCAAACCAGGACAGAAGTTGAAAAACACAAAAACTGAAATATTGAGGGGTTGTCGCTACGAAAAAGTTCAATATATTGCAGATATAAATCACCAAATAAAATAAAATAAATGTTTTTATTTAAATTTAATTTAATTTTTTAAATTAAAAATATCTGTAAAGTGAGGCTAAATTTGCATACTTGCAAAAATGTATATATATATATATATATATATATACACAAACATAAGTACGAAAATAATTACTTGATATTAAGTTTAATGTTTTCCACCCAAAAAGCTGAAATAGCATTCATACTATCACCACCACCACTCCTACTTTAAAAAGGGCAAAACCTAATTTTGTTTTTTAATCAATTTAAATAATAAAAATAATAATAATAAAAAAATAGATCCTTGTTGTATTAATGTATTATATTTCATAATATTTAATAAAATGTCCTATGTTTTAACCAGCAATTACAAACAAAAAACAAATGATACTGAATGGATTTAATGCACACTACCATTTAAAAACTGGGCTTTTTTTGCAAGATTTTCAAAAAGGCTGCATTTATTGAATCGATCCAATAAAAACAGTAATATTAGGAAATAATATTACAATTTAAAATCATTCTTCTTATTGCTATATCTCTTAAAATGTAATTTATTTCTGTGATAAAAGCTGAATTTACAGCGTCACTGGATCACTGATCCTTCAGAAATCATTATAATACGCTAATTTGTTGCTAAAGTAATGTTTCAACACCGATACTGGAACCAAACAAACAGAAAAACCTTCAAACTCTGATTAGTATAAAGAAATTGCTAAGGAATTTGTTTTTAAAAGTTTTACAATCACTTTTTTGTGCAATGTTTTATTAAGACAGCTGTGAGAGGAGGGACTGTCAACTTAATTTCATTAAGTACAACTGTATTTGTTGGCCCCACAGCTTTCGCCTGACGTCAGTGACTTCAAATGGAGGGCGAGATGAATGGCTAAAAATGTCTGGTAGCGGAAGACCGTCTGAACTAAATGGTTAGTGGAGCGTCAGGCACTCTGTCAAAGTATCATTCTGAGGAAATGACAACAGATTGCGGTCGACACGAGCTTTGATTAGGTGCTCCTGGACATGCCCATTTGTAACTGCAGGGCATTATGAACTATGAAGGTGCTTTGACAGCATCTTCACCTCAGAGACTCGCATCCCGCGTGATTAATATTCAGAAAGCTGACCCACAATCACCCTGTAATTGATCTGCTAAAATCACAGCACTGATTTTAACACAGAGAACAACTTTTGTCTGCTAGCTTTGGGTTGTTTGATTTAATGCATATTTGAAACTAAAAAAACTAGATATTACTTAAAACTTAATTTTATTTATTTTTTCAAATAAAGTAATAACCTGTCACAGAAGCTGGGCGCCATTGAACAGCTTCATAACTTGTCTTCGAGTGAAATGGGTGCAAAAGAAAGAATGAACTACACTTTTTATTACAATTTCACATTTTCATACCAACGTCTCATTGTTAAGGCAGCTTGCTTTAGATTGTAAGCACATAACTGACAGTGCATAACAAAGATTTCTATTCTTGCCATTTAATTGAAAATAAACGTGAACACCTTGACTCACGGTGGACTGTCAGCGTCTTCCTTTCTATTTGTTAGCGCTTTTATGAAACGTGTAGTGCATAGAGCTGTTTCTATAAAAGACAAAAGCCATAAAAACAAAAAACTCTGTCACTATTTACTCATCTTTAAGTTGTTCCAAACCTGTATTTATTCTGTTGAACACAAAGCATGACATTTTGAAGAATGCTGGTATACAAACAGTTGACGGTAGCCATTGACCTCCATAGCTTTTTTTCTATACTTTCTAGTCAATGGCTACCATCAACCGTTTGGTTTCAGATGTTGATGTTCTTAGAAATATTTTCTTTTGTGTGCAACAAAACAAAGAAACTCATACAGGTTGAACAACATAAGGATGAGTCACCTTCAAAAAAGGCAGTTTTCTTCATTTTGCTAAATAATATCTAATACGATCACATATGTGCTCATACTGGGTCATGTATGAAAAGACATTCAGGTGAGGCTATAACCATGCATTACACTTCATGTCACATCTAGGGCATCACATGGCATTTTCATTCACTTCTATTCTGAAAGAGCCAAATAAAAACATCAAGCACAATGTCTTGCCTGATTCAAACACGAATGGCCCAAGGTTTACAATGCTCAATTTAACTAATAACCAAATCTAATCTCGCAGCTGCACATCCGACTCCATGCCAACACCACAATGCTGACAATTTTTCCTCCACGCTTGAAAGCCATTAACATGACTGCTGAAATGGTCCCTGTGAATCCTGCTTCAGGTTTTCTGCTTTAAACCAGTTCAAAGCAACTAGGTCAAAACGAGCAACAACACAGAAACACTAGGAGCATATTGATTTCTCCAATTCTTCCTACAGTCCTCTTTAATCCATTAACAAATATTTTTTCCCCCATGCGTGTTACACATCGTCAGATCATGGATGTGCAAACACAAATCTTCTGAAACCTGTCAAGAACATGTCTGGGTCCCCCACAATCATACCAAATAAAATATATAAAACAATTACGCTAATGTTTAAAACTTTCAACAATAATCAAATTAATATGTTTGCTCCTAATGTGATACCTGAGAGTAAGTAAAGTATATTAAGAGTAATAGGCTGCTCGTGTGAGTGAAAACTGTGGAGGAGTGTTCAAGACTGCCTCCTAGTGAAGAAACACTACGAGCTGCTGCTTATGTGAGATCACACCACACGTGTCAAACAGGAATGAACAACCTCAGGTTTGAAAAGAAATCAGTATCTCTAAAAAGTTATTTAAAAGGCCTAGGATGTGGCTGTTGTCCAGTAAACAGAGTGATCTGGTTGAGCACGTCATTCACAACAATTTAAAAAAAAGAGAAGGCATGATTTTCTTTATTTACAGATAAAGAGGCACACGTTCTGGTTCACTACCAAGCCACCCTGTACGACCCGCCTCATTTTCAACAGCCATCCAAATATCAATCACACAACTGAGTCACACGTACATAACATTCGCAGTCGTGTTCAAGGTCCGGCTTGATTCAGAAAAAGTGGCAAAGGGTAAAAATAGACTATAACAATGACAAATGCTCTGTGAAGTGGCTGGACAACCTTGAGCATGAACGCGCACACAAGCAAATGAGCCGTTGAAAACGATCCTGACTTGTGACGCAAGCGGCTCAACGCCTCATGGTTTTAACTGAAAGACTGCTGAAGCTGTTTTAAAGGGAAAGTTTACCCAAAAATTTGATTTTACTCACCCTCAAGGCATATATGACTTTCTTCTTTAAGACGAATCAAATCAAGACAGATATTAAATATGATCCTTGCCCTTTGAATATTTAGAATGGGAGTAGGCAGGGTTTTTTTTTCCAACAGTAAAAAAGTAGTCAAATAAAGCTCATCCATCCATAATAAAAGATGCCTCACATGGCTCCAGTGGATAAATAAAGGCCTCTTGTAACAAATGCATTTTTGTAAAATAGATATCCATATTTCAAATGTAATAAACACTTTTCTCATAGTTCTGCTAACTGTTATAGGTGCAAGCTGATTGTCCTGCAATATAGCAATCTGCCTGACTTTATTTTTTGTCGACCAAGTCTTTTCTGGTCATAGCCCTGAATAAAACAGCAGCTAATTTTAACTTCTGGATGAATTAACCCTTTAAGGTGTTGTGTTGCAGCACGACTTACATGTGAGGCCTACGAGAGCCATGCGGATGACGAGGTCCACCATCAACACCCATCTAGGACCACAACGTGCCACTGCCGGCGGGATCAGGATCTCAGCTGACACGTAGAACTGCAGCGCATAAGTGATGTAGATCCCAAAAGAGTACAGCAGCTTCACGGCCTGATATAACCTACAGAACACACAGATTTTAGACGCGTTCTTTATTTCTGCAGCCACTGATGTCGAACTGATGAGAGAATATCAGCCAGTCTTTTTAATCAGGAGTAAAGGTAAAATATGAGAAGTATAATGATAAATGAAAGCATCATACAGGTATCACTGATATCTTCAGTAATCATGAAAGAGCATCGTCTCTGGAGTGACATCTCGCTAATAGAAGCTAATAGACTGACAATTCTGCGATTTTGCACACAAGTCCACAGCCTTTTCCTATGCAGTTTGACAGAAGGGAACAGAGACGTCAATGTATTTGGGCCTGTTTCCAGTTTCTAAGTACTTCCAGTCAGCTGTTTTGTCACCTGGCCTCAGTGACCTGTTAAAAATGCTTGCTTTGTATTTGGCTGAAGTGAAAAAGCCTTAAACCATCTAAAATCAGCTGTCTTCAATTTCCCAGCTCTAGTACACCAAATTGAAGTCATAGTTTTTAGAAGAAACAAACAAAAAAGTTTTTTTTTTGAAAGGTTAGTCTAGAATTGGTGTGGACAGTTTTGGTAGAAAAATATATATGAATATTTTTTTTATTATACAACTTTTTAATAGTCATATTTTTGTACAAAAACTGTTGTAACATATATATATATATATATATTATGTGTGTGTGTGAATAGTTCTGACTGAGGAAAAATTCACTGCCAACATTTTAGTGATGCTTTCTGATTCCGTGGCACTCACCAGCACAACGGTAAGTTCAATGTAATGCTGCCCCGAATACTCTCTCCGAAGCCAATGTAGCCAATGGTGCCCAGGGTAATGTAGAAGGTGGTGACTATGCCCATGCCGAGATACAGGACCGTGGTGAAGTTTCTGGGATTCTGCATCCTATTCTCAAGTGGTAGCACCTGATGAAGATCAAACATGACACATTTTTGAATGAAACTTATTTCACTTGAATAATATTTCTGTGGTGGCAAACATAATATACAGAGCAAAAGAAAAACTTACAACTCCAATTCCCTCAAAGGCAAAAATTGCTGTTCCAAAGAAGAGCGGATAGTCAACTCCTCTTCCCACCAGCGGGAGGTTGATAGGGTTTGGAATATTCTGACAAAGCAAATAAAAAAAAAAACGAATGTCTGACAGTCTGTGACACGGTGAACATTTCAGAAAGAAAGAAAGTTTACATGAATCAATTGTGGAATTCAAAAAGTCTAAGAGAATGCATATATAGCATTTACTTTATGATTGTAAAATAAGAATGTAAATATTCAGTTTTTTCTATACGTTTTAAAAAATGAATATTATTTATTCTTGTGATGCAACGCTGCATTGGAGGAATGAAGCATCATTCCTCCAGTTTTCAGTGGTACATGATCCTTCAGAAATCCTACTAATATATGCTGATTTGCTGCTCAAGAAACCTTTCTGATTATCATCAATGTGGAAAGCAATGGTTTACTTTTTTCTTTTGATCAATTTAAGTAATAATAAGTCTCAAACTTTTGGGACACACTGTATAAATCAAATTTTACGTAAACAATTTTTGGAGCACAAATGTGTTATACAAATGAAAGTCTTTAAAGTCTTTGAATGCCTTTAAGTCACAATTTATTTTGTGTGATATTCAAGATGCATGTAGAGGACACATTTTATGTCCTTTGGCAGGTCTCAAGCATTTTTCAACCCTTGACTCTTTATTAAAAAAAAATGAAAAAAGAAGAAGAAAAAAAAGGTTTTTCAAACAACAAACCAATTTGCACTCTCCAGCCAGCTGTTTCCGTCATGACAATTTTTTTTTGCTTCCTGAAAATTGTGTTACCTTCTTGCTTGTTTCTGAGTAGCTGCAAAGCTGATTACCGACAAAGAGTCTGATTCAAGGCGTTTAAAGCTGTTCAATAAGAAATGCGCTCTAAAAAAACACCCCCGAAACCTGTCATCGATACTTAACTCTTCATCCATAACATCCGAGACTCAATCAGCAGCCCGGGGAGAGGCCTTGGTCCTCAGGATTGCTTGGAGCAAACTATTTATTGTTTCAAAGCTAACCAACTTTTTCAAACATTCTGCTTGAAATGTGTATCTGGCCTACATACTGTTTGCACTGTTTAAAATAAACAACACTTGGTTTAATATTTTTGTCACTGTAATGCATTCATAAATACTGTGAAAAATACATTTTGGTCCACTCAGGAGGTTGTATTTTGGACTAAGTATGCATCATAAAATGACACTAATCACTATGAAAAAACATGCAATGCAACTAAGGCCACACACTGATAGACTTTCCCGTTATTCAATGTTTGTTGTGCGTTTAATGTGTCTTACCGTCAGACAGTAGTAGTATATGAGAACCAAGCTGACACACATGGAAATGTTTGCAACAAACGACAGAGGGGCCAAGTACTTGAGGTTGCGGATAAACACCAACACGATGATAAAGGGCAGGAAGAAAAGCATGTAGAGGCGAGAGTCGTAGCTGGGGACAATCACTGCAGTTTCGTTGTTGTGACAGTTAACGGTTGTCCCATTTGCAGTCTCAACCACCTACAATATCAATGGAAAGATTATTTTATGGTAAGAACAATGATCCTTTAACAATATGAAAGAGAATTTTATTTTTGTAGGTTTTAATTATAACAAGAACATCTTGTTTTGGTCGATGCAATTTGGCTGATCGTTAATCAAGTGAACTGAGAAGCAATGCTGCCCTCTTGTGGTGAGCAAAGAAATTTGCTTATGGTCTTTAAGAAATGTCAGAAATTTGGCAAAAGCTTTTACCCTAAATTAACATATATTATGTTTTTAAAGTTCAATGTGACTTCAAGTGTTCTAACAGTTTGCCTAAATTAAAACATCTGCTTTCTTTAGTTTCTTATTTTTATTAATGTGACAAAGGACATGATGTGTGCATATTTTCTTAATGTGAACAAACTCTTTATTCAAATGTAAAAAAAGTCTCTTCTTTTCTATTTAAAGCGCTCTAACCTGTTTGACATTGTCGCTGAGGAACACAAAGTAAACGCAACAGAAGCCCAGCTGGGTTATGTTGAGGAACAGATTCACCACACGCCTGAAAACCAAAAAACAAACACCAAAGCAAATCTGTATGTTCAGGTACCACTCAAATTATTTTTTTGTAATCTAAAACTTACACAAATTGTCCACTAAGCACACATATTCTACTGTTCAAAGATCTGGTGTCAGTAAGATTTTTCTTTCAAAGAAATTAATTATTTTATTAATCAATGATGAATAAAATTAATCAAATAACTAATAAAATAAATGCAACCTTGTTGCTTATAAGCCTCTTTCAATAATGTCATCGCCCCCAAACTTTTGATTAGTAGCATACATCTACTAGACAAGAAACCCCATCTAGACATTAATTATTGCACAGAAACATTTGATAAACATAACCCAACAAATATATAACTATCAAATTCATCATCAAAAACTATAATAACATCTATGTATGTGTGCTATCAAGATGTGAAACAGTAAGGTTGCACAGAGATCAGGTGCTGAGAGAGTCATGTGACAAATGGTTAAAGATTATGGTGAGAACAGCACAAACACAAGTCAATTTCAACATAGTGTTGAATTTAAAAACTGTCCTGTAAGCAGTGAAACAGTCATTAAGTTACTGTACCTTCCCCACAAAGAGTGTCTGCTCAGCCATGACACGTTCTCCATGCCATACTCCACTGCATCTCCGTAGGAAAGAAAGGGCTTGCCCATCCTTAATATAGACAAAATTTAATTTAGAAAACAGAAAGAAATGTGTGCAATTCAGCAGTTAACTGCATGACAGAAACACAAGTATTTACCCTACTAACCACTTCCTACTAAAAAACGTTTCTGAAAAAACACAGAAATGCAACTATTATTAGGCCGTAGGTAGACAGATACAGATAGTTATACATACAGACAGAGACACGGACGGAGACAGACAGACACACACAAACAAACAGAGATAAACAGACACAGACAGACGGACATGGACAGACAGAGACACAGACAGAGACAGGGACAAAGATAGGGACAGAGAGACAGACAGAGACAGACAGACAGACACACACACTCAAAGAGATAAACACAGAGACAGACACAGACAGACAGAGATAGGGACAGTGGCACAGACAGGGACACAGGCAGAGACAGGGACAAAGAGACAGACAGAGCACAGGGACAGAGACAGACAGACACACACACACTCACAGAGATAAACACAGAGACAGACACGGACAGGCACAGAGACAGACAGAGATAGGGACAGAGGCACAGACAGGCAGAGACAGGCAGAGAGAAAGACAGAGACATACAGACACACACAGAGATAAACACAGAGACAGACACGGACAGACACAGAGACAGACAGAGATAGGGACAGAGGCACAGACAGACATGGACAGACAGAGACAGGCAGAGATAGAGACAGAGAGAGGGACAGAGACACAGACAGAGATACAGACAGACAGACACACACACACAAACACACAGAGAGACAGACAGACACAGACATAGATAGGGACAGAGACACAGACAAACACAGAGTCAGACAGACAGACGGACATGGACAGACAGAGACACTGACAAATACACACAGAGACATAGAGACAGACAGATCACTATAACTATTAAGGGAAAAAACACAAAACAATTTGCCATGAAAAAATACAAAACAGATGTTAGGTATCAAAAATCACGAGGGGCAGCAATTTCACAAATAATCAAGCCATTTATTCTTACTTTGCACTTAGATGATGTGCACATTTCACAAGGAGGTTCATGCAATGTACAGCCACGATTCCCATAGCCAAAAGACTTAAAGGCCCCACCTGCAGAAGGAGAAGAGACAAAGTATAAAACTATAAATAAAGTAAGTTTAATCAACTACAAAATTGAGGTAAAGGACTTTAAACAACATAAATTTCAAACACAGCCAGTGAGGAACAGTTTGAGATTTAGTGCCTTAACATGGCACCAAACATCTATACTATAATCTATACTCCAGTCTTCAGAGCGACAAAATCCTTCAGAAATCATTCAATATGCTAACTTTACTTCTGATTATCAGCAATGTTTAAGACATTCATTGCCGCTTTACATTTTTGTGGAAACTGATGATTAGGTTTATTTGAGAAACAGGAAGTGTAAAAGAATCGCATTTATTAGAAATGTACAACTTTGATAACATTCTGAATGTTTTTACTGACAGGTTGTTGGATTTCCAATTTGTGAGGAAGGGTTTTATAGGATAAAGAATAGTAACGTTGGTGTGCAACTACATCTGTAACTGGCACAAAGCAACTAACAAAAAGGTCAAAGCATAATATTCATGTCTGGCAGTGAAGCAGATAGCATCCTTCAGAGACGTGTCCACACGTCTGGCATCTTTGATCTGGTGGAAACACTTGTCAGATGGTGTATTGTAGCTCCCGTGTCCTCAGCTCATGCTGAGAGGTTTTAGAGGTCTTCAGAGACTGAAAACACGGCTCAGCAGCGCTATGACACAACCATGCCTTAATGGGGCAGCTGCGTCATACACGCCAAGAGAAGTAAAAAAACAAACAAAAAAAGAGGTCACTCGGCAGTTTGTTGCTTGCAAAGACCACAGAAAACTTCAGACGCTAGTGATAATCAAGTCTTTACATGTAATCATGCAATCTTTAATTTCAAACTTAGTTTGTGCTATGGACATGAATGAAGCATTCAATAAAGCAGACTGTTGAGAAAGGGTACATTATTATTCCAATCGATCAAGCAAGAAGGACACACAGATTTGATCTGAAGTTACAATAAAAACATTTATAATGTAACAAAATATTTCTATTTCAGATCAACCCTGTTCTTTTGAACTTCAAAAAGAAGTTCTACCCATCAAAGAACCCCAGAAAAAAGTTCCACGATTCCCACAAAATATTAAAAGGAAAACCGTTTTTCCATATTACACTATGTTCTTCACCTCAATTTAGATGAGTTGACCCGTACATCTCCCATCTCAGTGCATGCACTTGATTGTTCTAGCGCGGGGAGTCACTATGTTAGCATTTAGCTAAGCTCCATTCACTCTCTAGGATCCAAACAGGGATGAATTTTAGAAACCACCAAACACTTCACATTTTCCCTGTTTAAAGACGGTTGCATGACTAGTTACACGAGTAAGTATGGACACAAAATAAAACGTGGAAGTGTTTGCTGGTTTCTAAACTCATCCCTGTTTGGATCCTAAGGGATGAATGGAGCTAAGCTAAATGCTAAGCAAAGCTAAAAGCTGATTTTTGATAATTGAATAATTTCTGAAGTAACACTGAAGACTGGAGTATAGATGGCAAAAACTCAGGAGTAAATTACATTTACATATATAATCAACATGTTTATTATTTTATTGTATTTTTAATCAAATAAATGCAGCCTTAGCGAGCATTAAAAAAAATCTTAGTAACAGAATATTAAAATATTAAATTCAATTAATCATAAAATAATTAAATTAGTAACAAGCCAACATTTTTATTAACTTGACAATTTTGACTTGCACTTGGCATGTGTTAATTCTGCACTCTGACTGTAGGTCCCCTCTTTTTATTCATGAATGCATGTACTGCATGAGCTGCTCCTGTGAGCGTCACATCACCTGACAGCTGTATCACACATGAGCAAACACGCCATTGTCTCTTCAAAAACCAAAAGGTATGCTAGGTGTGAAAGTTCTTAAAAATCAAAAAATGAAAGGCTGACACGTTGTTGACCTTAGTAGATCATGTTAGATCAGTAAATACAGCTGCCACAAGACAAGCTCAGAGAAGTGTGCGTGCAACGGTGCACATTTGATTTGACTGTGATGACATACGATTTTATAAAAAAAGCAACCAGAACACAAGGCCAGAAAAGTTAACAATGTAATTTAATGAGCATTCATCTCTAAATGTAATTTTCTGTCCTACCACGAGTCCTGCATTCCTGACAGCCAGGGGCAAGCCGAGGAGGCCCGTACCAATGTTTCCTTTAAGTAGATGAATTAAAGTCTGAAAGAACCTAAACATAATGCAAATGGAGACAAAATTAAAACAAGTCTAAGAACATGAAAGTTTTAATAGGTGAAGATGAGAGTGCTTACGAGGATCCTGTTCTTCCTCCGATTCGTTCATATTCTGTCTGTCGTAGGGAACCGGGTGAATGGATGGGCTCATCTTCAGCGGGGCTCTCATCTCTTCTAGAAAGATCTGGGCCTTCAACCAACACACAAACGATCTTAAACACAGAACTAAAAACACATATGCTACTCTTTAAACGTTAGGGGTGTGTAAGATCTCTTAACCAAAGATACATCAAAAACAGAGAAATATTATTACAATTTCAAATACCTGATTTCTACTATAATATATTTGAAATAAAATAAAATACATAAAATGTATTATTATGGTGATAGAGCAGACTTTTGAGCATCATTACCCCAATCTTTGGTGCAGGGTTATTATTGTTAATGAGACATTTAATTTACAGAAAAAAAGAAAGGAAACAATTTTTTTAAATAATAATAAATAAATACAAATTAAAACAAATTAAAATATTTATAAATGTAAAAAAATAGTATGCAAATGATACTACAAAGACATCTTCAGTGTCACAAAATCCTGCAGAAATCCTTCTAATGTACTGATTGCACCTCAATAAACATTTATTATATCAGTTATAAAAAGTGTTGTGCAGTTTAATACATTGCAGACACTTTGATGAAAGTTTCAAAGAACAGCATTTATATAAAACTGAAAAGTTCTGCAACATTTTACTGCCACTTTTGATCAACTTAATGTGTTACTTCCTGCTGAAAAAAAAAGTTCAAATAAAGAAAAGAAAAAAGAAAAAAAAAAAAACAGGTTTCACAGACAAGGCTTAAATCTAGTCCCAGACTATGAATGAATGTCTGGGCTGTTTCAACTCAAAGAAATTAGCATGGACTGATCCTAAAATATGTTAGTACTATTGAATTGTCTCCATAAGGTTTAGGTTGAACTTAACCTGGCTTAACTTAAACCCTGTCTGTGCAACTGGACCCATATTTTTTTTATGTTAAACTTAGTCTCATAAAATTTGTTTTTTAATAATAATAATAATAATAATCAACTAAAGATCACAATCAGTGTCACATAATGCACAGGAAATTGGTTTACCATCCTGATAGTTGATATCAGAGGCCATGCTTGCTTTGGTGGGGTGTAATTTGCCACTGATAGCTTCACTGATCAAAAGCTTCCCTGCGGAGACGCTGCATCTACAGGCTCTGTGATCGCAGACAAATGAACAGAGTTAATAGCCCTCCCAGAACACACCAATGACGCACAATGTGCCCTTTCTGTGTCATTATATTCTCTATCGTCTCTAGGGGCTAAAAACAACCCGAGGATTTCAGATATGCCAAATGACAGTATGCAATCAACATTAGTTATATCTGACACTTTAATATGGCTGTGAGAATTTCCCAGCTCAAATAACTACTACAACACTCACGGCCATCATTTGTATTATTACTCATGCAGAGGAAATGTTTTGTTAAATATGCTTTTTATGCAAGCTGCAAAAACTACACAATGGTGAAGACAGGGCGGTCATATGAGGGTGAAATACACCAGTCGTACAAGTCAAAAAGATGTCAGAACCATTTGAGATCATGTCAAACACAGCTACAGCACTGTTTTAAAATATAGAAACACATATACACCGCACACCCCTAGGATAGATTTTTGTTTGGACATAATTTACTGATCCATAGTAAAATATGCTTTTAACGATTAAGAGCACAAAACTATTGTATTAATCACCTTCATGCATTATCTGACTGGGAACTTAACAAACATTTTTTGTATACAGATGCTTGCATCTCTGTCCTTCATGGTAAAGAACCCATGTGTCTAATACATATCAAGTGTGTCGCTCCCCTCACTTTAAAGATGTGGCATATTCAGCATTAATACATTCTCCTAAGGTCCCAATATTAATAGAATTACTTAGCCTCTGTAGCCACGCTACACTATCATATTATAATGCAAAGCCACTATATTCAGCGCAGTCAAAACTATAATCAATGTTTAACTTTGGAGTGGCCACCGCTTTTCCTTGTACACATTTCCTATTGACTATTTAATGTCTAGGTATGTAAAAGTCACATCGATACAAAACCAGATCAATGGGAAAATAAAAGTCTTTAATGACCATGCAGTTTACTTGTTATTGATGTGTATTTAATAGATAGGTTGAATAGAAATGAACACTACATTTCCACAGCTAGAGGATCTTTAAAGCAATAAAACACAGAACATCTTTTGTAACTAAATATTCTAAACTGAAACAAAGACTCTAGGATATTAGCCTTAAAGAGACTTTGGCTGTAACTACTTGGATTTCAGTAAGAAGACATGCTGAAGCTGCAAAGTTGTAACATTTTGCAATAAGATCCCATTTGACAGCAAAAAAAGCGTACTAGCTAGCATGACCCAGCATATTGCTAAAACATTTAATGATATTTGTAAAAATATAACTGTTCTTTATATGTTCGCTAGTTCATTCAAATATGTATTAACCAGGCTAATTTAACAATTTTAGATTTTTAAATAGCCTATATTAGCAAATATTGCAATTGACTAATATAAATAAAAGTATAGAAGTATTGTTTGTTGTTAAATCATGTAAACTGATATTGCTAACTAACGTTAAAAAAATGTTACTTTAAAATGACAGAAACCAAAACTAACGTTAGGTAACGTTAGATGAAATGCAGAAGAGCCACATTTACGGTAAGTTTAGTGTTGCACGGTTGTATTTTATCAGGTCTTGGCACATTTTTGTCATTTATTGTCTCGTTCACGGCAAGAGTAGACACATACATAGTAAGAATTTCACAAATAACCAGTGATATGCCCTTTAGCCTTCAACAGTCAGTGCTGTCACAACAACGGTGTTGTATGCTAATGTCGTGCTACATGAAATGACAGGGTTGTACTTACCGTCAGTACAGTCAAACGATGTACTATATTAACACCATTAAGTCCATATTTGAAGCCGGGTATGCTATGACAACACAGAAGCGTCCAGATAAGCTGGCATGCTATGATTTGAAACTGCTTTCCTTTTGAGAGTCTGTTTATTCGCTCGAATCCAGTCACATGACCATCAACAGCGTGTCAGTCAGCTGATTTCACTTCTGCCGCTGCAAACCAACAAACTAGACTAAATGTTCTGTTTTTCTTTTCTTTTCTTACTTAATTAAAAGGTTTAGCTTTTATATATATATATATATATATATATTATTTTTTTAATTCATTGTTTTATTTTACCAAAATAAGAGGTCGTCTAATATT
The DNA here is from genome assembly GCA_032357475.1 of Enteromius thamalakanensis. Classification (NCBI taxonomy): domain Eukaryota; kingdom Metazoa; phylum Chordata; class Actinopteri; order Cypriniformes; family Cyprinidae; genus Enteromius; species Enteromius thamalakanensis. The sequence goes on from JAUCMT010000026.1 coordinate 15,019,748, forward strand.
TTATGTGTTTAGAACTCTAGTACATTTTTCCAGAAATAACTCATTAGCTCGTAAAACAAACATAGTAACTAGTATATCACAATCTGTCACAATATTCGCACTTTGAGCGGATAAATGTATGTATGCTTAGTGTTTCAAACGCCAGCTTTGTTGTAAAATAGTATTAGTTTAGCGACGCTCCCTAAACTAAACAGCGCGTCATCTGATTGTACAGCAACAGCCCAGCAAAAGCGAGTCTTTAGACTTGAGCTTGCAGCGACAATCTGATCGATCATGACGGTAATTTTACATTTAATTTAAAATTGAACTCATAAATATCTGTTTATATGTTTCTTGCTAATAAGTAGACATGTAAAATCACTTTTTATGTGGCATAATTCCACAGACAGACACTTAGCTTTGCAGCTAGCTGGAGATTGATTCTCTTATAGAACTGAATCAATGATGTTTTTTCTCATGACAGACTCACGAGTTTTTTGTTGATATGACATGTGAGGGATGCTCTGGTGCGGTCACCCGAGTGCTCAAAAAACTGGGTAACGTTATGCTTTTGAATATTTCAGATTGCACAGACCCCTGGACTGTGTTTATTTATATGTCCAAAAATTTTCAAGCATGTTGTTTGTCAAATTTGTATAACGTTAAATACTAAAAGTCATCATAATACAGCTTCATTTCTTTCTTGTCTGAGTAGTGCTGCTTTGTCATGTGGGAACATAGTTCATAGTTCAGTTGTGTTTCTCAACAGATGTCAAGTTTGACATTGATCTGCCCAATAAAAAGGTATTCATTGAGTCAGACAAAGACACCGATGTCCTTCTGGAAACACTGAAAAAGACTGGCAAAACTGTGACCTATATCGGTCCAAAATGAAATATCATACATTGCAAAATCTAAGGTGAGAGGCAGCTGTTTAAAATTCAAGTTAATACTTTTGTTAATTGCAAAGTACTGTTTATTGCGTGACCAGAGGCTCATGAACCTAATAACAAATAGTAACTTAAACATTTTGTTAAAGCCACTTAAAATGAGGTTGGAGGTAGCTGGTCTAACTGGTATAGAAGTATCTTTCAATTCATTAATAGTGTTTGACATGCAGATTAGGTTTCTTTATGATCACACTGTTGAAAAAAGCCCTAAAGTCTTTAGTCTTGTGATGTTTTATTATCAGTTTTCCTAGTGTTTATTCACAAATCAAGTGTTATCTCTATTTTTATACTTTATAATACTCTTAATATACTTATTTTTATAAGTACACAGTCTCTTTTTCTCTTTCAGAGAGTGAAGCTCGTAGTGTTTTCAAGTTTTTCTTTTATTGTCATTTTTATTCTGATCATGCTGATGTTTCACATAAATATTGCATTTGAGGTTACCTAAAGTAGACTTGTGTTCAGCTCTGCTTTGGTTCTTTGAAACATGTTTTAATAGGTCAGAAGCATGCTGCTTTGAGGATTATGAAGTGGGACTCCCTCGTTGGACCGTACATCACTCATCAGATGAATTATTACGTATCTTAGGGACCACTGAAGAACATCTGTTCAACAGAGCATCATGAAGAGCAGCTGATTTATATATTCTATGAGAATGTTGAAATCTAATAGTTTACAGCGTGCTTGTAATTGTATAAGATGTTAAAATAAAGGTTGCTCTTTTCACTGAGAGGAGAGAAAATTTGAGTGTCTGTAGGCATTGTTTTATTTTAAATGAATAGTACTATTATACC
>JAUCMT010000026.1:15028421-15054720 GCA_032357475.1 Enteromius thamalakanensis
CATTTCATCATTAACTAATCTCTTATAAATGACTTATAACCATCCGCTATTCTAAAGTGTTACCGATAAGAGAGTTTTCATTTTTGGGTGAATTCTTTCAAATAAATACTTGATTTTGCAACTAAGTTAGTGGACGTCACCTGGGTAACTGTTTCTTACTGTTTCTTCTACATCTTGTTTTATACAAACACAACTGCATTTATAAATGTCCATTGTTTCATGTATAGATGAATCACTGCTGCATTGTTATGGCAAGCTGTTTTGACTATAAGTCACTCCCAGGATGATCGTTTTCACTAGTTAAAGTGATAAAGCACTAATTAAATTTTTGCTTTATAACACTCACAAAAAAACTAATTCTTGAGCAAAGATTCAGACTAGTATAAAACATAATTCATAGGATTGTAAATCTGTAATTACATTTGAAATCATGTAATTTTGCAAAATGTCGTACAACTGACTGCAAATTGACATTTTTTTATTGTATTTTTTGTTGTAATTTTTTATTATTAGTTTTATTGTAAAAATTAAATTTCTAATATCAAGAATTAATATAGTTTATATAATTATATAGTTTTTTTTATAATTTATATAATTTAATTTATATAGTTTAAATTAACTTTTTATGAATTTATATAGTTCAATAATTTATATCAATATAGTTTTAAAATAATCAATACCTGATATTAAAATTCCTGTTGTTACTAGTGACAATTTTCATTGCTGACATCAAGAATTGTAAGTTTCTGAGCTAGTGAAATTTGAATTGTTGATATCAAAGATTCGTATCTTGGGAATGATTACAAGTCAGAATGATTTGTCATAGCCAGGGTTCATTTTGATAATAGCATGATGGCTGTACAATATGTACAAACAATGTTTTGTTTGCAGGCCATATTAATACATCTTGAAGTTGTGAGTCAAGGACATACACTGTACCCTTGAGCAAGGGACCTGTCCTCAAAGTTTACATCTAGACTAAACCTGGATTCAGTGTTTGCAGTATCTATAATATTTATGCACCTGGATCTCCTAAATAGTGTGTGTGTGTGTGTGTGTGTGTGTGTGTGTGTGTGTGGTTTACACAGTAGCCACACTGGCAAAGATGAAGGGGTCCATTTCCAAATGACAGAGCAGCTCTTGAGACAATGAGATGGTTCACTGTGAAAAGACACATTCAATTTGTGTGGGCTGCTTTCTGTTGACGTAATGACAAAGAGAGGTTTCTCCTGCCAAACACATCCTGTCACTGTTCTTGCCATCCCAACTTTTTATTGAAGATGAAACGTATTGCTTTACTTACAGATGTTATAAGTTGCATAACACTGTACGTGGGACACTAGCAGTTCTAATTATATTTCAGCACTAAATAAAAGCCACCTGCTCTATAAAGCACATGATTTATGCACGCGTCCTCACAGTAAACTAATGTGTGATGATATATTCCTGTCCAGTGTTGATATTACTTGCTGATTCAGTTTATATAAAGTCTAAACAGGAACTAGCATGAAAAGAGACCTTGTCCCTTAAAGGATGTGAATCTTTGAAGAGCCTGTGGAACTTTATTGAGGAAATGGTGGTCGAAATCCCACCGTCTGGTGTGTAATTCAGAATCCAGCTATTTTCAGTCAGGCCCCGAGAGAGGTGTTTCCCGTAAAGCAACCAAAGAGGGCTTCTTGCAAAATAAATCAAGAGCCAGCATTTGTGATGCAATATTTTGATGCATTTTCCAAACACACCTTATCACTTAAGAGTCAAAAAGAAAAAAAAACTCTTATGATTTTTTTACGATGCATATACACCGATATTTTATTTTGCATTCTATTTCTTTCTTTATTTTATAATAGATTTGAGTGTTTGAAATTGAAATGTGACCCTTTGTGATCTTCTCAGATCCCACAGACAGCGCCACGTCTGCAGTGCATAGAATAATTACACCTCCTCCGTGGCCCTGCTTTCAGTGTCTGCAGAGGCCAGAATGGAAAATGCCACGTTGCAGAGAAACTATTTTTTTCCAGCGTTGTCTCATCCAGATGTTTCTCTCCTTTCTGCTCTGTACACTCAGAAAGTACAGACATTAGCAATCTATAGCAGAGCCTCTGTGACTGTAAATTTAGGCAGATGTCCTATGGGTGGAATGAAACAGTAGGCGTGATTAGTTTAGTCTGCTGTTCAGGACACTCATACTAAGAGACAGTGGGATAGGCCCCTGGAATTTCAGACTGGATTTTTTTTTTTTTTGCGGATTCAACCATTTGACACTCTCTATCCAAAAAAGAAAAAAAAAAAAACGTGTTGCCCATCTGAAATGCATGCACCATTTGCAGTCAGCCACTATACAGTAGATTATATGTGCATAGTTATCTGATCATAAACGCTCTTTAGGATCATATATGAGACAGAACAGTCTTGGGGGTATTTTTCCAAATAATATTACTTTATAATATAATATTACTTTGCTGCTGACCTTTGATGATCCAGTTCAACCATACTCATAAGCAAAAATGATTGTGCTTCACTGTTTTTTTTATTGCTGAAGAATATTGAACTTTCTTCTCCTGTATTCTACTTCACAGATGTGAATTTACTTTTTCTTCAGCCTGAGGTTTATTCATTACACTTGTGTAAAAGCGCTTTTACATTTGCTATAAATAGAACTTCTTATATTAAAAACAAACACTCAAGCTGCCCATATTTTAATGCATTACTTTTCATAAAAAGTAACTAAGTAACTTAATTAGTTACTTGTTTAAGGAGTAGCGCAATATTGTAATGCATTACTTTTAAAAGTAACTTTCCCCAACACTGAGACTGAATTATTAAGTACTAAGTAAGTGATTGGCAAAGATTCAATGTGAAAACCATTAACTCATTTGACCTTATTCAACTGAAGTCCGGATCATTTTGATTTCTGTTTGATGAAACAAAGATGAGAAAATATGGTAACACTTTATTTGGATAGTCCACTTTAGACTAAGAGTAAGTAACTTTGCAACTACATGTCAACTAGCAGTCATTCGAGTAGTTTAATATCTTTATTTTGAAGGGTCCACAACATACTAAATACTAACTATTAGAAGCTTGCAAATATGTCAACTCAATCTACTAACCATAAACCTGCCCTAACAGTCTCCTCTAACAGTTATAGACATACAGTTATAAATGAATGAGAATTAGTTGACATGTAGTTACTAGTAGACTTAGAAGTGGACTATCAAAATAAATATAATAGTGTATAATAACACAAAATAATTTTGTATAAAATAGGTGTCAAAGTAGCAACAGATTTATAAAATGATTAATACATTTCCCTTATTAAACAAGTACAGTTTCATATAGGTCTTTATAATGACTTTCTTAAAATGTATTTTCTTTTACAGTCTAAGGAAATGAATCTTAATTTGTTTTAAACTTTAGCCTAAATATAATTTTTGGGAATTGTTTAGTTTTAACAAAAGAGTAAAATGCAGATCCAAGCAGACCAACCCAAACCAGTTCTCTTTGTTATTCAGGCTTTCTTTCTGACCTACATGATCCGACATGAAGCTTAATTTAATAATACATAGCTGGAAGGGAGAGTTTTTGCCAAATGGGCCCAAATTATGATCTGGCTTGTAATGCTATCCTACGTTCGCTCCAATTGGAAGCAGATATGTTTCTTAATAATATTGTTTTTGTCTATTTTTAGCCATAAAATGTTATGATGCAGAACAGTTATTTTTCTAACTTACTATTAAATAAAGTAAAGTCTAACACTGAGATGATAAGGTTAATGGTCACACACCTACTGTAAAGTTCAAACATCAATTTAAAAGTATGTGCTGGAGTGTATACGTAAAGATCCACGCAAGTTGGATACACAGAGTTAACTGTGGGACGTCCCACCCTAACCGAGTGAAGGGAAGGGGGCTGACCGGACCTGCCCACAGCAAATGTCTTCTGTGTGAACTTGTGTTGCTGTTAGATAGTTTCAGACCCTTTCAGCAGCTGACTTCTCCTCTGGCTCCTCTGTTAGACGGACAGAAGGTAAGAGCGCTCATTTCTGTCTCCTTCTTACCTCATGAATATAAAAACGAATAAACTCATGCGGTCCCGTGTTGATTTACTAATACTTCTAATACCTCTGCCGAAACAATACTTACTAGTAGAGCAGCTTGATTTTTGTTTTTGTCCTACATGCATGTTAAGAAGATTCTAAGGTTTTCCCATGTGCATGCAATGAAAGCAGAGACTTACTAAAAAGGATCTCACTCTGAAATTTCGACTGGAAACAGGTGTCTGTTGTTTTATATAAACTTCATGTGTAGCACATTTGTTAGGGATTGCATTTTTGTGAAACGAATGCAAACAGATTATTGGCCATGCAAATGTTCTACAAGCTAAAGCCTGTAGTCCAGGGCTCAGAAAAGCACAATGTTGAGGTATTGTGTGCCACATATGCAGCAGGAGGGGTGAACACAGAGCCAGGGATGGAGGGGGAGGGGAGAGAGTCGCCCGATAGGCTCCTCCCCTCACAATTACTCCCATCAGAAGGAATGCGTGTTTCCATGGTAATTTTTCACCAGCTGTTTGAGACCATGTCGAACCGAGGCAGATGTCGCTGCCGTAGACAAACAAGAACCGTGTGAAGACAAACTGTCAGGCTACAGCTGCCGGAAGGACCCGTATTGTTATATTAAGATATATATATATTTATATAAGTTTAACTGAAAAGTTTGAAATGCTAAATTCACCATACCAACTGCATATGGCACAATATCATACAAGATTTTATGAGAAATGTGTGGTGCGGCATGGATAATATTTTCCCCTGGCGTGCCAAAAGAAGAGAAATAAACATTTTATTGAAACGTTTGATGCGCCTTTGGGTGAGATAGAAAAGGTTGAATGTGTTTTTAATCAATTCTGTGCGCAAGTGGATTGTAAACCGCACAAATCCTTGTATTTACCACGCATCTGGATTAGTGAATCGAAAAAGTGAAGTTTCAGAAACTGAAAAGAGCAACAAAGCCGGTTAAAAATGCAGATCTGGTTTAAAGCCCATTTTAACTCGCTGCTCGTGACTCGCGCTCACCTTGAGGATCAGATAGGAATATAAATGAATAAGTCATATTTTCTCTGCCACAGATAAGGTTTTTTCAAGGTGGTACGCTTATATTTATAGGGTGAAATTCATTTCCTTTCTCGCAGACTGTTGTCCTGGTAATAACAGAGTGGTTTAACTTACAAACAGCGGCGGGGGGAAGGGTGGGTGACTTAAAAAGGTCAGGTGATTGTTAACTCGGGTTACATGGATCTTTTTTTTTTGCTCAGTCGCTCTCTTTTGTCTTCCTCAGAGGTCCCTGTACTCCTTTTCAGCAGAGGATGAAATTTCCTTTTCCCTCCCACCTTGTTTTTTCGGCACAATGTTTAGCTTTGTAATAGCGATTACTCGTTTTTTCGTCTTTTTTACTGCAAAAAAACGAGATCAGGTCGAGTTTTTTAGTATCCTGTGAAACAAAACCTCCTGAATTAAAATTTTTTGTCCATGCAAATTAGTTTGAAACCCCACTTTTGTCCCGTTAACTCTGCGGTTTTTAACAGGGTCACTGTTTGTTTCAAGGGAGCTTTCACGAAAGAGTCTGTTTTTCTGCTTAGCGCTAAACGTCTCACAGATGCACGCAAGTAATTGTGCCATAATGGACAGGTGGCTCATGCAGAGGTTTGCTTCTCTTGCCAAGTGGCTTCCTGCTCCATAAATCAAGCATGCCCACCATGCCAAACTCTCTATCCCAGCACTGGGAACTGATGATGCTGTACTGTTTGCGTTTAATATGCTAAGGCTATACCTGGGATGATTTTAGAATAAGCACAGCGAAGGTATGTCTGTTAGGAAAATCAAATGCCATGTATTATGTAGTATTTAAATTTTGCAAGAGATGCATTGGCAGCGAGTCAAATGTTGCGGATACAGTTTTGCAGCTCATTTGTTTACCTAGAGATCGAACCACCTGTTTTGTCGCTCTGGAGAGAACCCTGTCTGAAAAAATGACTCTTTGGGAAAGAACGCAGAGTACTGGGCTGCTGTTTTCCTCCCGGTTTACGCCCCACAACCTGCTTACCTAACTAAACTCTAAATTAAATACTGGGTTGAAAAGGCATCCTTTATACCGTTGACTTTCCTTCAGCTCGGGCATGTTTGATTTTGAATGCGACCTTCCAAATAAAATAAGTTGTTTTGCTCTAAAGTGACTCCACCAGAGTAATAGACTTATCCTTCAGCCAAAAAATGACCTGCATAGACGTGCCAAGACGTCTCCTGAAAGGAACAGAGCGCACCTCCAAATTAATTACGGGACATGATGTCAGGTCATTTCCTTCGTCCTATGACTCACACAGCCTCGGCCTGTTAAAATAGGACGTTTCTGTTGACGGAAAGCGAAAAGATCCTTTGTCTGCCACATTTTAAAGACGTAAGTGCTTGAAGAGGGTGAAGAAGGTCTCTGTAGATTTCCATGTTTAAGTCTAGAGACGTGAAGCGTCTGACCTCAGCCATGCACCTTCTTTTCCTTTGCCAAAGAACACATTAAAGAGCTACTGAAGGGTTTACACACCTGCTTACACAATTTTCATGTGCTGAATACAGGAGATCATACTCAACAACAAGAATCTTCGCTGAAATGACCAACAATACAACTCAAAAATCAAATGCAATGTAGGATTTATGGATTTCCATAACGTACATGAAGGTTATATCAGAGCTGAAATGTGCATCCAACTCATTTCTGTCGAAGTAGCATCAGATACTTTCTTCTGTATTGTTACGTATAGCGAAACATTATCAGAAAATAAAAAATGTGGTTCTATCCATCGGCTATTGATTGTATGGAGGCAGTTTTGAATGCAGACTTTAGTTCGATTTTAAGAAACGGACAGGATTCAAGCGGACAAAATGACTTGTGACGTCCAGTACACATGACCAGAAAAGTAAAAAAGTCTGATATCCAAGAAATACATAAATAAACATGGATAAGTCTTTAACAATGAATTCAAGATGACAGAATTTACAATAAATGCCAACTTTGCAGGCTTTTTTTGAAGAAACAAGTAATTTCTTAACCTTGAGCAATACGCCAAGGAGATTCTCTGCAGTTGCTGGGCAAATTATATTCAGGTCAGTGGTTTCAAAAAGACCCTTAACTCCCATAGGAGCTCAACAACTCGGCCAATTATGAATGCAAAGATAATATGCAGTAATCCCACCCATTATCTCCCCGTGCACAAACGGCCCACCACAGCTTGAGGGATGGGAATTAGTTTTGATTTTAATCGCATTCAAAGTCAAACACCAAACATGCCATGATTTATATTAATCATACTCACAACAAGAACGTGGCTGATGGATGCTCCCAAAAACCTTCATAACCAAACAGAGGCATAACAATTTTTATGCAACATTAGCATCTCGATCACAAAACATTAAGAAAAGCGCCTTTCATGTTTCATACAGTCAGATTCATTACTTCCTTTGTGTTTCATAGAAAAACAACAGTGTCTGGCTTTGATCTTTAGGGCAGCAAAAATGCAGAAGTTGATAGAATCACCCAGTCATGGTCTACCTCTGGCTACTTTTAACTTTTTCAGCTTTTTATAAACAAAATCTATATTGATACCGAGCAAGAGGGATCTCTGGTACAGAGAAAATGGACAAGAGAATGAGTGCTTTCAGACAAACAGCCCCTATCTCCCCGCAGGAGAGTGTCTTTTCTCAAGGAAACCATATCACATCAGACGGTCTTCCAGGCGCTCTTTGAGCGAGAGGAAAGCAGTCAAGCTAGAAGAACAAAGACAGACTGAGCTCTTATCTCAATCAGCTTCTGTGTCTAAAGAGACTGACTTCTGTAGGTTAGATATCCGTCACTAAGCATACTGAGCAGGTCGGTGGGCCGAACGCGTGTGGTTCAGCGCCTGAGGTCCTGAACTGATGTGCTATCGATCTTAAGCCACATAAAAGGAACATAGTGACCTGAGTAGCATGCATGTGTGTGATACTTCAGCAAAGCACGCGTGTTGCAGTGTAAATCCTTCACCTCAGGTTTTTGGTGTTGAGTGTAGAAATAGAGGGTGATGTGAGTTTTTATTTTTGTTTAGGCTGAAACTCAAGATGAGGGTTTGGATCTTCTTCCTGTTCTGCCTCGCTGGCAAGACTCTGGCTGCTCCAGTAAGTAAATCTGAAAAGGGGTAAAAAAAAATAGAAAAAATTAAGAAAAAAAACAAGACAAAACACACACACAATATATATATATATATATATATATATATACTAGATATATTTTATTTAATTATAAATATATAAACATTTTTCTTAAATATATAATAGCATGTGCATGCATTTTTTTATACATAATTAATATACATTGATGCATTTGTAATATATAGCAATATACATTGATTGATACATTATGTAAAATTAATGCAATTAATCATTGGCCAGCACACAAACACACACACATATGTTTTATTAATATATATTTTCATAATGTGTTTTTTTTGTCTCAACGTTTACTAAAGTCCATATAAATTTTATTTTACAGACCGAAGAGGAGCCAGTTGTTGAAGAGGTATGTTTTATTAAATTACTATTCTTTTAAAAATCTCTTTGCTTTAGGTCCAAACTGCATTTTTAAAAAGAATTGTCAAGCAGTCATTGGCCAAAAATAGACAATTTGCCCCCCATTAAGGGACCAGATGTGTTTACATATGCACATGTTCAGCTTCCTGTTATGTTCCCCCGGGGGACTGAAATCCATAAAGTTTGAAAATATATCTGAAAGGGACTAATTACAATTCACTGCTTCCCCACATGTGCACACAGATGCCAGTTGTGTCAGACACAAAAGCAAAACTCTAGTTGTGGCTGTGCAGTAATGTGGGTCATGCGCTCCCGTTTGATCCATTTGAAGTTAAACTTGTACATATTTTCCTCACATAAAAGAAGAAAGCCGCTTTTAAAACTGGGTTTAGTTATTCAGGCCGTACCCATAACACTTTTCTGTCTCATAATTCAGGAGCTGGAAGTGGGAGCCAACCCAGTCCAGGTGGAGACCGGAGAGTTTGATGAGGCCATTGAAGTCGTGGAGGATGTTATTGCTGAGAGTGAGTTTAATGTCTTTTCCACACCTCCAACAATTTGCCATTGTTTTGAGGCTGTGTTCCAGAGTTACAGATTTATTTCCTCTCGGGAGATTTATCTGCTGTTTGCATCACGTTTTCTGTCCCTGTACATGAGTGAAGTTGTGATAATGTGTGTAGATTACATTGTAGAAGCACACAAGACTGTGGGTAATAACAGGCTGCAAATAAGTCAAAAGTAGACAGCAGTTATTATGTGTTCAGGCAGACTATGGTTAAACAGGACTAAGCTGATTCCAATGCCAGTGTTTCAGCCACATGCCCACCACAAAATATCAAGGAAGGGGAAAGAAATGTAAATCCACTGGTGAAGGACCTTTTCGGACATTTATATACCTCTAAAATGAAGAAAAAAAAATAAATAAAAAAAAAAAAAAAAAAATATATATATATATATATATATATACACCTTTGTCTTTTTTCTTTTTCATTATTTAATTATTATATAATTATTTAATTATATATAGCACTACTTTTTACACACACACACATTTATATATATATGTATTTATTTAAACTTAAAAATTTAAGTAAAAAGAAAAATATTAATTATATATATTATATATTATATATATATATATATACAAATGGCAATCCATCAATAAATAAGTAAATAATTTTTGTCTTCAATGATTTTTCCTTACAGACCCCTGCCTAAACCATCATTGCAAGAAGGGTAAAGTGTGCGAGGTCGATGACAGCAACCAGCCCATGTGTGTGTGTCAGGACCCTCTGACCTGCGCCGCCCCGATCGGAGAGTTCGAGCATGTGCGTGTTTCCTTTTTTTTTTACATCTGTCTTGCATCTTCACATGCAGTGAAAGCAATGCCTAGGAGTACACGCGCGCCATTTGAGCAGCTTGATTGAAATGTTGTTTTATGCATTGGGCAAATAATGTCAGCAAACATTAGCATGACACCGTAGGGAAATCAAAACTGTCAAGCTGACAACTGTGACATTTATGGCTGCGCATATTTATGGCTTTTGTTTCGCAGGTCTGTGGCACTGACAACAAGACCTACGAGTCCTCCTGCCACTTCTTTGCCACCAAATGCACCCTGGAGGGTACCAAGAAGGGCCACAAGCTGCACATGGACTACATCGGACCCTGCAAATGTGAGCATGTAACAGCGGAATAAAACAAGGCAGACTTTGAAAGTAAAAACTAGACCACTCACAAACTAGTAAGTGGAATTGAGTGCTTTGGAGTGATTGATGGCTTGTAGCTTTCAGGCGTCCCTGTTGCCCCCTTCAAACACTGAGCACAGGACGAGTCTGAGCTTGCCAGTGATGCTTCATAAAGCAGACCCAATCCCCCTAAATCTTCCTCATCCACCACCGCTGTACACCTGATGAGACGGGACTGAAGGGCTCAAATGGAGCTCCTGCTGTGGTGTACTCTCATCGCTAAGCAGGGTGTCTCAGTCAGAGACTCAGTAAATGTGTTTCTGGCATAAACGAATTAGATCCTAACAGCTACTACTCCAATATTAACCAGAGGGCTCTAATTTGGTCCCTTTTAGAGTATAATGCTACTATATGTGCCATAGGCATGCCGTTTTTGTTTATTATTTATTTCCAATCGATTGATTTAATGTTTTTTCCCCCATTAAGACATCGCCCCCTGCTTGGAAAACGAGCTGAACGAGTTTCCCCTGCGCATGAGGGACTGGCTGAAGAACGTGCTGGTGACCCTGTACGAGCGCGATGAAGACAATAACCTGCTCACCGAGAAGCAGAAGCTCAGGGTCAGTGCTCTTTATAGACTGGAAAACATGTGCCAGCACACCACAGTAGAAAAAAAACTATGCTATCGTTTATTTAAATACATGAATAATTCTTCATATATCACTTAAAAGACTTATATAATTCTAAATAAATTTGATTTGTAGTATCTCTTTGCATAATGCACATTTCTTAATAGTATGTGTTTTAAAATCACTATTAATAAGGATAGTATGAACTCTGTATAATTCAAACCTCTAAATGAAGGATATTTAAAGTGTACCTAGAGTATATTTTGTATAGATTCACTTTAGCACGATCAAATATACTTCAGTATATCTTGAGTTGGACTTCAGCACCACTAATTAAAGTGCATTAAGCACAAAACTGGATGTTCCATTTTAGCAGACTTGAAACAAAGCATAGATTTTATTAAGCACATAAATATTTAAATGTATTTGTTTACTTAGCACAAAAAACATGGATTTCCAACACAGTCTCACAACCAATTCGTACCTATTTTATGAGTTGGCAAATTTGTGCTAATTCGTGCTTGTATTTCAAATACATTTTCGTATATTTATTTTTCACTCTGCTTATTGAGAAAATGTACCTATATTTCAATCTACCTAGAAAACTCTAAAAACATATACGAATCTTTTTACACACATTAAATCACAGGTGCAGATTATAATTATTTTTATTTGTAAATAAATAAATAAATCTTGATGTTTTCATCACATAACCAGATCCATATTTAAGGCGTGTCTAAAATAGTAAACTTGCTCAGTAGCTCACCCGGTACAGTCCCCAAAGACATGTTAAAGCAAAATAAAATTGTATGTTTGCTTTAGTTGATGCATTTAAAACTTTGTCGGGTAGGTCTTGCGTAGGTGTTATGTTATTTTCTAACATGATAGAGAAGTAACCTTTAGCATTAACTTGCCAGACAGCCACTTAGTTTCTAACTGCTGTGGTGTTTACAATATCCACGTAATAAATTCATCCAGGCACATTTCACTTTTAAAGTATTGCGAAACATACAAGAAGCAACATAATATAAATTTGCAGAAATGCCGTCACAAGCACGTTTTCTCAATGCGCTTGGGTTGCAAAATACTTTTTTATTATACTTTTTTAATACTTTCCATTGCTCTATAACAAGGTAAACAAAATTTGAACCGAAGACAGGTTCAATAGCAGCCTTATCTTGGCAAAGGAGAAAGAAAAAAACCTGCATGTAGAATTGAACACATAGTCAATTCCAGATGGCAAAATGTCTGAATTGCCTGCAAACTACTCGCTGTGTTTGTAGGTGAAGAAGATTTATGAGAATGAGAAGAGGCTGCAGGCTGGTGAGCATTCTCTGGACCTTCTGGCCCTGGACTTCGAAAAGAACTACAACATGTACATCTTCCCTGTCCACTGGCAGTTTGGCCAGCTTGACCAGCACCCTATTGATGGGTATGTTTTAACTCAATTTCAGAAAAATCTGTTTAGAAATGACCTTGATGGTTCGGTTAAGCGTTACAGTAACAGAGGCCTTCTATTGATCTAAATGTGCATGTGTTTTTGTGATGCATCAGCTTCCTGTCCCACACTGAGCTGGCTCCTCTGCGTGCTCCTCTCATCCCAATGGAGCACTGCACCACCAGCTTCTTCGAGCAGTGTGATGCTGACCAAGACAAGTACATCGCTCTCGAGGAGTGGGCCAACTGCTTTGGAATCAAAGAGCGTGAGTTTCTGACCAGGCCGTTTACGTTTTTGCTACATTTGGTTAATTTTATTTGCTAACTTTATCTGTTTTCTGCTTTCAGAGGACATCGACAAGGACCTTGTCATCTAAGCACATCTACCATTGATGCTTCTTAGTTACTATCAGGGCGAGGTGCTAACCCTTAAGTTAAAATCAAAGTAAAGGTGCTAATTGCGATTTCTAACAACCTGCATATACCACTAAACATTCATAATGTTTAAAAAAAAAAAGTGCACAATCCACACAGTAACTATCACAACGAGTGATTGAACACTGCCCGATTTAAGTTGGCCAAGCGGCTCTTGGACAGGCTGTATTAAAGAGAGAGTTAAATATGATGAACTATGTACGTTGCAACACTTGTTTTGTTCTGGAAGTGGATCCAAAAATGTTTTTTTACACTCAGAATCAGGGCTTGAATTGTAAGTTTGCAGTTCTAACGGTGGAAATGTACAAAAACAAAATAAAGTTTCCGAATAAATGTTCTTTCTGCTTGCTTTATAAACTTTTAGTTTTGTTGGTTGCACTCTTTGGTGGTGGGTTTATTGTTTTGATGTGTTTATTGAATCTGATAACGTCTTTTAATTTGAGCTCTGAATATCTGCAGGCTGATGTCTTTATTTGCATATTGTTTCCTGTCAGAACTAGGGGCCAAATGTTGAGTGTTTTCAAAGTTGAATAATAAAAGGAAATATTATTTGAATTCAAGAGGACCGAATCTCGCAGGAAGAGATTTCTTTTTTTTCCACCCTCTAACATGTTCACATACATTTGCAGTACTTGCCACAATGTGAGCGTCATGAATCTCTTTACATTAATAAAAGCTACTACTGAAATTTCCAAACTCAATCTTTGCATGCATTTCTCCATTTATCTCGATCTGTTCAACCCCCCGGGGATATAATTGTATAACCCATTTGTATATTAATGTTTGCTATGGGCAAAAGGAAAAACATTGTCAAGCGTTGATGTTTGTAGATTAGCCTATTTGTTTCATTCAGGCACCCAGGATCATTTCAGCATTGAAGTAAATATGAATATGACTACATAAACACTGTAAATGAGCAAGGAACACAATGCTGCATGGTCAATACGGCTAAAAATCTGGAGCACATATGTTAGTAGTTTCCTCGAGGGTGGAGTAGATGTTTACACAATTTCCTTCTTGCCTTTGCATTTAAATATATATTTTAGGACCCTGTATTTAAATGATTATTTTTAAGTCCAGTGTGGCTAGCTCAGTGTTTAACTGCTGGCTGAACTGAACAGTTACAGTCAATGCTAAAAATGACAAGAAATCAAACGTCCTGTAACAAGCATGTATTTGTAATAACTATTAATAATTTAGAACAAGAATATTTTTTTTTAACCGTTGAAATTATTCCACGTCCTACAAGAGGACAATTCGAAGAGTTTTAAAGTTTGTTTTTATGCTCTTTATTCATATGCTATGTACGTATTTCTAAACTCTAAGCTACTAACTCAGGCTCTGTAGTTCACACTGAAGCTGATTTTCATTTCAGTTACTTTGCATGTGCTGCATTGCATGGGAAAAATATAGTGTATGGTCTCAGTGGGAATAGGCAGTCATGGGAAAGCAGAGCTAGAGAGAGCAGGATTTACCCAGTCACCAGGCTTACCCTTCCAGCCAGACACTCGCGTCAGGAATCTCAAACAATGGCAGAGCTCCAGCCAGAACACTGTGTTGCAGTCCAGCCCACTTCTGCACCAGGGAGGGGAAAACACTCGTCTCCACTGCTTCTTAACCCTAAAAACAGATCACAAAAAATGTAACTTTACTAACACAAGCCCTGAAAACCCAACAGGAATCACTCGACATAAATCAACTATTACTTCAGCTGATTTTCTCCTTATTTGATCAAGATGGTGACATACATTATCACTCACTACCAGTGTCAGATATTACTGAGTGATTTCTTCATGTCTTAGAGTTGATCTAGAGTTTTCATCTAAAAAGGTTTGATATTAAAGCTACACATTCAACATCATTCTCCTGTATTTAAATACAGAAAAGGTTAAAATAATATATACTGAATGTTAGATATCCGAAAAACAAAAAGCAGAGCAATGTATTTTTGATGTTCGTTTTAAATATCAGAGCAGTTCCTGTCTTATTTTATGCCATTTTTGTGCTTAGACTGATACTAGGCTACATAAAATGTATATAGTCTATACATAACATAAACTTGACACATAAGCATGCATTTTAAAGAAATACTGACAGAAGCAATTGTTTTATTTAAAAGATATGAAATAAGATTTCACAGTTGTGTGCACACTTTTTGTCAACACATCAGATATTAATAAAAAATAATAATTTTCCACTTAGATTTGCTCATGTTTATAAATATTTGATTTTTTTTTAATATTAGATAGAGCTGATGCATATTAAGTGACAGAAAGAAGCATTCCAACATATTGATGCAAAACATATTGAATGAATTATTATAAAATTATTATTTTTAGTTTGCAAACCCTCTTTTTCCATCCCAGCTGATTTGAAAAATAAAAACTTGTTTGATAGATTAGCTGAACTCAATACAGTTCCCGAACAGGGGAGGGCTGTGTCTTTTGTTAGACTATTTTAAAATGAAAATGTTTAGTTCATTTGAACTAATGAGAGCTTTTGATAATCTGGTGGGATTTGATAGTCATGGATTGTTGACAGATATTCATTTAAAAATGCAAACCAATGTATCGTTTTCAAACGCGACTTGTGATCTGTGGGAAGCGTGTCGCCCCCTAATGGACATTGTATAATGACAAGATATTCATATTTACAAATCATAATTTCTAATAGAAAGTCTAGTGCAGTTCTGCGGAATTAGGTGTGTAAACAATATAAAAATGGCTGCTTCAGATTTTATCCACAATGTCACCTGTTAACCAAAAAAGTTAGCCAAATCAAAAGAAGCTTCCCAATAGGAACACTCACCAAAATAAATAAATGAATTAATTAAAACAACAAAAATAAACACATAAACATATTTTTTTTAGAATGAGAATTATGTTTACATGGTGGGCTACTAATATTTTAGGAAATGTAAACTAACATTATTTTCAGGAAATTAATTAACCCAACCATTATTACTATTTAGACATCCTATAAAAAAATAAAAAATAAAATAGATATCCTCTACAGATATTAATTTTACGCTACGCTATTAGACATTTGCTACTATACTTCTCATTGCAGTGAAACAGCGTTATACTGTGATATAGTTAACTGATATTTAAAGTCATATAGCATATTTATCAATTAGCACAAATTAAAATCAGTAAAGCATTGTTTTACCCTGGCTTTATAGTGCTATATATAGATTTTAATTATTTTGAAATTAATTAGAACGCTTTGAAATGTATTATTATTATTGTTTAATATTTTAATGACAATAAAGAGTTGTCCTAAATGTTCAAACAAAAAAAAATATAAATGATCACATTTACAATGCAAAAGATTTCAAACTGCCTTGCTTTAAGTTTTTTGTTTTTATATTTTTCTTCTCATCATTATTTTTGAAAGTGAAAACGGCTGGACATTTTCCACACAGACATTGTCAAGAATCACTTTAATCTTTCTTTATTTTTATGTTCTCTCAAATGACTTAGAATGATTGTTTAATGTTTGCAGTATACAGTATCTAATGGGCACAGATATCACCTGGCAACTTGTTAGTTTCGCAAACAAAAAACGCTGAAAGAAAAAACACAAGCAGCTGCTGCGCAACTGTTTTATTCACCACATTGTTCACGTCCGTGCAGGCCTGACAACCTTGGTTTTTCTGATCCTTTCTTTTCTCGATTTTGATAGGCATAGGCACAGTCGGCATAGTTGACGTTAATTGGTTTATTTGGTGGGCTTTGCGAGAGAACGAACGCTGATAGGATGCGCGAATCCCCTGCGTCGATCTGATTGGCTGTCGGGTTCTGCGAGCAGGCGGATCGTTGATTAAGCAGGGGCTAATGTGAACCCGGCAATTCGCCACACGCTGTTGCCAGTATCTGAGCTGAAAGCTACCGGCGCAGGAGGTGCTTTAAAAAAATCACTTCAAATTCTATCCAAACATATATTACTGATTCCCTCCTGGTAAGTGTAGTTTTGAATTCAATTTGTTGTATTAAAGAAAAAAAATATATAGCGTTTTATCAGCCTTTTTTGTGTTCTAGTGCGGTTAGCTTGTGCGCAGCTAATAGCCATGTGCTTTATGTGACGAAAATGCTTTATATAAATGTACGATTTCGCCGGTTTTTATAATAAATCCTTTCGGATGGTAAGTTGTATGCTTTAATCGCGGACTGAGGTGGTAAAGCCCACCTTTAGGCGGTTGGGTGGGTTTTTGTCGCTCGACGCTCTGAGGATTAGCTTTAGCTGCGTTTCCCTCACCAGCAGCCGACATTTCCGTTAAAAGAGATCCGCGTTTACCGAGCTATTACATTACATTATGCGGCTTTTACATCGTATTTCCATGCACGATCACTTAAACTCGTTTCCTTGGTCATTTACTGTAAATATCTACCTTTTCGTCTAAGCCTATGAGACAAAGTGCTGGCACGTGTCTGATTGTTTAATGCCGATTGCTGAAAATCAAGTGTTTGACCTGAAATCGCGCACGTATAGCCTAAATATTTGCTTTTTAACACCTACATGTCTTGGCGTGATCACAAAGGAGTCGGACTCTAGGTAGTAACGCGGCGTGTGATGTCGGGGCCTACTTGAGTCCATTGCACAATGCATCCATCTGATCAAGACGCGGTTTTCCATTGGCAGTGTCCCACCCTACACGAGGAGCAGCTAACCCAGCCCATTTACGAGAATCTTAATGCTGTTCTTATTCGGTGTGACTTTTCTCGTGTTCTAATTATCGACATTAAACGGCCTCTTTGCGTCTCGTTCTCGATGGGCTTAACAAAGGGATTTGTTTCGGTTTCACTTGAACGATCTGTGATTTGCTGATCTCGCCATAATCTAGTTTATCTGTATAGCAGGTGAAATTAAACACAAAAATGGCTCAACCATAAATGTTAATTGTAATACCAATCACGGCGAAGCCCATATGACGACTTGATGGACACAAAAGGAGGTTCCTGACAGTTCTTTTGTGTTCCTCAGGAGCAGGTCACATGGGTTTGGTGGGGGGTGAAACATGATTTCTTCTTTAGATGTGATTTTTAATGAGTCATTTTGTTTCAGCTGAAACCAGTTGACCAAAGAAATGGTGATGGAGAAGCCAAGTGCCCAGCTTGTCGGGCGAGAGTTTGTCCGACAGTACTACACCCTGCTCAACCAGGCTCCTGACTATCTGCACAGGTCAGAATTTGCTGCTTATATATTTAGGTCTTCTTTGTGAGGTTTACAGAGAGTGAGATTAGATATCCTCATTTAAAATGTGCTGAGAGTATATATTGCAGGTCAGATGAACGTTTCTTTTGTGTTTCAGGTTTTACGGCAAGAACTCGTCTTATGTACATGGTGGTCTGGACAATAATGGCAAACCAGCTGAAGCAGTCTATGGGCAGTCTGTGAGTTTTAATACAAGCGTTGTGAGTTTTTAATGCCGTTTAGGATTCTGTTTAGTAGCTCAATATTTTTTTTTCCCCTTTCTGAACAGGAAATCCATAAGAAGGTGATGGCTCTGAGCTTCCGTGACTGTCACACTAAGATCAAGCATGTGGATGCTCATGCCACCCTGAACGAGGGAGTGGTGGTGCAAGTGTTGGGGGAGCTGTCCAATAACATGCAGCCCATGAGGAAGTTCATGCAGACGTTTGTTCTGGCTCCTGAGGTATGAAAATTAAGTGTTATCAGATCAAAATGTTAACATGACCTTGAGTGAGTTAAACGGTGTCTGAGCATACGCCAATGCAGGTGTGAATAATTTTAAATGTGAGGTAGCACGGAGCGAAACCTGATTTCTAAAGACCTGCAAAGTGGAAGAAGTAAACGAATTAATGGGCATTGTGTATTAATGCAAACAATACTCACAGAATTTTGAAGTCTCAGTCAACTGAAGTATAGTGCCGTATTTCTGAGAAATTTAATAGTGAATGAGCGCGGGGGATAAAAAACCTGGGCACTCCTTCATTGCCTAAGCTTAGTTATGGATGTCCTACACAAGCTTCAAGGGGGGTGGGGGGTTCTTAGAAAGAAAACATGTCTTTGCAATTTCATTAAAACAGATGAATTGTTCACCACAAGAGCAGTAATGGCCGCTAACATAGTAAATGGGATCAATTGTGCCTTCATATGGACTTTAAGAAATCATTGGCTAGATATTGATCCTGATGAGAGTAAAGCTTACTTGAAAACTAGTGTACAGTTTCCACATTGAGTTTTCTCCATTCATTGACTCCATTGAGCTTGTTCGTATTGATCTGGATGACTTATTAGCATCTGTTTGAATTAAAATAAGTGCCTGTTCAGTATTCTCGCATGACTGAAAGGGTCAGTGGCTGAAAGGTGGGGTAACATTGGACTTAAAATAAAAAAATCTGTCTCTAACTCCTAACTCTCCTTCAAGTAATTTCAAAACCTGTATGAATTTCTTTATTCTGCAGAACACAAAGGAAGATATTTTGAAAGTTTGTAACCAGGCTGTTTTGATCACCAATAGGGCCTTTCGCACTGCGGGAACCACTTCATAGTGTCCGAACTAATTGTGGAACTATCCACTTTTTGGCGTGTTTAGTTCCAGGATCTCCGTTTGGAGAGCTAACTAAATTAGCTCCTACTTCAGAGTAGAATCTAAAATAAAATACCAGGAACTATCGGCGATGCAGGTGTATGCCCTCACCCGGCATGATTTAAAATTCAGTGTAGACTTTTATCTGCTAATTTTTTATAAACAGAATATACCTGAAGGCTTTGTCTATGATGTTGTTCTTTGTTTCCCTTGTGGAACGCTGTGCAAATGACATCACTGTTGACCTGCTTGCGTCACTTCTTGGTACCCACTGTCGGTGAGAACGAAGCCCTGGGAAATGGACCCTTTTCACGTTTCTGGGTTTCTCCACAGTGGAAGTCGTCGTAGTTTGGTTAACTTGAAAAGCAGTGAACCACAAATATATTTTTCCATTTGCTCAAATAGCGAAAGGGGCAAAACTCCACGATAGTGTGTTCATGACTTCCAATAAAAATGAAAAAAAAAATTAAAATAGAGAGGCTGATAAAGGCAGTCAAAACCGAAATTTACTGCCCCTCTCATAGATGATGTATTAGAAACACCCTTGCATTAGCGTAAACTATCTTTTTGTAATTTGATGCAAAGGTAATATAATAAAAAAATTGTATGCACATTTATAACACCTTTTTTATGCTAATTTAAAACAAATTGATCCTGATGACCGCTTAACGTGTCATCACAGTCTTGTGGAAAGGGTCCATCGTTTGTATAAAAGGCTCAGCAAAACAGCCTGGTTCTAAAAAAAAATTTCAACATGTTCCCGTGTGTTTAACAGAACAAAAATTCAGAGATCTAGAACTATTTGGGCGAGTAAATGACAGAATCTTCATTTTTGAGTGAACTAATCCTTTTAGCCTTTAAGTTTGTTTTTAATATCACATTTCCTGTTTTATTTGTGTTATGGAAGCATCATCTTGTTCTGATTTTTAATATTTGATTAGTACCAAGTAGCAGCTGATAAAATGCAGTACTTTGAGAGTCATTTGGCCTTTATGGCAACAAAACATTCCTTTCACGTGATGCACTGTTACTATATATATAATTTTATTTTTTTCTCATTGTTGCAATCTTTTAGGGATCAGTTGCAAACAAGTTCTACGTACACAATGATATCTTCCGGTACCAGGATGAGGTGTTTGGGGACTCCGATTCAGAACCTCCCGAGGGTATGCTGAAGATCTCTGAAATACACAAATATCATCAGCTGCTCAATGTCTCCAAATGGCTCGTACTGTGTGCAGATGACTTAATTTAATTCTTGTTGTTCACAGAGTCTGAGGAGGATGTGGAGGAGCTGGAGCGGGTGCACTCACCTGAAGCGGTCCAGGAGGAGTCTGCTGGGTACTACGATCAGCCACCTTGGTAACGAGCATTTGTTTTGTGGCTCATTTAATCTAGTTGGTAGTCACGGGAGTAAAATGTGCAGGTGTGTTGTAGGTCAAAACAAAGCATACACGCTTAATTCTACCAACTTTGTCTGGGGTCTGTTAGAAATCAATATTTGGTACAATTCCTTAAAGAGCAGTGATGTTTTGCAAATTTCATATAAGTTTGTACATTTACAGCGTGGAGCCTGAGGGGCCACAAGAAGAGGTGTCTGTAACCCCAGAGCCCCAGCCTGAGCCAGAAGCAGAGGTGGAGCCCGAGCCAGCAGCTGTGGAGCTGAAATCAGAGCCTGTCAGCGAGCCCGAGGTTCACATTGAGGAAAAGATCCAGAGACCTCCCCCTTCACCCACACCTGCTGACACCGCACCCACCATGCCAGAGGACAACCGGGTAAGACCACCCTCATTCATCAATGTCTGTTGTTTCTCCTCGTCAACAGACCTGTGTTCATGAAGATGTGCAGTCATCACAAACCGGATATGTGAGATCACTTGTGAAGTCAATATATATATATATATATTTTTTATAGCCGTCATCTTGGGCTTCAGTCACTAGCAAGAATCTCCCACCTGGAGGAGTGGTCCCCGCCACAGGAGTCCCTCCACATGTTGTCAGAGTCCCATCTGCACAGGTAGATGCTCACTCTCAAGGAATATTGTATTAGGACTATTAGTTGCTTTTTCATTGCCCTGCTTTTTAATACAAGGAGATAAGAGTAATTGTCCGCTTAAAACGGTTTTATATTGTTAAGGTGTTATTTTTTTTACTTCAACTCCTGTGACCCTCCTCTTTTAATACTGCAATACCTTAAGTCATCAACGAATAGCAAAAATCAATGAGATAATTATCAGATCCCAGATTTTTGCTACTGCTTTTCTTTAAACCAATTACACTTTAAATTACAATCCACTGCAAGTTATTTCAAAACTACAGCTGGTTGTAGATTTAAAAATGTACGTGAAGTCTATATGTAATGTAACACTAATGCACTAGGTGATTTAACTGTTTCCTGTGATCCATAGCCGCGTGTGGAGGTGAAAGCAGAAACACAGACCACAGCACAGAGACCCCAGAGAGACCAGAGACCGCGTGACCAAAGACCAGGACCCTCTCCAGCCAACAGAACAGCAAGGCCAGGAGGTGTGCAAAAGTGTAATCCATCCAATACGAGTGCATGTGAACATTGATGCACTTTTACATTTATGAAAGGCTTGATTAGCTGCTTTTTGCAATCCATCAAAATCTTACTGGCTCTGGCAAAACTGCTCAAGGCAAGCTAAGAATTGTAATGAACCTCATGTCTGCATATATATAGCATCTCAAAAGTTAAATTTAAAAGCACACATCATGACTGGTCCACTAGCAACCTGAAAGGGCATGCATCATATGCAGATGGCAGCGTCATTTATCTAATGTGTAATCTCTGGTTAGCACTGAGGGAGGGTGAGAGCGGTGAGTCAGAGGTGCGGCGAACGGTCCGGTATCCCGACAGCCACCAACTCTTCGTTGGAAACGTACCTCATGATGTGGATAGGAACGAGCTCAAGGAGTTCTTTGAACGTAAGTGGTGAGAGCATTCATTTAAAATGTAGATCAGCTCCTGCATTGACTCAACTGGTCGTTTCTCTCGTTCAGAATACGGCACTGTCCTTGAGCTGAGAATCAACAGTGGCGGAAAGCTGCCTAACTTTGGGTTCGTGGTGTTCGATGATGCTGAGCCTGTGCAGAAGATCCTCAGCAGTCGGGTAGGTGTGGCTTTCAGATGATGTGTGGTGCACTGGATGTTTTGGCTAATGTGGGATCATCAGAATGACCTTTTCTTTATGCTGTAGCCCATTAAACTGCGAGGAGACGTTCGGCTGAATGTAGAGGAGAAGAAGACCCGCTCAGCTCGTGAAGGTGACAGGCGGGACATCCGCCCCAGAGGTCCTGGGGGACCACGTGACCGGGTAGGAGGGTCAAGGGGACCACCCACCCGTGGAGGCATGGCTCAGAAACCCAGTTTTGGAGCCGGTCGAGGCACAGGACCCAGCGAGGGCCGCTACGCAGGACCACGTCAGTGAGGCAGTTCCCACGTCATTCACTGCTGATGCAAGTCACCCTGGATATAACACAGATGGCTTCCCTGTTCCCTGTCTCCATCCCTCACTCCAGGACCCAGGAGTGCGATTGTTCTTCTTTATCTGGACTCTTCCTTTTATTTCTGAGATTGAACTTGAATTTGTTGTAGAAAAAAAAAAAACTACTTGAATTGGGGAAAGGAGAAACCTAGCATTTGGTTTTAGCGTTCTCTCCCTGTTTCTTAAAGGAACGTGTTTTTACTGCTTGGGCAATCCTGTGTATTGCTAGCACCCGCTTTCAGGTCAAGTGCAAGTATGGTTTTATTTGGATTTGTTGCCAAGTCAAATCATGGTTGTGTGTGAGTGACTATCTAGCATGTAAAGAATCCTGTTTGCCTTCTACTGTTGCACTTCATCAAGAATGACAACATATTTTAAAAACTCCACTGTTGAGAGAACAAAATAAACTCTATGTACTATTTTGAAGCATGGGTGTGTCTTGTCTGGGGGAAGAAATATGGACAGGGTTTCCTATAGCTGATAGAAATGTAAGAATTGGGCTTCCAAGGCTTGGAGCTACAAATTGTGTTCTTGTAGCTTGAAGACAATGGAAGGTGCTTTGATCAGTTTAAATTATGAAAATAAGAAACAGATTTACAATTTTTTTTTTTTTTAGAGAACTGCACACAAAACGTGCCAAAATCAAAAATGCAGATGCTGATTTTAATTTTATTTTTTCCTCTCCCTGCAATCTTGAAGCAAGACTGCAGTTATTAAAATGAAAAGGCAAACATGAAAACTTTTTTTCATTTTATTTTTTTTATTTCTTTTATTAATGCTCAGCATTAAAATGGACAACTCAATGTAAAGGTTCATTTTGAAAGTCAACCTGTATTGCAAATTGTGTTAATCAGGGTTTTTTTTCCAAGTGAAGTAATTAACATTGCATTTTTAATCCTAACGTGTTTGCGTAGTTTTCTATAATTGTTCATCTGTTTTTTATTTTATTTTTTTTGTTTTTGCAACATTAAGGTGTTCAATAATGGATAATTCAATTTGAACAATACTGGACAGGAAACTTTAAATGGTTATTTCAGAATTTGAAATGGGGAAGAAATGCAGAACATTTTTCAGAATGAAGTGTTTTTTTAAGGGCAATTAAAGTATGTTTTCTCCCGTCCCTTCATATCCAGAATATTTCTTTGATCCAGATTACTCATTGTAAGCAGCAGCAACATGGAAATTACAGGTGCTTTTAATATTTCAGTATTACGTTTTACACATTAAGAAATAAATCATTAAATACTGAAATCAAGTGACCCATGTGGTTTCATTGAATGTTAAAGAATCCTTGCACTCAATGGCTTGTGCTTCTAAAGACTTGCTAAGATCATATGTAGCTTGGGAGAATCAATAACCTGTACAGACCTGGGTAGATTTTACAAATTACAGTCTGTTGACTGATTACAGATGACACGATGAAATTAAAAACTGCTTAGAATGGAAACATACGGGTAGCGTAATTCACTTTGAAACATGCAATATGCAAAATTATCCCGTATAAATTCTTGTAGGAAGGAATGTAAGTTGTATAATTGAATTTTCTTTTTCATTTTGCGCTAATCCAAGCACACACTCCAAACTAAACCATCTATTTCTTTTATATTGACATAACATTAAACCAGGGTTTCCCAAACTGGGCTTAATATAAATGGGTCTGTAAGACAAAAATCTAAAAATGACCTACCTACCTAATAATTAATACACACAAAACAACTAAATAGGCTATTTGATTTCAACTGCATGTCAGTGTGACCGATAATTAAATCTGAATTGTAAACTAAAAAAATAGCCTAACAAACAAACATTTGAAAACCTCTTGTTTAACATGAACAAACATTAACATTCAGAGCTATACATCACCAGTGTTTAGTAATTTGCATAATTATTGGTCTCGAGAGGGTAAGTATTAGGGAGAATAAATAAAAATGAGGATTATTTTACCGCCACTCTGAAAAAAACTGAAATCGTGTAATCCATAGACTGGGTATTTTGTAATGTAATATACACAAATGACAAGTATCCAGATTACATATGTAATTGGTTATTACCCAGCACAAGTTTGGATTTAATTTACATAAAACTATACAAACCTACTATATAGGTCCACGTTGATAGGTCCATGCTAGCTGAAGAGGTACTGAAGGCATCTTTAATTGATCAAAAGCTGTGGGATAAGTAGTATGTGTGCATATATATATATATATATATATATATATGTGTGTGTGTGTGTGTGTGTGTTTGTAATATATGTGTATGAGAATATATGCAAATCTAATTTCTAAAGGCTCCTCATAGCATCGGCTCAATCTTTCTTCCATTACTGGCGGGTAGTGCTGGTCATAACAGAAAAATCAATTTTGCACCTATAGACATCCATCACCCAGCCACCAAAATGATGAGATTTTGCAATATTGTGCTGCCACTCTCAACAAATATCAATATGTTATATTGCCCCAGCAGTGTTCTTTACAGATACCTTATCCTGAGGCACACGCTGGCCAATCATATTGCTATTTTCTCAGTGCGATTGCATTACTCAGATTACTGGGCCTAATTATGAATTCACGTGCTTGCATCAGACTAAAACTCACAAACGTAGCACCTTGTGAACTGGATTAACAGAGTATGATTAGCTTTGTCCGTGATGTAGGGTGTGTTGTCCAGCAGGTGGCCCAGCATTAGTATTCATGAGAGGGAAAGTACAGCTTCTCGCCGCCACTTTAAAACCCTACACCCCCCCCCATGACCCACATGAGCTCAAGATGTCCTCATACAGCTGGCCAAACCCAGCAAACATACGGCCCCCCAGCTGGACCCTCACAGAGCCTTGGGCTCTGCAACACAACACACACCGGCACAGCTATTCTTTGGGTTAGTTTACCCTCATGTTGTTCCAAATAAGCTTGACTTAAAATGACATTTTGAAGAATTGTATTGGTTGCTTGTGTCCTTTTCTCATTGTAACGTTAATTAGAAAAATAAACTCATAATGATATCTATATCTATAAGTCTTCGGAAACGTACGTGTGAGGAAAAGACAAATCATTAATTTGTAGCCCATTCCCAGCCCTTACGGGTGTTTGTGCACTCCGCTGTTTGAATTAATGGCTCAATTCATTTCAAAAATGAAAATTTGCTGAAAATGTACTCACCTTCAGGGCATCCAAGAGGATCCAAGCTGTAGATTTCCTCATCAACAGATCTGGAGAAGTTTAGCATTACATCATGGGGTTTAAATGTTAGCGCGGGCAACACTCACCATAATTTAAGCATGTTATTTGTATAATAATAATAATAATAATAAAAATCACTTTCTCTGAAAAACATTTTCCAACATAAAAAAAATATATCTATAGTTAGTTATTACACGGCTCTCTGGAATGCTTGATTCTGATTGGTCAGTTGAGACATTTGCAGGTTCGTTCTTTTCAAATAAT
>JAUCMT010000026.1:15054820-15087504 GCA_032357475.1 Enteromius thamalakanensis
CTTGTGTGTTTAAATCCCTCCGCGCCAACAAAGATTACCGTTTGGCGCCATCTTGTGACAAACACCGGACAACATAAAGTGCAATTTAATACTTGTAAATAACTAAAATACATCCGTTATTATATATGCAATGTTAGTCAAGTGGTACTATATCGTTTCGCGGAAGGATGTAAATCTTAATTTAAAACAAATATGGCAATAAAATGTTTCAAATTCATATTCATGTCCAGTTTTTTTCCTTATGTGGCAAGTAGCCGTGTATTAAGCGGGATAATGCAGAGGCAGCCAGTAGTTATCCCGAAAAAAGCCCCTTCAGCGTGATACAAGCGTGATACTAATACCCCCTTTATCCTTACTTAAACAGCCCAGTTCGCATTAAACTCTTTGTTTATTTGCATGAATGTAAAATAATCATTCAAAATTTACATAACCTCAAAGCAACAATTTAAGATTAGGGCTTACTGAATGTATGATGTTTGTGTGCTCTACGGCTTCTGTCTACATTCTGTGCCGGCCATCAGGGACAATATAGATTAAAAAACGATAGATATTACAAAAATAAATAAAAATGTAAAAATAAACGTAAGTATTACAAAATATGACATTAAAAAGTGTCAAATTCAATGGTATGTAGAAAGCAATTCAACAGCGACACCAGATGGTAAAGTTAAAAATAACAGCAGACAAATAAAACATTTTTTGTATAGTTACTGTCTTTTTTTTATATTATTTTGGAATAAATGCAAAATAAAATACATACAAACACTGATGAGATTTATTGGATTATTATATTAGCTGCCAGGGATGCCACCGGAAGTGGCACTGCGAGCTGCCACTGCCAGCATTCGCGCCTGCTCTCTCTCTCCACGTGACTACACATGTGAATGTTCACATAACGGTCTCCCAAAAGCATCGTATGCTTAAGTACATACATACCTACATGAATAACTTAAAACACCATTCATTTTATTGGCATCTTATTATTATTATGGTCTATATTTGTGCTATTGCTTGTATTATATTTGTTTTTATTTTATAACTGGAGTGTTTCCTTGTTGTTGTTTTTTTAATTAAAATAAATTCATTTTAATTGTGAAATCAGTTTTTCTCACTGCGTGTAAGCTATCGCACAACAAAATGAGCCCATAGCACACTAACTTTTTTTAAGTATCTTTCTAATAACATAAATATGAATTAACACAATTCTAAATTGCAATTCACAGATAAAACTGAATTCTTTAAAATTAACCAACCATTTAATTCAAAAGATGAACAAATCTTACAAAATTATCGTATTTGATATTTTTAAGAGCTGAATTTATTATATTTACATGGAAATGAGTGACCAGCACATTCTTCATTATGTATCAGTTTGTGTTCCACAAAATAAATTGGACAGATTTTATTCTATTTTTTGAGTGAACTAACCCCTTCAAAACATTTTACCTCCAGAGTTTTTATTTTATTGCAAAGTTGTTAATAAAACAGAATACTCAAAATTCCCAGCTCAGACTGAAAATATTCATTTCTCATATATTGAGGGGAAAAAGCATTCTGTCAAAGCCTTCATGTTTCGCTGGCTTCAGGCCCCACGGCGGTTTTCAGTGTCAGCTGTAATGTAATTCCAGTCCCACTGTAAAGCATGAGCTGGGCAGTCAGGAGGGCCGGGTGGTCTGGAGATGGTGGAGGAGGCTCCTCAAAACTACTCAAGCGAGGGGAAAAATTGACTGAGCCTTTGTGGTTCATAATCCACTTGCATAATTTAAAAGCCTAAGCGAGGATGGCCATAAGGCCGAGTATGGATGTATTCAAATGCAGCCATACGGGGCCTCTGGGAAATATGAGCAAAGTCTACTTTCCAGTGCCTGAATCTGCTTAATTGAGTTTCCTCTAAAAATTGGTTGAGGTATATAAAGCTTCAAACAAACAAATGCTTAAAAATAAAAACATTAAAACAATTTCAACATTCAACATGACTTTGACTTTTACAGATTGAAAGAGGGAGAACTGTATACAAGAGTTTTTCCAACTTTAGTGATTGGTGACCTTGACCAATTATCCAGACAGACCTCTGATATCATTTGTGTGTGTGCATATATATATATATAGTGTGGTTAATTAATTATGATTATGATAAATATGATAAATGCATCCAAAGGTTTTTTGTTTACATATGTGTAGTGTATATTTATTATGTATATATAAATACACACATGCATTTAGAAAAACAATATGTTCATATATTATATATTTATATAAATGGATAGTACATTTAAAAATATATACTGTGCTTGCATCTATATATACATAATAAACTTACACAGTAACATATGTAAACAAATACGTATTTTGGATGCTGTTAATCATTTGATAGCAATATATATAGTTTTTGTTACAACTATGACTTTGACATGAACTATAGCTTTCTGCATGTGATATATGTATATCATAATGACTTGGCAGATAAGTTTTTGTCATATAAATACAAACATTGTTACAAACATTTTTTGAAATATATTCCCCCCCCAAAATTATACAAATATATCTATATTCATCACAGAAGAGGTGTATTCAAGGTCAAGGTGATTCACACAAACATCACAATCCTCACAGACCCGTCAGGTGTTTTAGTTCAGAAAACCTTTAATAGTAGAATTAGATTTAGCATTATGACATATTTCAATAAATATTGTGTTATATACAGATATAGCAGAAATGGTACATTCCTCTTTTCTTCAAATTGCTCACATTTCTGTACAAGCCAAAAATATCTGCCATTTAATTTTCTATTCATGCAAAATTCCACGTTTTAGTATTGGAACATAAAAATAAGAATTTGCTGTTCTTTGCGCTGCTTGGAAGTGCACTCGGATTATGGCGAGAAGAGATGAAGAGATGCACTTTGTGCCAATACACAATAGAAGCAAATAAACCCCAAAATTAAGGCCATACCAGCTTGTGCAGAAATCAAAATTTACCCACAGCTCTGCGTACAAGTTACATATGATCGCCATGTCCATCCAGATCAACATTTCCTGGGCAGCTGCTAAAAAATCATGAATCAAAATAACAAAGGAGCAAGTGAACGCTTTCAAACAAAAGAAAAAAAATCATGCCTCAAATTAAGATTCTAAAACCATCAGGACATTAAATTGATATTTTCATGATTATTTGCATATAGCACATATTTCACATCACATTGTCCTTGTGTTTTCCCGAGCCAGGGTTATTATTTGTGTTTATATTGCGTGTGTGAGGGCCCGGGGGCGTCACTGCTGTCATTTCCACACGGGACAGTCCAGCGTCGTCGTGAGTAGCCTTAAGCAGGGCTCGTTAATAAAGAAATCGGTCGTAAACAGCAACATGAAGCTGAACAGCTTTCTACAAATGTTCTCTAAATGTGTTGTTGACTACATATTTGAGTGAAGAATGAGCACATCAAGTGTATAAAGCAACTTTCTCTCTTTCCACACCGTACACTGTGATGTATATTATACACCGTGTGCCTCTATCAGTCTCACAGATGAAGTGTAACCCGCCGGAAGAACGACTAGTTCGGTGACTATTTGAAACAACGATGATTAATATTGTTTGCAATGTTACAGATCCGCTCGTGAACACTCCTTTCAGCACAATTCATCACGTGTGAACATTCAAATGATGTGTGAAATGCCTTCCTGCTACATTGTGCTGCCCGTGGAGGTAAGCGTGTGGATAGCGTTTCACATTACCGTGTCGTTCCTCCTCGAATTTCTGTGGAATTCTGCTTAATGTATGATGGTTGTGTCTTCGCCGGCGAGGTGTAAACCACTTTTTTCCCATCACAAGCCGATTCATTTGAGGGAGAAGATCAAAAATAGCCCTTCAAATTTACCATGGTGCCTGGACGTTTAAATGAATCAATAATTATTTTCAAAAATAGATTTTTGAAATGAACAAATAAACCATTATTAAATAAATAAATTAAATGTGCCATTCATTTACTACAGTACTAGCTTCACTCTTAACCAAAACGCTACATACACGTCAAAACATTATGATATCATTATTTCCACCAAAATGGAAGTTTGTATTTCTTGGTAATATTTTACCGTCGCAAACAAGCTGCAGTGTGTAAAAAAAACACAATACATTACAAATGTTACAGGGCTTACAAAATCGGTCACAACAAACAGGATGAAATGAAGACGGGAAAAAAAAGGAAGTCAAATATTAAAACCTGAAAGGCAATGACAACCGAGTAACAAAACTGCTCTTTGGTTTTAAACAAACAAAGTGTAACACACACACACACACACACACGCACGCACGCACACACGCACAAAGTATGTTACGCATGGCAAAATCTTGCATATCCTGCACAGAGCATCTATCACACAGCCTGACACATGCTCACTTTATATAATGGTGTTTCTCTTCAGTTCGGCAGTCAAACAAAACAAGTGAAAAATGACATCTATATCATCTGCGCCACACACACAAAAAATCCCAGCCATGCATAGACAGCAAATGAGCATGACTGGAAAATTGGACATGTATGAAATAGCTGTTTTTTGGGGGCCTTCAGAACAAAACGCCCATATTCAACATGATGAACACTGAAAATAATTGCATATCCCATTATTGCATAGAGAAGCCAGATGAAGATGCATCCTAAATATCATAAACTAAACCTTTGTGCATTGTTTGTTCTGTTGCACAATGCAGTGTTTATACATATAGACTGAAAAATCACTGTAATATACATTTGGCTGGAAATATAGATCTATTATCATGGCACTGGCTGTACGGCTAAACCACGTTTAGAAAAATAACACTGTATGAGTTATGAAAGATCCCTTTGCTTTGCTTTCTGCCCGTTTCTGACATTCTCCAATGATGAAAATGCCAAAACCAAGAAAGTGTATTTGACATGTGCTAATACTTAATAATAATAATAATAATTATTCATTTAGCTTATATATCCAAAGATGAACACATGGCTAAATAAAAGAAATCGTAGACTACATTTTTATGGTCAACCTAAAGGATGATGTTTGGCACATGAGCAGAACATAATCTGATGTTTCAAACAAAACGAAAGCTGAAAATGAGCACAGATAGAGGAACACATTGATCATAGCTTGAATAAATATATATATTTTTTCACTGGCACTCATCAAGATCCATTAATAATCGATATCAGAATGAAACACTGTGAGACCCCAAGACACGTGTACCAAAGCAAATCTCGGTCTCTGGGACCTGCAACATTTTCATTGTGTATTCATGGAAGCCCCAAACTGCCTCGAGACGCCCAGAAATGTTTCATATTCAATGACTGAAGTATTATCATTTAAATATACCATATATTACAGCAGTAGTGTTTTTCCGTATTCTCGCAATGCAGTACGTCTTCAAGTTGCAAAAAAAGTTTTTACAAGTTTTCCTCTTGGATTCCCAGTCGTCAGTTCAGAAGTTCTTAAGTTGAATATTTACTTTTAGTCATTTTCATTTTTTTAGTAAATATATTGCCACATTCATATATCATGCATTTTACTGCATTGCTATTGCACAGGTCCGGATTATTCAGGAGGACAGAAGAGAAAGAGACCGAAAAGGGAATAAATACCTCTGCCGGGGACTCGTCATCACCTTAAGCGAGTGAGAGCGCTGCAGTGAGAGGAAGGCGGGTGGGACGGTGGGACGTGGGGGTGGGGGGTTTGGAGGCGGCTGGATTCGCATTTCTTTACTGCTTGTGAATATCCTCACTGCGGATGATCTTGTAAATGATCCAGTAGAAAATGTTAAAAATAAGGAAGACCAGCGGAAAGGCCACACGCGACACCGTGTCGATCCGTTTGGCGCGGCTGATGAAGAGCTTGCGCATCTCCTCCACGGTCTTCTCAGGGGGGTTGGCGGAGGTGGGTGCGTTGTTGTTGTTGCCCTTGATGGCCATGCCATCTTTGGCCTGGAGGCACGCCGGACCCATGCCGTAGGCAGCGAAGCTGAACCGCCCGTCTCCCGCCTCGTCCTCCTGTCGATCGATCCAGAAAACCACTAGTCAAACACTAACCCGTAAAGGATTCATTCACCCCAATATTAAAATCCTGTCATTAATCATCGTTCCAAACCCATAAGACCTTTGATCTTCAGAACACAAATGAAGATATTTTTGATGATATCAGAGAGCCATCTGACCCTCCATAGACAGCAACACAACTGAAATGATCCCAGATCCAGAAACATAGTAAAAACATTGGTAAAACAGTCCAGGTGACATCAACTTCAGTTTGACGACGCTACAAGAATACTTTTATTTGCACAAAAAAACCCCAAAACAACAATTTACTCAAACATTCTTCTCCCTGACTTTTAAACGAATGTATTACGTCAAACACGTTCTTAAAAAATCTCCAAAAACTCAGAGGAGAAGAAATGTTGAGTAAAGTATGTTGAGCTACTGATGACATCCAATTTGTTTACCGCTTTTTAGGATCTGGGATCATTTCGTTTGTCTTGCTGTCTATGGAAGGTCTGATGGCTCTCTGATTTCATCACAAATATCTTAATTTGTGTGTAGAAGATGAACAAAGGTCTTATGGGTTTGGAACGACATGAGGGTGAGTAATTGATGACAGATCATTTATTTTGTGGTGAACAATAACACTGTATGACAGAATGTCCTTTTTTATAAAACATATTCACAAACTATATCCTCACCTATCCGCTATTCTGGTTCACAAAGATGTAAATGAGTGTGTTTTGTAATTTAAAAACCGTTCTACACTATCTTGATCGTGATCTGTAATCTGAGATGTTTGTTCACGCTGCAGTCCTTTCAGTTGTATTTGTACTATTGCAGCCTTCTCCAAAACTGCCTGCCCTGCCTTTAACCTGATGCACTTTCATTATATTTTTTTTTTACCTTAAAATATCAGTTTTAAATCATTCTGTTGATACACTGACAATTTTTAAATGAACAATAGCTTTGTTTCTTTCCCACACTCTCCTAAACCCTGAAGCATGCACATTTATTGAGCAGGTATAAAAAAACATTTCTATATCTTTCCTCAGATAAACACAAATTAGGATTATTAGAAAAACAAATGAATGAAACACTCAATTTTGAAGCCTCGAGGCTCTAAATGTAATAGTACCCCTCAGGTTGAGTCGAGTTAAATTTTAAACCCTGTTCAGGGCTCTAGTGCCAGCACAGAAGTTTCTCACAGGTCTGAAGTGTTCTCATGTGTGTTTATTTGTGATTGGCTCTAAACTCTGTTCATTCATTTACACTCACCAAAAACATTTTGGGGCTCATTTATAAAACATGCGTACGCTCATATTTGATAGGTTCATAGATTTCCCATCTGAATAAGAGACGTATGGCATGCATGCATTTTGGAGAAATGATCGCAACATCAAATTTAAAAAGGTTTCTGCGCAACATTTTTAAAAATGACACCCTAGCATTTTGTGAAACGTGACATCATCACATTGTTTATAGCTAAACAGTTTAAAATATTGTTATTTTCTCACACAAATTTCACTGCTTTCACATGGAATACGGCCATAATCATTTTGTGTGGTCTTTGAGGGATCACTACAAAAAGAAAATGCTTTATATTTAATATTTTGGCTCAAAACAAGACAGATAGAAAAGCATTTTTTGCAGCGCAGCATTTGTGTCCATCTGAAGAAACTCATATTCATACGAGATGTCACGAGAGAACTCCTTATGCCTTCAAAACCTCCAGTCCTCTTTGGTGGATTACATGTTTTTATGAGTATTAACTATTGACATACGTCAGCTAGATGGCACAGGGTGTATTCAGCGGCCACAATATTTCACGCGAGTTAATGGACTGACCTTGCCCTGCTCTCCACCTCCACACTCTCTTATTTGAGATTCAGCAGATGGACTCGATCGTACACGTTAATGAAAACAGAACCAAAATAACCACCCCGGTTAATTACATTTCAGCGCGCGTAGATATTTCACTGTGATTGCGCCCGTTTAAACACAAAGCGCGGATGCGAAATAGGATCATTACGTCCGTAATGCATGTTTTCAATTTGCAGGTGCAAACATCTAGCGCTGGGAGCTATCCCGCTTGCTTTTACTGAAAGATCAGCCATTTTCTAGGCAGGACTCCATTTTTAGTCACTTTGCCCTCCTTCTGTCCTTGTCTTTCAGCCATCCCATTTATAACTGTTAATGTGTGCCGGGGTAAACGGAAGATCACACCAGGATGTGTGTGTGTGCGTGTGTTTGTGAGGGGTGATGTTATTCCACTGTCCCTTTGTTTTTGTATACGGCGCTATCTTTGATGCCGGGGTGCTACAACCTTTCCTTGTCCTTCAGTTGCACCGGCTCACCATTTGTAAGTATTACGGATGCTCGGCTTTATTTCTGCTGCCATATGATTAATGTGGTGGCTCCGAGACGTGACGTGGAGCTGTAAAGAGGAGCCGGGCTGCAGCACCGCAGCGTCCTGCATCACTTTCCCTCCCGGCCCGGCCCCTGCCAGATTCATTACCCTCCCTTCCTAATTAAAACTCCAGCCATTACTGCATTAGGCGTGCCAGCCGTGTTCCCAGTCCGACTGTTAGAGGGGAGGGAAAAAACAATAAGCAGAATGTTCGCCCGTATCTTCCAGGCTTACAGCGGAGTGTGATATTACGGCCGCGCGTCAGAATGCAGCTCACGCCAGCATTTGCAAATCAGGGGTGTGGCTATATACACGACCTCTCGGCTCCTTCATCAATCAAAGCCTGTAGATGTGACTGATGTTTTGATGTCTTTCATTGGGATGTTGTGATAAACCACAGAAACCGAAATAGCTGTAAGGTATGCTGTAAGGTATATATATATATATTTGTTTTTTATTTATTTATTTTTTTTTTCAAAATATTCAGCATCAGATATCCTGGACAGTGATTATTTTATATAAAGCATACATTAAAGTGAAAGTCACCTCTGAGAGCGCGATGATGCACTGCATTTATCTGTGTAGGACATTGCAATGCATTGCATTTACATATGTCTGTTGTTTTATCACCTATGGGCGAGTTGGAATGAATATTTTATGAGCTGCGTGTGAAACAGATCCAGGCATTATGCTGATGTGCCCAATGGCTATGAGGCTTGAACGAATATATGTTTACAAAAATGTGATTTTTCTCCAATAAACATCTGCACCCTCATAAATGCTGGGAATTTAAATGAGAAGCCGACAAATAGAATTTGCTCGGTGCTTATCACGCAAGCATATTATGCCTTTCAGGTTTCTTTAATGGCCAGAATAATTTTCAAGCCTGTTTCGGAACAGCCGCTGACATTTGCTGCATGGGTCCAAGCTCATCTGAAAATCTCGATACGCGTCGCCCTGTGTACTGACCTCCAGAGTATAATGAGAACTGCTGGCTCAAGAGGCCAAGAGAGGCTCACATTTAAGGCCAAGCATTGATTCTAAAAATGCTTACTAAATGAACGCTTCCCTTTTGTATTAATAGAGCTATGTGTTTAGTCTCATTACAAAGCATTTGTCCCGTCCCAACAAATAAAAAATGCTTGGCCGTGCAAAACTTACTACCCCGGCAGATGCTGCTACAGAAATGACCCCAAAAATCCTAAATTAATAGATATTATTGAATAGGTATTTGGTCAAATGCCTGAAATGAGAGGTTAACACAAGCTTAATATATTTTAATGTTTTATCCTATAACATAAAATACATTAATGATATCCCACACAATTGTTGTTGCTTTTAAGGGTTTTGCGTGCCATAAAATGGTTATCAGCAGTTGGCTAAATGGGACTGCAGAGGTTGTAGGAGGAGGTTGTAGTTTTAGGCTCTTCTGAGTGGTTGCTTTCTGACAAATCAAAAGATATCGCCCCAAAGTACTATTTTTGTCTCTATAAATGATTCAGATCTCTTCTTCAGTGTAACTATGGGATTTTTTTCCTACCCATTTTAGAAAAGTAATCCTCTCCTGAACAGCCCACATGATTTGAGATGTCACTCATGTCTGCAGTACAATCGGTGCAGGACATGCTACGCTGAATTTTAATACAGTTCCAAGGCCAAACATAAGTATTACTATACATAAACATGAAATATTGATTGATTATATTTATTATGGTGTTTGTAGAGTGTGGAGAGAAAGAACAGAAGCACAGCTACCCTGGAGTAATGCTATGTTACAAACTATGTACAAAGTAATCTAAATTAGTCATTATATAAGTAGAGTACAATACCTAGAATTATTAATCTAAATTGTATTGCATAATTTTCATGTAATTATTAATCAGTAACAGATTTTAATTTATAATTACAGTAATCTATCCAGCACTGTTAGCTAACAGGTATGAGCAATCACTTATACCTAATACTGTTCGGGAGGCGGGCACACTCGGTCAGTTTAAATCTAGATGATCTTTAACCTGGTTAACACGTAACACACTAATACACATTTATTAATCAAATCTGTTAAAGGATTGTTAGGCTGCATTAATTACATCAGCCGCAACCCAGATAATTTCCCATAACATCCAATGTACTTGTTAAATCATAAAAAGATTGGCATCTGCGCTAATATTAGTCTGTCTCTCTCTTATTTTGTTTCTCAGTCTATATCCAGATCAGATGTTTTATCAGCACAAAGAGATGATGTCTATAGCCCTGATCATCAACGGAGACCAGAACACCTAGATGAGCCTCAGAGACAGATCATGGGAATCAGACACACACACACACACAATAGGTCCGTTTCACTATCTAACACAGCTGCATTTAAAATTGAACTGGAAATTAAGTGCCGATTTCTTCTGACCAGAGGAGAGCTGGCCCCTCAACTGCCTGGTTTCTCCCAAGGTTTTTTCCCCTTGATTTTTTCACAGAAGGGGTTTTGGCTCCTTGCTGCTGTCACCTCTGGCTTACTTAGTTGGGGACACTTAATTTCTAGGGATTATCGTCAATCGTTGATTACAAAGATCCTATTGAAACTAAGCTGATCTAGACAACAACGTCTCTACATTCAATAATGAAATGCCATTAGCTAAAAATGAAGTGTTTAATCTTTATACATTACTGACACTATTCTCCAATGTGATACTGTTCAGTGCTTTGACTACAAAAATATATAAATAAAGGTTATTAATTGATTGACTTATACAACATAGCCCTGATCTACAAACATTCTTCAAAAAAGCCCAACTTTTGAATTTTCTGACTGACCAATAGGAATCAAGC
Organism: Enteromius thamalakanensis; assembly: GCA_032357475.1. Lineage (NCBI taxonomy): Eukaryota > Metazoa > Chordata > Actinopteri > Cypriniformes > Cyprinidae > Enteromius > Enteromius thamalakanensis. The sequence continues at coordinate 15,066,055 of JAUCMT010000026.1, forward strand.
ACTCAGAGAATGGCGTAATAAGCAACATCAAAAGACTGCAGTACTTTGCAGCACACTACAATCCAGTGCCAAGTCTACTCAACACCTCTGGCTCTATTAAACACTCCAGCACACTGAGATGCACTATAATTCAGGCTGCACCAAACCCAATAACACAAGACAAATCAGCCTCACTCCACACCTTTAACATCCCAACTCAAGATGGCCAGCCAGATGAGTGACAGATAAGATCATTCTTATTTGCATAGACAATCTCCTCTCGTATGAACAGCAGCTGTAGTGCTCAGAGTTCCCTACGAGTGATCCACCCTGCATCACAATCAGCCCTAACGAGGTGATTACTCTCTATCAATATGCTACTCACTAATACGCTCTTGTCATTGTTAGGCAAAGCAAAGACATCTGCAGACCAGAGGTCGCATTGCTTCGCCCAGTTATTAACACAGCTCTGCCAGGCCATGCAGTCCGGTACAGTCTGCTGTGCACTGTTAAACCCACGCCGTGAAGCAACAAACTGGACAGGTTCCAGCAAATATTTAAACTATTAGTCAAACGGAATAAGAATGAGAGTTAAATTAAAGTCTGTTTATGCAAACAAACTTGTTCCTGAGCCATACATTTTTATGATTAAACACTGGGAAGTGAGCTTGCTTTTTCATTTGAACTCGAAAAGTTCTGCATATGCAATAATAAGAAAGTACATTTGCATTTTTAATTCATTTTTGGCTTTGTTCACTGACTGATGCATTTTGCACACAAAACTGAGACATTAGTTAAATTGGTAGTAGCACACAACTTTTCTGTCATTTCTTGATGTGCTACTTTGATATTATTCTGAGTTATTTATTCTTGATCTATTATCATTCGCTCTGATTAGCTTTGGTAAAACCTGATTAGCTGACTTCTGGGTGTAAGAGCACCCAGGGTTTCCAGTCACACCAATGCTCTGTATATATCTCTTCCATACAGCAGGTGAAAACGAGTAGGTGAAAAAAGTTATTAATTTAAAATTCACATAAAACATTAGGCTAGAACTATCAAAATTTCTGTGTTTCTATGATTCTATGATTGTAATATGTTGGTTATGTATAAAGAAACAACATATTTTACATTTATTGCAAAATATGCATGTACACAAATATTTTTTTAAAGCCAAAAGTGGGAAGATGCTTGTTTTTTTGCTAATCTCTGATTAGTGAAATTACCACAAATAATATATATTTTTTTTACCAGAAATTCCATGGTCCAATGTTATTATTTAAAAAAACATGTTGAAATAATTAAGGCTGATGGCTTCAACAAAAGCATATGCCATTGATTGCCAACCTCATAGCTCACAATAGACCTGTCTTTAATGGTTTACAAGTTACCGTTAAAATCAATTCCCTTATTGAGAAAATGAATGGGATTTTTTTTCCCCATCTGGAACCCAACTATTGCACTCTATGGACACTTTACTATCCCATGGGGCCTTGGGAGAGGATTTGTGAATGGCAGTGAATGTGGTACATCAGGATTCACACGCTCATAAAGAACACATTTTTGGTTGCAAATGTAATTTAATCGACAGTGATTTTGGATCCAATCTAGGGGTTTAAGGCACTTAGACCTTCCAGGACCCTATGTTTTGTTTTAATATCAGTTTTAACTTTTGTATATAAATTAATGAAAATGAATTTGCAAAACTGCAGTTAGGTTGTTGAGATAAGGTGATAATAACTTAAACCTAGCGTTTAAAGTGTTGTTGTTGTTTTTTTAAACTCGCAAATAAACTCGTCAAATATTCAGGTATGTTTTGCTCAAGCTTCTTCAGGGCCTTCACTGTCCAGCAGGGGGAATCCTCTTTCTGCACCGGACGCCCGGCACACGCAGGAGGAGGAGGAGGAAGAGGAGGTCGATAAGCTCCTGTGGTAATACCGGGGAGTTGTTTTATTGTGTAGTGCAGGGAGGTGACAGCTCCGGGCTGCAGTGCAGAGAGCAGGCACTGACTGATAGCCCCAGTGAGGCAGAATGAAGGGCTGAACCCCAGCCGTGGATCACTGTGGCCAGGGAGTTTCATTAACCAGGGGGTGATAATGATAATGCAGCAAACCTACTGCTGCGCTGTGCCTGCTCCAATGAAAACACAACATAACACACAGAAATATTTAAGCATGCAGTCATGGTAATGCCAGCTTTCTGAAAGCATTCCCTTTAGCGACTAAACAAAGCAATGACGTCAAGCACAAGAATGGAGAAATCGCCAGTATTTTTGTTTTCAAAATCTTGAAATGGAGAAAAAATATATAACAATGAAACTGCTGCAATATACACTGCCATGCAGTGTTCCTTTTGTAATAAGGAAGGATGCATTCAATTATAATAGATAATAATAAATAGATAATAATTATAATAATAATAATAAAAAATAAAATAGACCTAACACTTAAAAATAAAAAAAATCTCTCTGTACTTTTCCCCATAGAAATATTTAATAAAAAAAGAGTATATATTATTATATTACAATGATTTCTGAAGGATCATGAGACTAAAAACTGGAGTAATTATTTTTAAAAATTCAGCTTTTGAACACAGTGCTAAATTACATTTTAGATTTTATTAAAATGTGCAACTTTTATTTTGAATAGTATTACTAATATAATATCTCACAATATACAGTTTTTATATATTTTTATTAAAAAAATGTATAAAGAAAAAGAAAACCATTAAGAAACCTTTTATTACTAGTGTATGTGGTTTAGAAATGTATATTTTGTATGAACAAACAGCTATTTTACAATTATCTCAAAAGTCAAAAATGATTTTTGTCCCCAGCCGGATGTAGTTATCTATCGGCAGTGGCTATCTGCACCATGCTGACCACCCAAACACTAGCCGCTTGGGTTGGGAATCTATTGGATGGAAATCTGTAGCATTAATTCCGAACAGTTGGATTTGCAGTTTGCACAATTTGCCCTTGGCGTCTGAATTGTGGAAGGAGCGAGGCCCGTGTAGACTGTCTCTGTGGATTTACCTGTATGGGGCTAAGAGAACCAGAGACTAATCTCACTGCACCTATTACAAGCAGCCCAGAGGCAAACTGAGGATTACATCGGTGGGATTCCAGATTTATTCGGAGCTTTCTCAGCCACTTGAAAGATTTTACCATGCCAACTCACATTACTCAATGACTGGAAGGAGCATTGATGTTTTAACTTCAACTTTGATGTTTTAACTTTAACTTTGGTTTCAGTCTTAGCAGGTTAAATTTAGGAGAGAAGATCAAACCAGGACCTCCAAATATGATGATACCCTTATGGAACAGCGCTTTATTAAAACATATTGGAGATTTTGTTTTATATAAATGAAAACAAGGATGCAGAAACCAATCAAGTGACATCAAGTATATGCATTTATAATATTACAAAATTCCTGAATAAAAAAAAAAATACATTTCAGCATTAAAAATAATAAAAAATGTTTCTTGAGCAGCAAATCAGCATATCAGAATGATAGATTTGCATCAAGAAAAAAACACTATAATATTTAAACACAATATTTAAATATTTAATATTCAAAAATCTATATATTTTAAACAGTAATAATATTTTGCAATATTACTGTTTTATTACTGCCTTGTTGGAAAATAGAGGCACTAATAAGTCATTTTGACATCAAACTAATCATTATTTTTACATTTTCAAACATACCAACAAAGAAAACAGTTGCTTCAAAATGTAAGAATATTTATAATATATAGAGTATTTTTTCTTTTCTTTCAAACCATACTCAAAATGCATACACATTAATATATACTTTTGTGTATATACCCCCCCAGTTAAGCATAAAAAAAGTTTCTCTAAAATTAAATATTACTTTTAATTAAGGCAAAAGTGTTGTAATATTGTCTTTTTTTCTAGACCTCTTGAGGACACTAGCTTGACTAGTATACTAGTAACTCTAGGCTGTGATTATTTTCATTCAGAATAATGCAGTGTTTAAGGCCAAATATTGAACGTCCTGAATATGGCACTATGCAATTTTTCGTGAGGCTCTTCGATGCCTTGATGAAATATTTACTGGACTCATGGTTGCAGCTCCGAATACAACCATGAGAACACTGAAGGTTCTGAATCCCCAACACAGTGAATATTCCTCACAGTGGGTCAGGGCTTACAGATGAAGTGTGTTTGGACCGTAGGGCTCACCTTGAGATGCCTTCTCCTCCTCTGGAAGCGCAGCAGCTCCTTGTGTTGGCGTGCGATGAAGTTGACGGCCGCATACTCCAGCAGAGCAGAGAAGACAAAGAGTAGGCACACTGCCATCCAAATGTCAATGGCTTTCACATACGAGACCTGCAGCGAGACGAAACCAACAGGATTGGCAACGAGAAACGAAAAACAACTCTGAGTCACCGCCTGGCTGAAAGTTCACTCACTGAGTCACTCGCTTGGCTCAAACTTTCCAGTTGACAAAGTCGTAAAATATGCCCATTATAAGGAAGAATACCTTTCATCTGAAATCCAGAGCTAAAATGACTATTCTACCCAGTCTGAGATAGGGGATCAAAGTGTTAATGAATAAAATATGTCAATTTTAAGAATTTAAGCTCAGCAGCACAGCACCCGAGTCTTTATGCAGGGTTTTTTGATTGAAGTGTGCGCCGTGAGCTGCTGCTTTGGCCTGGAAGAGAGCTCGGCTGCTGGCCCAAACGCTTGGCTGAGACTCACTTTATTTGACAAGCCAGTGACCAAAGTGGTTGTGGAGTTTAGGTGGCATTACAGAGCGCACGGTTCACAAAGCATTGTTGAAATGACGGGGGTGCGCTGGGCTGAGACAGCGCTGATGAAATACTCCACTCTGATCTTCACCGCTAATCTCAGATGCACTTGCTGAAACGTTTCTTCTGCCTTAATTGAAACCTTCAGAATAATTTCCATCAATAACACCTACTATCAAAACCTAATAGCATTTTGAGTCTTAGCCAATACACAAAGCCGTCTAGATAAATGTAGCTGGATATGGGTTAAGTGTTGACATTAAAACATGCCTCATCATTTTACTGCAGGGGTGGGCAATCTGCCCAAAATATTATCTTATAACACAAAATCCATCTGAATCAGGATCTTCCCACGATATTTTAGGAATATCTAGATTGGAACAAGTTTAAAACGGAGTTAAAATATAACTGATTTGGAGAAGTCTTATGCACTCTTAAATGGGAGTAAATTAAGGGGTAATTTTCAATTTTGGGAGAACTATTTTTAAAAGGCACAATAGCTGCTTTCACATTTATAACTGTATGTACTTGCTGCATGAAAGCATACGTTGCATTGGTCTGAATTAAAACAGGAGACATGCTTACTGAAAACACAAATTCATTCTCTGCTGCAAAGTGGAGCTTTTTGAGGAGCATTTCCCAGGCTGTACACAAATCAGTGCTGCTTTATCAGGCATTGTATTTTGGCCAGTACTAGTCATTTTTATAGGCAGTCATTGGTGTATTTTTAACACTATCGGAGGATATAAAAGATCATGTTCTCCACAAGTTGCTGGAAAGGTACATCTGTTTGACTCAAAAAATAGCTGCTGAATACCAATTTTATTTGAGATTTTATGTAAGGCATGACAACCTATTTGAACCTGAACAGTGTGTGCCAAATCACGATGCTTGTAAATGATGATCAACATGTCAAACTACAGCGCTACAGCCTGTCTCATCATAACGCAGGATGTAGGATCTGAAAATCCTTGTGCACAATGTTCTACAGCAGGTTGAAGAAGTGCATTTGAGGTCACAAAAAGACATAATGGACACAATTTCTATTCTGTTAGAAAGTAATTAATTGTCAACAGCCACGCCACTCACAGAACCCTTTCAGAATTACATTTTGAAATAAGTTGTGTATAAATAAACAAATGGCCAGTAATAGCAGGCCATTGAAAAATCATCAGCACAAACAGCTATCAGTGCAAAGCATTAACGATTAAACAATTAGCTGTAGAGCCATACGCTGGCCATCCCAGTGCCACAGGCTAAATAGGTACAAAATGGACTTGATTATTCTTCATGAATGGCAAGGATTTTTTTTATTTTTCAGATGCATGGCTTTGAGCCTTGTAAAAAAAATATGTTTATTAGAATTTTTTAATCTCTCACAACCAAGTTTACCTCAACGTTACAATTTGGCATCAATGTCATGATATAAAACATAACATAAGGGAAAAAAAATAATTGTGGGAAAAAATATGATTAATATAGTAATATATATATATTAGGGGTGTAACGTTATGCGTAATCGTATTGAACCGTTCAGTACGCATTCGAACCGAACGATTCAGAAAAAAAAAGAGAGTAAACTGTGTAATATAAAATGTTTACAATGCTAAGCTCAACAAGGCAGCGCAAATGACGGGGCAAGAAAACTCCGCTGTCTTCTCCTCCCACCCCCAAACAGACGAGAACCAGAAACACACACATTACAAACGATCCCCGCGGCATTCAGGTAACGTTAGGCATTTCCCTTTGTCATTTCAACCCAGCATCCAGCTGTTTAACCAAAGCTGCATCTTTCTGCTCTAACACACACAAAAAAAGTTTGTATTGGCGTTAACGATACTGTAGCATTAAATGTAACATAAGGGTACGTTCAAGAAGCGTCTAAAAATGGGTGTAAAACGCTTCCTCCACCAATTTCAAAACGCTTCTGCTCTCGCGCGTCTGTAGCGTCTGCTGTTACTAGGCAACCATGAAAGCGCTGTCAGTAACAATCATTTCTGATTTGGATTTTAAACTGTGCTGCTCTGTTGAAAATAAAGCGCTTGCGTGTGCAAAACACACTGCATGTGAACGACCCCTAAGCCTTTGGTGACACATACACCACAAAATTAAATAGTGGAACTCTCCCCTGTCATCTCCCCTCACGCGGATTGTCCCGCAGGAAGAAATGGCACCCTGGGATGTCAGTGGATGGCACACATGGTCTATGAACACGGGGCGCTCAGCTTTCACGATTTGAAACGGCTCAAATCTACTTTTTATTAAGTTTTAATTAATCAATAAATACCATCCAAAGCTGACTTTTCCAAAACAATAACTTTTCTTTATTTGCTGCGTAGAAGAAACCACAGAAGATATGATATGTAAGTATAGCTCCATTGTTGTTCGCAGTAAAAGAAAAGGGAGGGAAAAACAAGGTCATATAATGTATTTTTTTATAAATTAAAATGTGGGGGAAAAAAAATCGAAGAAATTCTTTTTTTTATTGTATTGTTGTCGTATCAAAAACCGAATCGTGACACTACTGTATCGTATCGAATCGAACCATGATTTTTGTGAACCGTTACACCCCTAATATATTTATATTTCATTTTTAACTAAAATCCAAAAAAACATTGTTGAGATGACCATGAAAGAGACCCAACAGACCTTAGGAAGAGAAGCTCTAGATCCTGAGCTCTGGGTGGTCATGGTCAGCACAGTAGTGATGCCCAAGCCTACACGGGCCGGGGCAGCATCCATGTTGATCCAGAATGACACCCAAGACAAAATCACGATCAGGAGACTGGGAATGTACATCTGGATCAGATAATAGCCCATCTGTCTCTCCAGGTGGAATCGAGCCTCTATGCAGGTGAACTTCCCTGAAACACGAAGAGCACACAGATTTGTTTTTAAACCCATGTTGCAGTTAATTCTCTAGTGATTTGTCATTGCAGGTTTAAAACAAGGATTTAAATAGGGCTGGGAAGTTCAGAAGTGATTCCCACATACCTGAATCAAATTATGTTTGATTCTATTAACGGTTTCTAAAACAAAAATACATTTGATTTGAAAAGCTAATCACAGAGTAGTACAGTCTAATTACAGAAGAAATGACTTTTAATGAGTCAGTTTATTTTAGAGAATTAAATGCATACTTTGCAACAAGAACAGTCTGATTCCTAAACAAATGACTCTTACAGACCCAGTGTAGTTATTGACCTTTTCTCCCACATGAGAGCCAGTAGTTATGTGCTTGTCAATAGTACTTCATAAAAATAAATTAAATGTTTTTACATTTTGGATTAGTATTGCTTGTTTAGTATTTATGCCACATTGTCACCCCAATCAATCAATAAATCAATCAATATCTGAAAAATTAATTAAAAGCCTGCATAAACACATTTTGAAGAAATTGTTTAAAATATTTATTACTACAATTATCAAATTATTTGGCAATAGAATGGTATTTCTTCTTTAAAAATACAAAAAGGAGCAATTAAAAATCAGTGTTAACCAGGAAACAAAAATGAATCAATTAAAATTACATTTTGGTTTTAGTATTGCTTATTTAGTATTTGTGCCACCTCAAGAATAAACCAATGAATAAGTAAATAAACCTGCAAAAATCAGTATATAGACTATTTAAAGGCATTTTAAAAGAACTGTTAAAATGTATTTATTATTACAATTATCTAATCATACAGCAATAGAAAGGAAATTTACGAATGCAAAATATTATAACAATTAAAACCCAATTTCAATTTAGGAAAAAAATCTTTTTCATTTCATTCAAGGAACTGCTAACCAAGAATTGGAACCAGTATTGCCAAAACTCATTACTCATTACATTACTCTGATTCCTCATATGAAGATATTATCTTTTAGTGAATTTCTCTCTGAGATGCCAGTTTTTAGTCTGGAAGTCCTGCAAAGAGCACATTCAGAGATACCACATGATTGAATATTTGGTGACACCTTAACCTTAAAAGGTTAAAGTCCCAATCTATTAAGGGTCCAGAACTGCTATAAGAACAGGAACTGCAACCCGAATGATCAAATCCCTTTCATAGTTTCGAAGGTCCATGAAGCTTCCATGTTCCCGCACTATAACTAGACAGCTGAGCTGAAAATGTCAGGGCTAAGGTTCATTTAACTTCCAGCATTTACTCAGCTGAACTGGGACTGTCGAGCTATTGCAGTTGTTATTGAGCTGATGCAGCATAAACCTCTAGATTATTCCCTTACCCATGGGAATATTATGTATTGACCACATTGTTGCATTTATGAATATAAATAAAGACAAAGAAAAACGCTAGTATAAAAAGCAAACAGAGGTATTGACTCAAACAGAAGCCGAAACACGGAGAGCAAACACTTTCTTTGGACTGCGATCTCTGTTGATCGTAAACAGCCAAGTGAGAAACAGGAGAGATGCAACTGACCAGCTCCAAAATTAAAAGCACATCAGTATCTATTTCTCTCAAGGGACTTGGAGGATGCAATCGGATGAGGAAGACAAATTGAGAGGATCCTGGACTGCAGAGCTTAGGCCTGCTCTGCAAATCAAAATAGATTGCCACTAATAAATCTGAGAAAAACGACACTTTAATTTCCGGTTAATGCTTGACTGGGGAGCAGCAGAGCGCATGTACAGCACAGGCCGACTGTCCAGAGTCCGATACAGAGAGAGAGAGAGAGAGAGACAGTGAGGGATGATCAGAGCATCAGGGCATCTTCAGGGTCTTCTGTCCACTTTGATGAGCACAAACACCAAGGTTATAGGTGAAGCGCAAAGCAAGCGAACCAAAAGAATGACCTGTTCCTGCATATGAGATGCTCCTCAGACAGAAGTGAAAATTGTGCAAATATTGAGCCTTATTAAAGTAATGAATTCTGACTATATTAGTTTTGGATTACCACATGGTCACATATGCAAATACAGACAAGAGGAAAGGTATATATATATATATAGCTGAATAACACTATAGTTAAAGTCTGTATGACTTTAATTTTATGGTAATATTTTACAATAAGGTCCTATTATTTTAACATCAATAAATGAATCAACTCACATTTCTTACTGTATTTATTAGTCTTTGTTAATGTTAGGTAATTAAAATACAACTGTTCACTGCTGGTTCATGTTAGCTCATGTAGGTTCATTCAATAATATTAACAGATACATTTGATTTTAATGATGTATTAGTAATGATACAACCAACAGCTAAAGGTAATAAATGGTTTAGATAGTTCATGTTAACTAATCCATTTCAATCCTCAATGTTAAGCGTTAACATTTTATAATAGTCTCAATTCAACTTATTTTTACATTAGTAAGTGCCTTTTCAAATACGTTCATCTAGATACAAGTCTATCCAACCATATTTTACATTTCTTCCATACATATTTTAAAAGAAACAAAACAAAAAGGATGAATAAATAAACAAATAGCAATGAAAAATAGGGTCATCTGTAACTGCTTCAAATATTGATTTGTTTTTGAATAAATTAAAGTCATTAATATATAAATATTTAAATATAAACATAGCATCAAATCTATTAATTTTGGGATAATACTATTTTTGTTATTTTGAAGATATTTATTAGAATTGTGAAATAATAATCAGCCTTTTACTAAATTCAACATTAATCTAATAATGCTTAATGTAGATGTAAAATAATACAGTAACCTTTTTAGCACATTTATTATGATTTCAGATAAATGTGACCTACTTGAAAAAAACAGCTTAATGTTACAGTAAAATATATCCAGTAAAACCTTATAGTTGAACAAAGCCAAAACACAAACTCTTTATTATCTCAATGCTAATAACTCAAGAAAAGAGGCAGGCAATCTGCTCTGACTGTCCCTGCTGTTTTGGCTTGCTTCTATTTTTCGATCTGAACTAGTCTGGCCTTCAGCAATTTTCCAGTTTATCTGGAGTGTAACAAATCCTGACTGTCAACGCTGGCTGAACAGATGGTATTTAACCCAATCGAAAGTTCACAATGAAGATTCAAAGCAGAGCTGCGGTCCACAACCTTTTATTGAACCCGTTTGGGTACCAAGTGCTTCGTAACAATACATCCAACAACAGCGATTAGCATTTGTGCCCGGCCACATGCAGATGAAGGACTCTCACCTGTGTTGTAGTGTTTGGTGCAGTAGCGCAGATCCTTCTCTTCCTTCAATATAAACTGAGGTAAAGTCAGTCCGTCTGCTACCTGCACAGCTCCCTTCTCGTCCCACTCGAATATAAGATCGTTCATCGTGTAGCCAACTAGAGAAAGAACAACAATAGATAAGCCTTGTCCATGACAGAGAAAACAAAGATTCATTATTTGTGCAGGTCTGAAAATGGTTTCTGCATCTATTTTAGTGCATTCTCAAACTTGGAGAGAAATGATCTAAACACACACAAATTGCAGTCTATTACTGATTACAGATTACGTGATTGGTTAGTAATCTGGGTTACTCATTGTGACTGCTTTTTAGATTATTTATTTGACTTGTTATAAATGTACCCCCAAGCCTACCAAATTGATATATAAAAAACAAAGTAAAAGACAATATATTCTATTTATTTGTTTTTTGTTATAAAATAGAGCCGTCAAACAATTAATCGCAATTAACTGCATATAAAACGTTTTTGTTTACATAATATATGTATGTGTACTGTGTTTATTTATAATGCATATATATAAATACACACATATACGGTATATTTTAGAAAATATTTATATTGCAAATAAATATATTTAATATATAAACATACATTTTTTCTCAAATACATAGTATAAATATATATACTGTGTGTATTTGAATGTAAACAATTGTTTTTTATTTCGGATTAGGTTAATCAAGATTAATCATTTGACAGGACTAGTATAAACATTATAAAATGCAATAAACATTAGTAAGCTGATAAAAAAAGCTAGAAATAATAAAAAAAAAAAATATATATATATATATGTATAATAAAAATCATTTTAAACATTTGGACATTAAAAGAGTTAATATTTTAATTGTTAATACCTGCATGTCAGTGTGACCATTTACCAATATCAGAGAACTGTAATCATGCAAATGTGTGAAACTGTTTAAATATACAAGTTCCAGGTGGATATTTCAAGTACATATCTTATTTTTAAGGGGGTTTGGCTGACAAAAATATTTGGGAATCCCTGTATTTTATGAACAAACTTGAAAGCATTACAAGTATTCCTAGTTCTACACATAGATCTAACCACAGCTTGCATAATTATTTGTTTCATACATGGTGTAATTGCTTAAAATGTGCTTTTTAGTCTCCAATTCAAAAGCATGGTTCAAAATGTATCTACATTTGTAAATATAGTCAAAACTAAATGAGGTGACAGAAGCATCAGTTTAAAACCGATTTAAACCGAAATTAGTAATCATTTATCATCATTGTGTGCATCCCAAAAAGTATCTGGAATTTGATTATGAGCATTTTAAAATGTACTATACTCTAATTATAAGTAGTTCATTTTTGAAATCTGATTACCTAATCAATCAATTACTACCCAGCACTAATGAAAAATCAATAAATAAAACTCACAGACCACAATCAAAGCTAGTGCGTTTGCCTGCTTGACATGTAGAAAATTTGAATGGGAGAAATTTGTTCAAATATTACATAACCCCCTCCATCCCCCCATTCAGAAACTCTCTCCCCCTCAAAAAAAACCCTGCCACATCCGTCCCGTCACTCCTGGTCATCATCATTTTCAAAAAGCTTCAATCAAAGAAAGTTGTCCATGCAGAAACACACTATAATTTGGCAAATCTGAGAATCAGTTGTAAATAACAGAGAAGTATAATGGCAGGAAGGGCCGGCGCTGGCTGTGCTCGAATCGTCTCTCTGCTGACTGCTGAATCTACTTGAAGGTGGCCTTAAATCACTACGCTCTTCATTTGCTGGTGCCAGCCAGTACAACATCCATCTCTGCACCACTGAATAAATCCTCTCCATCTGGCTGAAAGGATCAGGGCATACTTACAGCTCTCCAGCTGCATTATACAGGTCTGCACATCCATAGGGAAATTCTTCAGGTCCATGGGGCAGGCCAGAATCAGTGTTATTCTGAGAACAACAACAGCCACCATCAGCATCAAACTCCACAACAGATCAAATTAAACAACCCTTACCTTCCTCCGCTTTCACTGGTCTAACCATGCAAATTTAAAAGAAAACCTCACCCAATCAATTTGTTTCTATTATTATATAACATTATATATACATATTTTTTAATTTTAGTAATTGCATTTGTAATTTGTATTAATGTTAGTACAGTCCAACAATAAATTCTGATTAATTGCACCCAAAATAAATGTTTTTGTTTACATTATATATGTTATATTTACTTTGTATAGTTAATATGAACATAAATACACACAAATGGAATATTTATACTGAAAATATTTGCACATGTAAATATATACGTGCATGTGTGTCTATTTATATAAACATAATAAATATTATGTTAACGCAAGAGTCTTATCGCGCAATAAAAAAAATATTGCCGTTAATCTATTCACAAAGTTGGTTTGGGAGCTGGGTTTATAATACGCAAGCTATGATGACTTTCGCCGGTTTCACTGCACGCGTAAGCAGCATGTATTTGTTTCGGCACCCATGTTAACGGATGACAGCTCTCACACAGCACGCAGGGGCGGCGCTTCAGCATGTAGCAGGAGCAGAGCGGAAGTAAATAGAATAATATAAACAGTCGCATTAACAAAGTATGCTGGCAAAGACATAAATCAAAGCACATGGTACACAGGTTTCGGAGAAGAACCCTGGAAAATACGATAGGAATAAGATGCTTGTCTATAGTCTACTGCAGTACAAGCCGCGGTTCAGCTACGCGTGACAAACACTGCCAGTATGAAAGCACAATCGGCGCGCTGCTCCTGCTCTGCATACGCGCGCTTACTGGCGTTACACCTTGACATTTTAGCGCGGATGTGTTCCTTAATTGCACTGTAGCCCTATTCAGACGGGATTAGTTTTCTAAACTACTTCTTATCACCAGTCGACCGTATATATATAATCTCTGCTTTTAAATCAACAAACAAAGATGTTTAATCAATGCATTCTTTTTTTAATCAACACTTGAATGTGGGTGAATAATCAAAAAAGCAATGCTTGGTTGAAAAAGCTGAGAAAACCATGTTTTTGTTTTGGATCAGATTCAGAATGACTCAGAATGATTGCTTTAATCAACACCTCCAAAAATGTGCACTTCTAAACCACTTTCAATGGTTATAACGTTTGGCTGTTTTAATTTATATGCTGTTTAAGACTTGATGATCATGCTACTTATCATATGCATCTTTTTACATGAGATTGCTTCTTTCTGCTTCTTCTCTGCAGTGTTTTTATCCTGAGATTCAGTACATGTCCAGAAAATGTGTAATAGGACCCCCTAGCATATAACAGTGTCGACATACAGAAATAGTGGGAAAAGCGTTAAGTGTTGACCAGTGTATGGGAGGGACATAATCTAGTTCAGAAAAATTAAACATTTTAAAAGGATTCAAAATACAAGAGTCTAAGGTGCTCCTTTCTCATTGGTTCCCACTTTTTTGGGATCGGAAACGCTCTAAAACGACATCTTAGCCAGAAACTAAATAAAATGTGGCGTCACGGGAAGTAAGGGGGCAAGTCCAGGCAAGGACCTAATACCTTTTACCGCTACATCTATTTAGGATGATTTTCGATTTTATTAGATTTCATGTTTACTTCAAACAACGCTAAACGTTTTTAATGGTTTTAGTTTTGATTAACAATATCAACACTGCACCGATAACTTAATTTCAGTCATCTGCTGTTTTTCTCTGATAATTTCCACCTCTGCTGCAGATCTCAAATCGAATATGGTGCAAGCCGTTTTGGTTTTATGAGACACCTGGTTATGAGACACTGGAGAACCAATAATGTTTGATGTTATTGATGTCCAACCTGGAACAGAGATGCCAAATTTGATTTGAGAGCTGCAGAGGAAGAGAGGATTATTAGTGAATAACGCAAACCTCATTCTGTTCTTCACTTCGGATGGCTAAAAATACAGTGCTGAAGTTAGACGGACCATTTATGTGGTGCCTTTTGTCAGCTTGTGGTTATTATGATGGAAATAACAACATGCAGGACTGGGCCAACACAAAGACGTGCAACTAATGAGAGATTTTTCATACGTATACCTTTAAGAAACTGTATTAAATCTATGCTTATTAACTCTGTCTCGTACAATTCAAAAGCTAGGTAAAAAAAAAACAACAAATCTGATTTGAAACTCACTCAGGGCTATAATCATGTCACTATCACAGGATAGTTTGTTATTTACCTGCAATGTTCAATTTAACTGTGCGCGGTGGCTGGTGCAATTTAGAGGGACTTCACAGTTAAGACCAAACCGATCTGAAAGGTTCATTTGATAGTGTCAAGTTAAGAGATGAGGCTTCCCAATCCACACGGCTATTCACTACATCTCCAGTCCTCTTTAATGATAAGGCATCATGTGAATTTAGAAATTGGAAACGCGCTTAGAAGGATATTCATATCTTTTAGGCTTTAAGCCATTTCATTTTTTAATAATACAAGAATATACTTTACAATTAAGCAAAGATGCTGTGTAGATTTCAAAAACATACAAAAGTTCGGGGTTAGCGACCAAGCCTGGTCCCACTTTATATTTAGTGGCTTGACTACTATATACTTGCATCAAAAAATAAGTACAATGTATCATATTGTATTGCAAAACACTCGTTTCTTATTGGCTCCCACTTTTTTGGGAACGGAAACGTCACATGTACTTATTGTGTTCATATTGTATTGCAAAACACTTTTGCTGCTATTAAGGTGGGATATGGGTAAGGTTAGGGACAGGTGTGGTGGTATGGGTAGGTTTAAGGGTGGGTTAATTTTTTTTTAAACCATTTATTAAGGCATTTATTTAAACAAAAATAAAGTAAAAAGAGAAAAATTGTGAAATATTATTACAATTTCGAATAACGTTTTTTGTTTGAATATATGATCCTTTTAAATCATTTTAATATTCCAAATTGCTGATAAAAAAGCATTTCTAAACCTGTTCAATTAATGCATTCTTGCTGAAAGCCAACAATTTAAGTAGTAAAGTAGTAGCACATAATGTAATGTACTTGATAACACAGTCTTTTACATTAAAAGAAACATGCAAATTGTTTTACAATTGTACTACAATATTTGTTAGCTTTCGAATGTCGCCTTTTGTTGATTTTAATAATTATTTATTTTATTATATTTATTAATTTATTTTCTGCTGAAAATTCTAGAATGCGTGGCCCCACTGTGACAACTTACACCATATAGTCTGACAACATGACCCTCTACTAAGCCATGTTATCCAAAAGGTCAACGTGTGTTTAATGAACTGTATGTCATTTTTTCAAAGGGCAAACAGAAATAAACCCACCCTGAGAAATACAGACAGCAGCTGTGACAACAAGCCTCCCTACAAGAGTCCCGAACACTTTAATTTAATGCATTATTGACAGAATTAGATTAGATATTGTCCTCTCACCTTATACTGTACAAAACATTCCCATTTTTGGAGATCCTCAAAAGCTTGTTGTCAGTAGTAACCTCGTGGAAATTGGCTCCCTTCTCGTTGGCAAAGAACAGATCGGGTTTCCAAATGGAGTCCAACATAGAGGGATCAAGGTCAAGGGAGTCATCGGGGTACTCGCTGTAGGCCAGCCGAGGGTCATTCCACTGCTGTCTCAGGAAAATGTTCACTCTGTAATCCTGTTGGGTGCACAAAGACAGCCATGACAGCAGATCAGAGGTGAGGAAGCAAGACCAGCACATTTTATCAGCTTTGTTTGTGACTTATCTCAGTCCAGGTAAATTCAGTGTCGTCTCAGTATATATTTTGCCTGAGATAATTGTTATCCATGGAGGCAGACTGGTGATATGTCTAGCAGACACCGTTAAGCAGTGGCATTTGGCCCCAACACACCGCCATTATTGTCAATTCTTCTCCAAAACAGGCATGCGGTTATATCATTTCAGGGAGACCATTAAACTGTCTGGGCACTAATGCACCTTGGGATGATCGGCACAGCACAGAATATAGTGGATGACCTTTGCAATGGCAATCGGCTTCAACATGCAAGGACATTTCAGGGCAATTATCCTAATGTAAGGTGACCGGTTCATCCCAAGGATCGCAAAATATTTTGATGGAGGAGAATCATCTGTCTCAGGTTATTAGATTTGCCTCTCGGAGAGCGCAGCCACCATAGCATGGGGAAAAGAACAAGTTCCATCGATTTTACTTTGTCAATATTTCTCCTTTATGATAAACAGCCCACGGACGCAAAATGAACCCTGCAAAAACAACAGAGCGATACTTCATTACGGGTTGCATTATCTCAGGTGGTATGTAAGCACATCTCTTCTCCTCAGCAAACGCAAATGACAAGTATTTAACACTACGAATACATGTGACCCTGTACCACAAAACCAAGTGTCAATTTTTAATAAATAAGATTTCCATTGATGTATGGTTTGGTAAGATAGGACACTATTTGCCTGTGATACAACTATTTGAATATCTGGAATCTGAGGGGGTGAAAAACTCAATATCGCAATAAAAAAACTGCCTTTAAAGTTCAAATTTTAAGTTCTTAGCAATGCATATTACTAATGCAAAATTAAGTTTACAGTATTAAATGTACAAACGCACAAAATTTTGACCCATACAATGTATTTTTGCCCATTGCTAGAAATATACCCCAGCGACTTAAGACTGGTTTTGTGGTCTAGCGTCACATATGACTATAGCAAAATGAGAAAAACCTCTTGCTCTGCTGCGGTTAACTGACATCCTTTACTACAACCAAACAGTCAAATGCTCCCCTTCAGACATATAGCTAGTTTCCGACAGAATGATTTTGCAAACAAGCAAGGAGTGGGCGCACATTCATCAGCTTTTTTTCCCTGATTTGATTTCTCTAGGCTAAGGAGAGTGATTTATGGCAACAACCCACTCATAATGCGATTCAAGCCCAAGGCCAGATCCTATCCTGACGGTGACATATTAGAAAAAGTTTGCACGACTCTCAACTCTGCTAACAAATGACGGACGTTGAAATTTACGCGTTCGAGCTTCCTGAAGAAAACGAAAGAGCCGGAGGGCTAATTAAATAGTCACTCGCATATCCCATGGGCCCCCGTGCCTTACAAAAAGGGTAAACAATTAGGACAGCGAAAGGCCGGGGGGAACGGCGGTCTCGGTAGTGGCCGGAGTCGCTCGGATCATTACTGGATGAAACATTGTTCTCGGCTGCCCTATAAGCACTAAAGATTTATCGATACGGCTGGCGTTACCTGCTCCTGCCCCGCCACCCCGCCGCCACTTGCTCAGTGTGAACACGAGCATGAGCAACTCGGATCAATTCCGCTGGTTATGGAGGAAAGAAAGAGTGGAAAGCGCTGCATTTGTTCTGCTTGAGGGGCTTCTGCAAGCTGCTGAAGTTTCGGAGCTGTTCAGCTGGTGTCAAACTGGAAATCTTGGCATTACTTATTTTTGTGCACATAAAGGCTTAAGAAAAAGTATGACCTTCACCAGATCACATTTGGGGAGCGAACTGCATGGAATGCATGGATATTTAAAGCACTTTAAAAATAACATGGCCCGAGAGGTATTTTCGGACATATAATCCATATATAATCAATGGGTTCACATTTTCAATTTACCGTCTCTGCTCAAGAATGACATTTTTACTAATGGTCTGTTTATTAGAAGCTTGTGCAGCTGTTTTGTCGCCTGCTGCTTTAAATGCTCAAGCTCTGAATGGTTCATCACATTGAAAGTCCTTCCTCTTTGTCTTTATCATTCTAGTCACCTTAAAAAGAACCTATGCCAGAATTTATATAAAATACATTTAATTTATACTAAGCAAGTTTTAAATCCATTGATAAATTAATTGACATATCACTTAAGACTTACTGATATGAAATCATAATGACATTTTCCTTGGAGTATTTCACTCCACAATGCATGTTTCTTAATATCTAAATGTGTTTTGTTTTTTATAATGTAACTATTGATTAGTCTTAAAAAGCGAGATATTTAAAGTGTATTTGCAATATTTCCACTTTAGCACAATCGTATATACTTCAATATCTTATTTGGATCCCAGCACTACTTAGAGCACATGATTTAGCAGACTTTAAGTATACCAGTTTATTACAGCAAAAGAACAATTGCAGAGGACTTCTATTAAGCACATAACTATGTAAATGGATTTAGCATATTTAGCATGAAATGTATGTCAAATGTACTTATTTTTCACCAGGGAAGTCATGGGAAGGAATTGATAATTCAATTAAAATCTGGATTGAAAATATTAAAAGCTATGAATAATTCTTGAAATAAACAGAAAAGATGTTTTACAAAATGAACAGGCATATTATAATTGCATGTCCATTTTTCAGTTCAACTTCTCATTTATATTAACAGTCATTTGTATTATATATGATATAGAATATCTCCTATCAATTTACAGCCCATTTATCACCAAAAAGTATTGGGTTATATATCATGTGCATCACATTAAACCGTATACTCACCATTGTCGTTTCAGCAATGGATCCAAAACTGTTAATAAAAATGTTGCATGTTACGTTCACAGGTGGACCTGTGGGAAAAGAAAAAAAGAAAAACAACAAAAAACGGCAACAAGTTAACGGATACTGATAAAATTAAGCAAGTTTCCCTTTAAATTTTAATCATACCAAACATGATCTTTATTAAGAAACAACTACCAATACTAACAAAAACTTACCTGCTGACGGCTAAATAAACACTTTGTCGTTGACATAAAGCATGTGAATCAGATTTTAAGATATGAATTATCTTACAAAACAAAACATAACGTATGAAAACGTATTATTACAGGAGCCTTCTGTAAAGACAAGGACCAGTAGTTTTATTATCAGGACAAAACAAACCCTCAAAGACAAGCCTTTACTGTTGTAGAAACATCACACGTAAATCTCTTTGTTTGTGCGCAAATGAAAACCTGCAGACATAGAGATGCTGAACAGAAACCATACTTCTGCTTGTAAAAGAACCAAGCGATCCATCACATATGGCTCTGTAAACACAGAAAGGGGGATATTCTGAGTGACACGGCGCTCATGGCCTCGTAAAGACCCTGTCAGGCTTCTCCAGGCTTCTGATTTAGTTAGATACAGAGCTGCAGAACAGCATTGAGAAACCCTGAACCCCGTTTCTCTGCCTGCTGACGAGCCACACGCAGCATCCTAAGGTGCTGAACGAGTAGATTACTGCAAAGAAACATATTGCAATCTGCAAAGTCTGGCAAAAATGTATTAGTCATTCTATAAAGGCTGCAATTTCAAAACTATTACCTGGAAAGAAATCCATCTTGCATGTACGATTTGGCAAAATGTTACTGCGTATAGTGTTTTTTTTTAATTGAGGAACAGTTCTCAGTCAGGGTCGTGGCATATTTACTTTTGGACAAGAACGAAAATGAGGCTGAACAGAGCATTCAATGGATTATATGGATGTTTAAATATTGTAGTTAATGAAACTAGTTGTGAAAACTACATGGTCTAAGACAGTGCGTAATCCAACCCTTCACAGCATCAGAGTTAAATTCAATTTGGCGCATAGCCTGACTTATATCTCCTATTCGAAAATAAGCCATGGTTTTACTAGTCAGTGTGTAGCAACCATGTTTTTATGGCAGAGTATCACTTGTATGGCCATAGTTTTACTACATATACCATGTTTAATGTTTAAAACAGCTCTGCTTCCAAACCTAGAACAGCTTCATTGCCTACTAATCTTCTAAGGGAGCATCCTATCCATAATAAACCAATTTGTGACAATCCTGGTACCATATAAGTATTCCTTATGAAGACTCATAATTGACTCGTAATTGATTCCGCTTAGCTAACAACACACTCTAACAAACTAATATAATTCCAGTAAAATTAAAGGTTTTATCAAATGTAATATGCCATTTTATAAGAATATTCAGTACTGAATGAAATCTAGCATTATTTATCAATAATTTTGGTCAGCCATCTTGGATTTACTTTTTCACTCATTGTCGTGTATTAACGCTGAAGGTCACACTATCTTTGACCCTCCCTGCACATCACTCTTCAAAGTCACGCCTCCTCCAAAACCTATTACACACGACACAGGGAGAGCCAAGGCTAACTGCGTGAGCCGGGTGCACAGGAGTATGCAAACACACACACTGACAGGCAATTAGAACAGTCTTCAGGGGGAGATATGATTGGACAAAGATTTTACTGTCCTTCCACAGACGATAAATATGTTTAAATAAATAAATAAATAAATAAAGACCACTTAACTTAGTGATTGCTATCAAGATACTTCAAAAGACTTCTAGCCATCACACAAACTGCCTATACTTTATATAGGGCTGCACAATAAGTCGAAATGAAATCGAAATCGTGAACCTGTGAACAGAACCTGTGATTGTCGTGCATATTTTTCAGCGAAGCACGGTTCTGTGATCAGTAGTAAATATACTAGGGTTGGGACTCGATTAAAAAAATTATCTAATTAATTAGAGGCTTTGTAATTAATTAATCGAAATTAATCGCATTTTAATCGCATATAAATAT
>JAUCMT010000026.1:15116791-15132144 GCA_032357475.1 Enteromius thamalakanensis
TATAAATGTGCCCCCCTTAAAAACACACTGGCCCCACCTCGGCCCCCCTTGTGATTTTGGTCTAGAACCGCCACTGAGCATAAGCACAAAACAGCATATTAGAATAAATTCTGAATAATCATGTGACACTGAAGAGTAATAATGCTGAAAATTCAGCTTTGTAATCAAATAATAAATTACATTTAAAAATATATTAAAAATAGAAAAAGTTATTTTAAATTGTAAATATATTAAACAATTTAACTGTATTTTACTGTAGTTTTAGATCATCTACAAGTGTAGTAATTTCAACTCAAGTCAATATTTCTTATCTGTGCATTTATTTATTGGCAAAGTAGCAATCAGTATTGCAAAATTAACTTACATATTTTTTGCTGTTTGATGTCTGAGTTTGATTTGTAATGTATGATTTATCCTGCTCTGCTGTTTTTGTTTTTTTTGTCCCGTTCAATTTAAATTATGTGAGAAACATTCCACATAATTAATTGGCCACTCAAAGACATTGCTTAGTAAGTCACAGGAAGCTCTTATCTGATATGCACATTGAGTTCGAGTCTAAACACTATTAAATAACATTCACTGGCTTCCTTCCTTGGCTTTCAGTGACCTACAAAGACATCAGATGATGTTAGGCTCTGCTTGAATCATTTGTCTCCCACGCGGAGGCTGGAGAGACTTAAATCTCACAGAATTCATGCAT
This sequence comes from Enteromius thamalakanensis, assembly GCA_032357475.1. Classification (NCBI taxonomy): domain Eukaryota; kingdom Metazoa; phylum Chordata; class Actinopteri; order Cypriniformes; family Cyprinidae; genus Enteromius; species Enteromius thamalakanensis. The sequence goes on from JAUCMT010000026.1 coordinate 15,117,492, forward strand.
TGCACCCATATGCAGTGATAGAGTTTTGACACGTACGTGAATGGACTTGACAGCTCTTACTTCCTGCAGCATATGGATTGTACGAAAGCAGGCTCCGCATGGATAGAATCTGATCCGGTCTTTCATTAATGCCATCTTAGGGATTACTCATTGGTTATTGGAGGTTGAGAGTAGGCTTGTTTATATTTGAATAATCTGAAGCGAAGCAGAGTTCAGTCACATGGGGTAGCGGGCATAATCAGGACATTAGTGAGTTGTAAGTTAGAATCTCCAGTGCTTGGAGTCATCAATCACAAGACCGTGAAGTAGTGACAGTGATATATGCTTCTATTCTGTTCCTCTTTTTTGGCCTTTAAGTCAGTAAAGTTGGGCTTAGCTCAAAACTCACGACTAGGAGTTTCCTATTAACAGATCTACAGCTGTAGAGTGTTATCTATGTCTGATTTCTGCCACAGATTAAAGCAGCCTGGAAGCTTGAAAACAACTTGTCTGCCAACAAAATGCACTTTTACAGAAATTTAACGCTGATTAAAGGAGAAAACCAGTACAAAACCACATTATTGTTAATTCGCTATGATAAGCCAACAGATCATTATTGGAGCTGCCGAGATAAGTTTAAGAAGAAATTTAAGCATTTATGAATTAATTAATAAAAGGTCACTGCGAATATCAGTGATTGCAATTGTTGCATGATGCATCCACACCACTAGGTGTCAATATATAAGACAACTATCATATCAATCTAGCATTTATCTAAGCAGATTTTGGATGTGATTGAAGTTTGTTAAACATTTCATGGCGTTGACTATTATAAACCTGTTTCATTTGGAAATGACCTCAAGTTTATTGCAAAATATGCACATACAGTACTGCGCAAAAGTCTTAGGCCACTAGTATTTTCACCAACAAAAGTGAGATTATTGTCTGCACAAGGACAACAGCCAGAAGTGCTCCACACGGAGATCGGATCTGATCATCATCAGTCTGTCTGGAATGACATGAAGTAACAGAACAAACTGAGACAGACTAAATTCAGAAGAACTGTGGCAACGTCTCCAAGATAAAGAAAACAGTTTTAGACACTCATGTAAAAATGCTGTAAAATGAGGATGCCTTCAAAAATAACACCAGAAATATATTTAATTTATCAGTTAACTTCTATTAACTAAATCAAATAAATATTTAGTATTTCAGCTTTTGGTAAAACAGCTTCTGTTCCAAGGTACGCTTGCCCATAAGATAGAAAAACCAATTTAAAACCATTTTTTGTTGGTGAAAATATTGGTGGCCTAAGACTTTAGCACAGTACTGTATATAGACATTTTTAAATATTTCGAGAGCACACCCTGCTGAAGAAAACAGCATATGCTGGTTAGGTAGGTTTTGAAGATGGCATGCTGGTTTAAGCTGGTTTATGCTGGTCTTTGCTGCATCAAAGCATCAAAAGTACCATAAACCAGCAAAAGTACCATCTTAAACCAGCGTAAACCAGCAAAACGACCAGCTTAAACCATTGTCCTCTCAGGTTCAAAACCCACATAACCAGCATATGCTGTTTTTTTTTAGCAGGGCAGGTATCCACAATGCTAAATAGTGGGTGTGGCTAAATAGCTTTGCTAGCTACAGCTCTCTTATTGGTGGATCTTCTGTACAGAATCATGGGTAATGTAGTTTTTAACCCTGAATTCCACAATTACTTAAAAATATATATTTTGAAAAAATTGAACAGATTGCAAATGCTAATGATTAAAAACCTCTGTTAAAGTTATTGTTAAAAGTCAGTTTCTCTATGGAAAAAATTAATAGCATTTTTACTTCTGAGACATCACTGTTGCATTTCATGGCACATGGGATCAATGTTCAGGACCTGTTTGAACACAGTCATTACTTGTGCAGTTTGGTTTAATAGCGCTACAGTGGTGCAGAAATGACACTTTACAGTAGCTTTAATCAGGTCAAACGCATGCAAGCATACAGTAGCATCATTAAATCATTGTTCTTAAGCTCCCTGCATCTCTTTCTGGTGGGATGGAGGTAATAAGATCCATAACAGCAGCAGCGGGGGAAGTGAGAGCTGCCATGAATCGCTGACAGGATGTAAAGTGATGTCTTTGTGAATGCGGTGCCAAGACTTCCCTGAAAGTGAGGCAAATCAAATCTGGGAAATAGCTTCCAGGAGCTGTTTAAAGGTGACAGTGGTGGCACTTTTCTCTTCTCACCAAAACCCCGGAGCGCTGGCTTTTTTCCCTTCTTCTTTTATTTCCCCTGCTGGTGCTCCAGGACTCACACAATGATTAATTTCCTTTCTCAAAAGCACAATCTTGCGACGTCTACTAGAAGAAGCTTCCTCTGCTTATGTCAATCACTGCAACCGGTCCAAACACTTTCACCTGACTTGACACGCAATATTTAGATTGTCATGCAAATTAGCAATGCAAATGTATGCGCTCAAACCCTTCTTGATATTCGGCAGAGTTGGTGTGACATCTAAAGATGAGCGATTAGTGACAAGACTGCTTATCCATCATTATGTAATATTGTGGAGGGACCATCAGTCATCTTTATATAATCTGCTACCTTGAGGGAGAAATGGCATGTGGCAGACCAAATGAAAAGCAATGACCTTCTTAAGTCATTAATGTAGTTCTCGCATAAAGCTTTGATCAAAGGACATGACAAATTACAGTTGCTTTTTTATCATTTGCATCTGCTATGCTCAGTGAAATAACTAATTTTATATATCATTTGGCTTTGGAATCATTTCAAGGTTTTATTAAAAGATATTGCATTATTTATGAGTCATTTTGCACACTCAAGCAGATTAATAACTGTATTAATAAGAAAACAAAATATAAAAAGTATATGTGTGTGTGTATATACAGTGAGGTCAATAAGTATTTGATCACCTTGTGATTGAGCAAATTCTCTTACTTAGAAATCATCGAGGGGTCTAAAATTTTCAACATAAGTGCATTTCCACTGTGAATGTATTTGGGAATTACTGTGTCAAATAAGTATTGACCATTATCAGAAAATTGAAGAGGCTAATGATAACTGTCAATGTCTCTCGGACTGGGGCCCCACGGAAGATCTCCCTTTGTGGGGTATCAATGATGCTAAGAATGGTGAAGAATCAGCCCAGAACTACACGGGAGGAGCTGGTCAATGCCGTGAAGAGAGCTGGGACCATCGTTTCCAATTCTACTATCAGTAATACACTAAGACGTCATGGTTTAAAATCTTGCATTCAAGATTTAAGATTCTTTATTTGTCACATGCATACATGTACAACACCCAGTGAAATGTATTTTGAACCACTCCCACTTTGTGCAAATAACAAAGGAAACAAAAGAAATAGTCTATAAAAAGAAACAACAACAGAGGAAAACAGAACCTTGATATGCTTCGGGTGTGTCCTTTGGGTCATTGTCATGTTGGAAGACCCAGCCACGGCCTCTTTAATCTTTAATGTTCTGACTGACGGAAGGAGGTTTTTGTACAAAACATAGCCCTAGGGTATTCGTCCTGCCCCCTGCGCAGAAAAACACCCCCAGAGCTTCCAGCTCCATGCTTAACTGTAGGTATGGTATTATTGGGATGATACTCATCATTCTTCTTCCTCCAAACACGACGAATGGAGTTAAGACCAAAAAGTTCTACTTTGGTCTCATCTGACCACAGGACTTTCCCCCATAACTCCATTGGATCATCCAGATGGTCCCTGGCAAACCTCACACGGGCCTGGACATGGGCTGACTTAAGCAGGGGAATCTTTTGTGCAATGCAAGATTTTAAATCATAATGTCTTAGGCCCGTTTTCACAAACGGGACTTAATTTAAATAATGCCTAGTCCTGGCTTAAGCTAAGATATTAACAAAAATACCTTATAAGAAAATATTACAGGTGAGCATCTTAACACAGAACAATGACACTGACATATTTTAAGATATGTCAGAGCAAGATATTTTCATCTGAGACCGCTCAAACATGCAATTTAGTCTGGGACTACCTTGTCTGTGAAACTGGGGGTTAGTGTATTACTGAAAGTAGCCTTGGAAACGATGGTCCCAGATCTCTTCACCACATTGACCAGCTCCTCTCGTGTAGTTCTGGGCTGATTCTTCACCATTCTTAGCACCACTGATACCCCACGAGGAGAGTTCTTCCATGGGGCCCCAGTCTGAGGGACATTGACAGTCTCTTCCATTTTCTGACAATTGCTCCAACAGTTGTTCTTTTTTCACTAATCTGCTTGGCAATTGCCCCATAGCCCTTTCCAGCTTTGTGAAGGTCTACAATTTTGTCTCTTGTGTCTTTTGACAGCTCTTTGGTTTTGCCCGATGCTGTACTACTATATAGTACGCGAAAAACAGCATGCGAGGCGAGTAGTATGTCCAAATTCATGGCATTCAAAATTTAGTAGGCGAGAAGTACCCGGATCACCTAGGCTACTACTTCCAGCCGAATTCTGTAGTTAGCATACCATGGACACTTTCATATCCCATAAGGCTCTGGGAGAGGTGGCGTCATATTTAAAAAATGACGGAAAGTGAAGATGCGGCTCTTTTAAGTGTAAGCACCTCAGGAAAATAAACGTTGTTTGTTGTGATTAAATTACACTTAACACATTCTAAATAAACGTATGACTTATTGAAAGTTAAAATTTTCGCGCTGTTGTGACGATGCGTGACACGTGACAACATCAATATGGTTGATCAAAATTCAAATTTGTTCTACAAAATGTTAGAAGGGTCAACCATAATTTTTTACAGGGTGTTAAAAACTTGGCTAAAGTTTTTGTAAACTATAAAATAGCATGTTATTTACATATGTAGACTACTTTGTTGGGCGGAGGAGGCTGCTTGCGCTCTGCTTACGCGTGCAGTGTGAAACCCGACCTGTGAATGTAAAGCTAATCACCTCAGATACTGCCTCGTTGTGTTGAGAGCAGGGCTCTTGTAGTAAGCTAAAACTTAAAAAATAAAACCTATAAAATTATAAAAAAATACTTTTTTGTTTTCATTCAAAATGGTAAAAGAGAAAAGTCTAATTCAAAATATAAACAAAATCTGTAATAGTATCTCAATTATAATTTTAAAACAACACTGACTGATTAATTTGGTCAATTAGGTTGAGGATATATTCTTTCAAACTTTCAAAAGTTGAGTGAATGGAGTCGAGTCCTGTCACCTTGTTGGCATTGTGTGGCAAAAACAGTTTTACTTAGTCTTATTTTATGGACACTTTCATGTTCAGATTTCATGACCAGCCATCTGCTACTCTCTTTAACCTTTTCCAATTATAAGACATTTTGTTTTGTAGATTAAATTAATCAAAGATTGCAGCTAGACAACTGCAAACAGGCCGTTTCTACAATCTCTTCCGGTGTAATATTTTATCAGCATCAGCATAAAGGGATTTGGTTTTATTTTCGGATGAAGTATGTTGTTAAGGAAGACCAAATGTCACTGAATCTGATCCCTGATTGCTCATTTTTATAAGTTCAGGCTTAAGATTGACTGTAGTCTCTGAGGGCCTTGACATTTTACTGTAGAATGATAGTCACAAAAGCCTGTTTAAACAGTTGAACTGAATGAATCCTGCAAGGTCTGCAAAAACCTTTTTCAAGATGGTAGGTTATGTATTTTATGCTAGTACAATCAATACGTTTCGTGTGTGCGCGAGTCTGTTGTGTAGGAAAATCTTCACCTTTGGCATTAGACATATTTATAAACCACTGAGGATGCAGGCACTGTCTGTGACTTCTTGTTATGAGTTGCTCTTCTGTTTCGATGTGTTTGTTCATATTTTCGCCATCTTAAATATAAATAAGAGCCTTGTCTGCCAAGCCATAACATTTCTGCTTTTGCTGATCAGGTGAGCGCATGAAGGATTGTGCACTTCATTCTGAGGGTCAACCTGTTCGGACAAAAAGAGCTATTTTGGTTGGAGACCTGCACAAATGAAGTTCCTGTTTAGCTTGAGGGTAAACACAACTTGGAGACATATCAATGATTTGTTAACATTAGAGGGTCTCTGAGATGTCAGCACTCAAGGTAGATGCTCATATTGGACGACAGGAGAAAGGGTTATGTAAGATCAGGATACACACTGTGTGGATGATGCACTGACATGCCTGAAAATGTTTTTTTATGTTGCAACCATGACCGGTTGTGATGGGGACATCTTGAGTCGGTGCTTTTTTCTTTTCTTTTTATTCATGAAAATTGCTAAAAACCCATGACATGGCCTATTGTGTGTTTTGAAAGCACCATCAAGTTTAACTTGTAAAGTAATGCAAGTAATTTTTCAAAAGAGAGACAGAGGGATCAGGAAAACAATAGAAATGTCTAGAAAGCAAGTGCGTCCCCTCCTTTCCTGTGCTCGGCGGGCAGCAGCAGGATAAAAAGACTTTCTATTGTGTTTCTTGCTGCTTTTTTTCAAATTCTTACAACAAAAATATTGCACTGTTTTTGTGAAAATCTGGTTACACCGTGACATGGTTTCCTAGGGGATTTTTATATCAATGCTTGTTTTTTACAGCGAGAGTTGTGAGAGGACAGGAGGCAGGAATTCGTGTAATTTTGAGCTTTTGCAGCGTGAGATGGTTTACTTTATGCTATTACAAATGGCTCAGGTTCACCTTTAATACTTGTAAATCTCGGGTACAGGTTGAACATGGATATCTCTGTATCATAGAAGCTGTCAGCAGAGACCTTGACTGTAGTATCAAGGTTGCTGTTTTTGTTTAATTTCCCAAGATAAAAGGGTTATTAGTCATAATTAGGGTTGTAATGGTATTAAAATGTCTTATCGCGATTATAGAGACCCAGATAATCACAGCTATCAGTATTATAATGTGTGACTCTGGACCACAAAACCAGTCATTTTCAGTTTTTCAAAATGTTATCCTTCATCTGCAAGTATATATAAATATGCTTTCTGAAAGCAAATAAGCCTTTAAAAAACCTTTAAAATTTATGAAAATAATGAAATCTTGATAACAATTTTCACTGAAACCAGAATAATTGAACCAGTGAAAATAAAAACTTGTCAAATAATCGTTGCTATTGTTATAGCAATGATTTGGCAACCACAATTTTACATTTTCTTCTCTTCATCAGCTCCAGTGAGACTTCTGTCCCACTCAGTTTTTCCATACACACTAGATTCTGTCAGTGGTCCGAACGCTTGGTCTGGGTGGTCTGACTCTGTTCAGTAATTGTTTTTCTTTGATATTAGATTTTCAGCTTTGGCTGTGATGCGTTACTGGCCTGTATGCACTGGACAGTTTGGATTTGCAGAGATTTGGTAAAAAAAAAAAAAAGATCAACCAAAATCTGATCTGGCTTTCTGTTGACAAGATGCACCCATAGAAGCCTTTATTCTGCTGAGCAGTTTGTTTTCTCTCTGAAGTCTTGTTGGTGGACTGTTTCCACATTGTGTCTCTAGAGGAAATGACCTAAAGGTCCAGTTCCAGTGGCCTCAGTCTAGGACTGTGTATATCAATCCATATCCAATCCAAGTGGATAGTACAGTTTCCTAGTACATTTCGTTCTAATTTGCTTGCTGTGAGTTTTATTTTTATTAGTAATACTGTAGGTGCACATAAGGGGTTCTAGAGTATGACTCCTTACTCCAGAGATTAAATAAAAACAATCACTCATTTTGTTGTGACACATGACTGCGCTTAGCATAGAAACAAACTCTTATTTAAAACATTTGGTAATTATCCTTAAGTGAGAGCCAAAAAAAACTTACAAGGAAATGCACCCTGTTGGCCCATATTGTATTTTTTTCATCTGGTGAATTCTTGTATGGGGATTTAGCTTTGCTGCAATGCCCTACACACCACTGTCTGTACATATGAATTCATCAATAATGCTGAAAGTATCTGTTTTTTAGAACTATTTTTAAATGCATTATTTGGTAGTTACTGGTGTTAAATAAAAAGTATTATTTGTTGACTCTTTCTTTAAACGACTAGAGTATATAAAGGTTAAATCATGTTCTGTATTGTAGCTTTGTTACATGTTTATAATTAACTTTAAAGTCATGTTTTTCTCTTACCTCAACTTATCATGCTCATCTTTATGCCAAAAGCGGTCGTAATTTAGTTGAACGTTTTTTGTTTGTTTGTTTGTTTTTTTGGTTCTCTTTCTCTCAGTGTTAATTCACTTGTGTCCAGAATATGAACTAGACCATTGTATTCAATGATTCTAAATCATAGATCTAGATGTGATGCATACACATTCTCCTCTTAAAAGAGCACAGAGTTCATCCTCAAGGCTGTATGTGCTGTAACTGCCTGGACATGAAGCAAAGCTTTCATTCCATCAGACACTATAAAGGCCTTGCATGTTCTCTGCAACTATGCAGCCAAATGTACTGAAATTATTTGTCTTAATGAAATGTAAAAATATATATATATATGTATATGTATGTGTGTGTGTGTATACATATATGCATAAAAAGCAATGATATTGCGGTCAATCTACAGTATATATTCATTTTTAACTCTATAGTGCACAGTATATTTAGTCATCATCTGGTGAAAATGACTCTGATAACCAACTTTTTCTCTCAGTAACTTGAACATACACCTAAACCTACATCAGAATAAAGAAATGACCTGTTGCTTCTTCTGTTTGATTGTGATTGAATTTAAAGCTAGATTTGTCATTACGTTAATGAAGGACATGTAACTGAAACAAATGTATTACACTTAATATAATTATTACCAGTTGTAAGTCAGTTTGTATGCTTAAGGTTTCATAAAGTGACATAAAAAGTATTTAGTCCAAATACCTTTAGCTTTGATGACTTTTAAAATCAACCTGAAGCTGAATTGGTTAATTGTTGTTTATGGACATAACTTAATTCTATCTCTTACTGAGAATTAACTGCTCCGGGTGTGTGTGTGTGTGTGTGTGTGTGTGTGTGTGTGTGTGTGTGGTTGATCACTTCTCACTGCTGTGTGTGTGCTCTTGGATGGTTTAAATGCAGAGCACAAATTCCTAGTATGGTAAACCATACCTGGCTACGTCACGCCCTCCTCCTCCTGATTTCACAGTGCATGCGTCAGCAGGGTTTATTTTTTTTTGGTGCCCATGTTAACAGATGAGAGCTTTCACACCTTACGCAGGGGCAGTGCATAGCAGGAGAAGAGCAAAAGTGGCAGTGCACGACAAACGCTACCAGTATGAAAGCGCAATTGGTATGCGCTGATCCTGCTGTGAAGTGTGTAATTCACATACCTCAAAATAACAGGTGAAAATATGAGTCATTTTGGCAGTTTTTTTTTTATTTTGTCATTTATGTGACTTCCTCAGAAGCAAAGCTGTAAGGGAAATATTACCCTTGTGAGAGTTAGCATCACCCTTGTGGCTTTGACAACAAGCCAATAGGATTTTTTCCATTTGGCTTTTGAAATACTGTAGAAAGTAAGCTAAGTGCCCAACAAAAAGTTTATTCTTGGACGTTTTGTTGTTTGTGGTTATCTTCACAAATGAACCCAACATTAATACATTTTGAAGCCTGATTACAATCGGCAGAATTACACCAAATTCACCATAATCACATGACTTCAGTGTCACCACCAAGCCTCTGACAACTGTCTTCATTTAAGAAAAAAATACTGAGTACAATAGAACTACCAAGAGACATCCATCGTTTCACCTCTCCTCTTTTGCCATCAGGCGAATCCTTCTCCTTCTTCATGAAGAATTACTTCCTCTATTTTGTACAACTCTTGAAGCTGAGTTTGTGTAAGAGGTCACCCTACATTCCCGCGTGGCAGTAAAAGAGTGCTCTTATGTGTAGAGGGGTGGGAAAAGAAACAGAAGAACGGTTTGTTTACCAGCGGCGCTCGGAGAGCCAGAGTCCCTGCAGTCATGTTTGCCAAAGCCCTGTAATATTATTTTTGTCCTCCTGAAATAGGCATCATGTTGCCCATCATGTTAGGTCAGCACCATGAACACTAAACTCCCAGTTTTGAACACTGCACAGATGTGGTTTATTTATTGTTCAGTCCTGTGTGGTGTTTGTTTGGTCTTGTTTTTCACTTTTACTGCTTATGGATCAGTTCACTGTTAAAGCAGAAAACAGCATGAGCAGCAGAGGCAGAATGCATTTATGGTATTTAAAGGAAATTAAGAAAATGTCAAAATAAATTTTACACGTTATTTTTAGTAGCACAGTTCTCTAATGGGAAGGAAAGACTGATTCAAGTATATAGTTTAGTCTGTCCTGGTGAAGTTTTGTAGACTGGGGCTGCCCATACTTCCTGTGGCGCTACATTTTATTTCGCCAGCAAAGTTAGTCTGGCAAAGCTGACGTTTTAGAGCATTTCTGTTTCCAAAACAGATGAGAAACGAGTCTCCCCCCACTCCGGCACTAAGCAGTTCTGCGAATAGAAACCATACCTGCTTTCAAACATGGCGTGTACCGAGCAGCAACAATCGTTGGACTCTGCTGTTGCAGCTGTTTTGAGAAATTCTCACAAACGGTTTTCCTTGAAAATGGCGCAGAAGTAATTAAAGTAAAGACATTTTCCTACTGCTTTAATGAAGCTAGCTACAATTGGTTACAGTGGCTTCAGGTTCTGTCGCCATGCATACGTCATCGGAATGAGTGGTCTGATTGGTTGTAGATTTGTGCAGTAGTATACAGAGGCATCTGATGGACGCAGGTTAAGCCTGTAGTAAGGTAGCTTGGCTAGACTAAGCTCCTATGAGCTTTAAAGTCACGGAAGCTTGGCTAGAAGTTTTATATTGTTTTCACCAACATCTATTTCTTTTTTGTTTCTGTATTATCTCAATCAGTGAATCTAGGCTTTCTAGATTTCTAGAAAATTCCATCCTTCTTTCAATTCCAACTAAACTTTGATTTATTTAAGTGCCACTGTTGTGTAATGAAAGGTTCGTGTTTTGGGAGGCCCCAACACATGGTCAAAAAACAGTTTCATCGACTTAAGTTATGGATTTATTTTTACCTTAATTATTCAGCTCCCAAACAATTTGCAGACCGATTAATTTTTTTCAAACCCTTTTGCGTGACCGTAATCTGCAGTGATTGGTCCGATTTGTCTAATTTCCATCATGCCTGTTATATCTGATAAAACAGCATTTGAAAGGCAACGCTGAACAATGCAAGAAGACTGACAAGTGGGCAGGCAGTATGCTAATATTTATTGTTGATGTCAACATGAAACGGCTTGAGTTCATTTTAATGACCCAGATGACTTTCTTTTCGATTTACGCAATGCACTTGTTGTGCAGGATGTTTTTATTCACTTATTTTAATATTCACATTTGCTGTTACACATTGCATGAAAGTCATAAAATGGCAGGTTAAAATAATGTGGAATGGTTTGACTGTGCAATATATTTGAAGTAAGTCTCTTCTTTTGTGTGACATGATTATGGGTAGATTACATTTGTGTTCTTCTGCTCTTTATAGGAGTGAGAAACGGTATGTGGAGAAATACTGGAAGGAGGTGCGGGTCGGAGACTTTATTCGTCTGCGATGCAACGAGATTCTGCCAGCGGATGTTTTGCTGCTCAGCAGCAGCGACCCGGATCGCCTGTGTCACATTGAGACAGCCACACTGGATGGTGAAACCAACCTCAAGCAGAGGCAGGTGGTGCGCAGCTTTATTGACCTGGTGAGTGTTCAGGGCTGTGTTGTGTTTGTTGTGAAATCCTATAAGTAGAGTAAAGAACTGAATAGAAGCAGTTAAAGTGATTGTGTGTGTATTCAGATGGTCTGTGCTTGCCCCCTGACATAACTTCAGTCATTTCACACCACTCACCCAAGTCAAATATTCATTTCCCTTACTGCTCCTCGTTCTAGATGTGTTAGTCTTAAGTTGTCAACAAGAAAGAGAGAACAAAAAACTAATCTTAAAGAGCAGTGTAGCAAAAAAATATCTCGGAAAATGTTCCTTTTGCTATTTCTTCATCCAAAAATATAAATTATAAATCTTGAAATCTTGAATCTTTAAATATTCAAAGTCTTCCAAATTCATAAAAATATTTTTTATGAGGAATAGATTGAAATTTTGGAAAATTAGGTTTATTGGATGATGACAGGCTTTTCATTTTTGGGTGAACTGTCTGTTAATTGTTTAATTTTAAATATTTATGGGCCGGTTTCCTGGATAGCAATTAGATTAGCCAGGACTAGATCTTTGCTAATTTTGGACATTTAAGAATTTTTAGAAACATGTCTTACAAAAATGCTTTATCTGTGAGTGCTTTAAGATCAAAAACATCTCAGTGCAAGATTTTTCCAGTTTAGACAGCTCTTAACATTTATTTTAATCTATGACTAGTTTTAAACCTTGTTCGGGAAACTGCCCCTATATGTTTACACACCAAATTACAAGTCTGTTTTTGTTTGCAGGACTGCGAATTTGACCCATTAAAATACAACAGTGTTATTGAATGTGAGAAGCCCAATAATGACCTCAACAGATTTCGTGGGTACATGTAAGTATAATGCATTTATGTATTTTAAGTGCATTTAAATTATTGCTTAGTTTATGGCCCAACCTAATTATGATTAATCATTATTATTGCAGCTGAAATTTTACAGCTGACTTGATTAAATCTGTAAATTAAGATGTATAGATAATAATTTAATATCCCATCTGGAAATTTGTCGCCTTCATTATATTCAATGATTATCTTTTCTATAATCGATTTAGAGAAAACAGATCTTTTTTTTTTGCTGTGTTGTTTTGCTGCCACTGATTAAAATTCCATTAGCTGCCGAGATTCAATAACGGGATGAATGGTTATTTTGTGACCCACATAGATCCAGTTTAATATAGTTGTAATGGAGAGGCAGTGTGCATTTCTCTTACTCCAGCATTATTCCGGTGACTTTTTAACCCTGTTACTCTACCTAATTATTCTACTGTAGCTTATATTACCTCTCACCAGCAGAATTCTCTGTTGAAGTTTTATAGGAATTGTTCTTTGTTTGCTAGTGCTAGATGGAAGGAGGCTATAAATAATGCTGCCATGCTGCTGCTGAAGTATGTCAAATGCTTTTCCACCTTTGTTGTATGCTGGTGTATTTTAATGTAAGATTTATTCTCTAAGGGCCAGAGGGCAAAAATGTGTGATCATTGCTAATATTGACTCTAACAATTATTAATGCCATATTGCAAGTTCTACTAGACATTTTTCTAATTATCAGCAAAAATGCAGTAACAATTTCCCCTCCCCACTATGTTTCTAATGTCTAACATTAGTAAACATAAATATTGATAATATTTTGCATGCATGAAATAAATGTAGTCTCATATAATCTTTGTTCTCCTAGTGTGTACTTTTATACAGTAGATGTGTGTCATTAAAAAGACATGACGTTATGTCCCTATGTTATGTATTTTCTTTTTAAAGCATTATTTTAATGTATTATATGATGCATTTTACCAAAAAGTACAAAGCTGGAAGATGAGATTATTATTATTATTAAGGGTAGGTTTTCGGTTGTTTCATCATTTTTAATGTTATGATTTGACATAAAGGACAGTCTTGATATAGGCCAATTATTAAGCAATTGCATGTGCCATATCATTATCGAAAGTGGATATTGATAGAAGTAGCATCATTAAATTCTAAGAAGCACCTTTATACTTGATGATGCCAGGAGTCCATGTATTCTCACTTTTTTTTTTCTTTTCTTTTTTTTTCTTTTTTAATAAAGTCTTGTTTATCTGGTATTTAGATTTTCAAAGTGTAGATAAAGATTATTCATTGATTATCTTAAAGTCTAAAAAGGGTGCCTAACTCATATAGGTCAAAGGCTGGAGATTAGCATACATAATGTATTTGAACAGACTGCTGTAGCAGTAGTAGAACAAGAGCTTTAGCCAGGGCTGTGTAGGTTTGAAGTATCTCCTGTGTTTAGATGAAAACCTGCTGTACATGGTATGGCAATGACAGCCGGGCCGGTGAGTCAGCTGACAGGAACCAGAAGGATTATGACATTAATTTCCCTGGATGATGGAGAACAGATGCTTCTGGTGTGCTGCCAGCATTTTTTTACCACAAAGTGGCTTACCGGAGCAAAAGGGGGAGCATAATGCACTGTGGTCGCCAAGGACAGTGTCTTGTTGGAGTGACAGCTTATTGTATTAAGAGATCATCCCAGATGCCAAATATGTGCAGTGCAGGCTAAAGAGATGATACCTGTTGTTTTGATCCAGTCACCTTTATGGTAATATTATGTAACATAGCCTTTATGAGTCAAAAATAGTGTAATTTTTGAGCAAATTATTGACTAAGCAGATCTGTGTTTACAAGTGGGAAGCCCGGAATGATTTTTCAATTTTACATGCTGCCATTTTCTTTTCATTTATTTTTTATAATAACGACGGAGCTTTAGTGCCACCCAAAAAAAATAAATAAATAAATAAAACTATGAGAATAAAGTCGTAATGTTACGAGATTTACTTTACTGAAAAGATCGCTGTATTATAGATATTCGTAGCATGCCAGACACCCAGCAATCACAGTAATGTTCTGCTTTGTTTCTTTTGTTTTAAAACAGCTCGTCTTTTAAATGAATGTGTTTTTCCTCTTTGTTTTAAGTGTACAGCAAGATATAAAAGTCAAATATGCCTATATCTGGTGGCCT
>JAUCMT010000026.1:15137484-15159168 GCA_032357475.1 Enteromius thamalakanensis
TAAAGCACATGGGGAGAATGAAATGTAAACAAAACACAAAGAGCACATGGAACAAATGACAACATACACAGAACATGCCTACGGTTTGACACATACAGTAGAGCACATTAAATATAATAAATGGAAGCTGAAACGTGTGAATATTTAAATTGTCATTGTCACAATCCTTTTATATGCTTAGTTTAGAATAGTGTTTTCACAAAACCCTATGATTTTTGCATTGCAATATTTATTTTGAGATTTATTTAATTGAATTATAACTGAATTGTCATCTTATTTAAAAGACATGTTCATATTTATTTTTCTAATGATCATGGCAGCTGTAATTTATCAAATCATGATCATGGACAAGATCGGGCATATATCCAGATGTGTCATTTCACATCGCCACACACGTCATTTTAAAGAGCTGATTAAGTAGTCTGTGTTGCTGTGGTGGAGCAGTGCGCATCAGAACCTGCCTCCAGGGTGATGAACTGCATTGAGCACATTTTTGGGAATGATTACAACCTTAACTATTTTTCTGAATTCTGATAAAAAAAAAACACATTGTGTGTAAAAAAACAATGCTCTCTGCTGCCATAATTTACTCTTGAAGCTTTACTCCCACAGTCAATAAACTGCCCCATAACCCTTTGCAGATATTTCATCAGAATTGACCGTTAAGTTTTAATGTCACTGATAAGAATCAATCCAAAAAAAGACACACCTTCATAAATCAATCAAA
Source organism: Enteromius thamalakanensis (assembly GCA_032357475.1). NCBI lineage: Eukaryota > Metazoa > Chordata > Actinopteri > Cypriniformes > Cyprinidae > Enteromius > Enteromius thamalakanensis. The sequence continues at coordinate 15,138,212 of JAUCMT010000026.1, forward strand.
TACATACAATTTAAAGATTTTACTATTGCACGAGTCAGCAGATATCCATTATTTATAAGCTGAATCTTTCTCTTCCAACATTAATCTCTAAAAGTACACTAAAATAGCTCACACAAAAACATCACAACTCCTGTCAATCATATAACATCTTATGACGAGAAAAGCTGCGTGTTTGTAATATACAAATCCATCCAAGACATTTTAACTTTAAGCCATCGTTTATACCCAAAATATGAGCCCATAATCCATAAAAAATGATTGATTGATAATGTTTTGATGAAGAAACAAACTCATCATTGATGGCCTTAAGATGTTTAGCAAATTTTTAGGGGGGTTTCCTTTAGTTTTGCATTGAAGAGCATGCAGTTCTAACATGCACTATAGTATACGTGGAGTCTATAGTCTTAATTGACTGTCAGCAAATCAAGCAATCTCATTTGAGACACGTTCCTGGCACGCCGAAGATGAAATCAGTGAAGTCATAAAGTATCCTTGCACTCAATTCTTTGTGAGAACCTTCTCAGTGACCTCTGAAAATGAACCTTTCAAGCCGTTATTTATGAACAGCCCAGCCTTCACTAGAGAAACAGCAGCGCCAAAACGGCCGTGGGTATTTTACGGTTAGAGTGATCATTCTAAACTGGCATTTGAGATTATTGTCCTTGTCATTTAGCATCCCTCTGGAATTTCCTTTAATCCTTTTAATGTCATTGTGTATCTGTATAAGAGTCTGGCACACAGAGCTCTGAACGTCATCCAGATGGGGCGGATGATCTTGTCGTACAGCTCTTCACTGAATGGGCCATTCTTTCCCTGTATAGTCAGTCCAGACTTGCACACTGATGAATGAGTATTTGGAAGAGCATGCTTTATTTTTATAAAATTCTACTGATGATATTGCAAATAATAGATTTTTTGCATAGTGGTGATGGAGTTACAGATGCTGCTTCGTTTATTTCTCATCTCATATGATTAGAGACTTTTCGGTGGACAGATGCTGATCTGTGTGGGTGGAGTAATTTATCTAGGATGGGGCTCCCATGACTGAGTCTGCATTTTATGCTATGATATGTCTCCTCAGGGCTTCATCTATGGGCAGATCGGAGGAATATGCTTAATGACGGTCCACTGGGAACCTTTAGAAGGAGAGACTGTTTTGATTATACAGTATTGCAGCATGATGAAGTTTTGTATGTAATGCAATTTCATTTCATAAGCTTCTTTTTCCGATGGCTAAAGACCACAATGCTTGTTTAGACAGATTAAAAAAGAAAAACTTTTGCAACCATTTTCAAAAAATGTTTTGCACTCAAGCTATTCAAAACATAGATGAGTTTGTTTCACTTCATCACAACAGATCTGTAGGAATTTCACATTATATCCCTCTCACACCATTGGATCCTCTGCAGTAAATGGGTGCCGTGAGAAGCTGATATAAACATGACAATAACCCACAAGTAATCCACACCACTCCAGTCCATCAGTTAACAACTTGTGAAGTTAAAACCTAGTGTTTAAAATAAACAAATCCATCATAAATTCACTTCTGGCCAAAATACAAAATATTACCATTTCCTCTAGTAAAAAAAAATCCCTGCATATCGTCCACTCGCATCAAAATACAGTTACATAATTGTTCTGAAATGCTTTTAAACTGTATTCGCTTGTTTGATCTCTGCACGTCTCTTTGCTGATTTAGACAAGGCAATTTTTCACTAGACTCTCATTCTGACAGCACCCATTCACTGCAGAGGAGCCATTGGTAAGCAAATGATATAATGCTGCATTTCTCCAAATCTGTTCCTAAAACAAACCTCAGTAAATTTTCATTGTTGGACAAACTATTCATTTAAATAATATATTCAATAAGATAAGAAAAGTACTGCACATAGTCATTTGCAATATAATGAGAAACATGCAGTAGGAAAGTAAATAAGGTCAGTTAACTGCAGTTAATAATGGCTCAGTGTTGATGTTGATATTGCTGTCTGTTAACACAAAAAAGAAAAGATGAACTGCATGGAGTGTGTGTGTAAACATCTACATGACATTATCATCTCTTGTAATATTGTCATATCTTCAGCTATTAAATCCCTTGTCAGGCTGTTCCTGCATTTTCTTTGTATGTCTTGTTTAGGCTACCGCAATTACTTGGTATATTTTGGTACTGTTTGTAACTGCAATGTGCCCTTAGGAGCAGTCAGCCCAGTGAGCTCTATCAAAATGACAACATGACTTTTCCGCTTCTAAATATGTTTTGCCATATTCACCCCTGTAGCTAATTACTAGCTCATGTTGCTAGGTACAGTAAGTTGCTACCATTGCAGACAGCAACTGCTGACTTTTCTCACTTAAAGAGTTGGGTATTTGCATGCATTGCAGTTTGAACTCCCAATACAGCCGAGACTGCACTCAAAATAAAGTCGCACTGCAATTACTGTATAATATATCTATTTGATTTGTTTAGATGAATAACATATGCACTATTAATCCATAATCCAAAAGGAAAGAGTCAGGATTGACATCTACAAGTTTTGATGCTTTTAGCTTTTTATTTTATGCATTTATTTTATTAGAGGGGCTGCATCTTCCTGTAACGCTTTTAAATCAAGCCCTGTCTAAATTATGCACTATAGCAAACAGTGCCACATAAAGATTTCTTTTTTTACTAAAAAGAAAGAAAGAAATGCAATGCCTGCACGCTACCCTGCTTGACTAATAAGATGAGAGACATGATTTTGGATCTCATTTTGTAAAAACTGACAAAGCTTTGAATATCAATTTTAATTTATTTATGCATATTAATCATGTTTACCTGACACTTTCTCATTTCCTTAGTGTACACAGCAATTTATCTGCGGAATAGCTCAACGATGGACCTGACTGTTTGCCTGTGGTGCAAGTCAAATAAGCAAAAAAATGTTATACCTAATCCTGATCTAGATAGAATGTGATAGAACTGTGTTGTTGTTCTCTTCAGGAAACACCAGGACGATTATCTCTCTGCATGAAAGAATCACCCCTTGCTGTTGTAAGAGATGATGTTCCACTCAAGATGAATAATGCAGCAACACTCGCTTTATGAATTCATAGTACAGCACGTATGAGATTAATATCTTAATTGGATTCATTATTCATTCTAATAATGGCAAGTTGTTGACTTTGTTGTTGCTCAGGGGGCCCGATTCATCCTTTGCGACCTTTTGCCTCTGCGATTCGATAAGAATATTTAAAGAAACCCTGCTTACTTATTGTGTTTCAGTACATATTCACCACCACATGCATTGGGGAATATGCAAGACCAGCTGGAGATTTTAACTTCAAATTCCATGCATAATTGACACAAATGTTTCACCTTACCTATGGGTTAATTACCCTTGACTGTTGGCTGCAGTGTAATTAAGAGCGTCTTGTTTCCAGTCGCAGCCTTAGAATCTTAATTGTGGAATGCCACCGTGTAGAACATTTGACTTTCAAAGGGAGGGCAAGCTGTTTCGTGCAACACCTGGTTCAAACAAGGGTCTTGAGCGTCATACCCTGATGAGTTATATATGCACCGATTATTAATTTTTGATAATTATCTTTCATGCAGTGTGTAACACAGCTCTAAGTGAATGAAAACATCCTGCAAAGTTTGAAATCTGAAAGTGCACTGTGTATAAAGTTATTGTCTTTTGATTGAGATAATTTTTACAACAAATCTCAAGCCGTTTTATGTTGACATCAACATGAAATATTAGCATACTGCCCGACCACTTGTTGGTCTTTTCACATTGGTCTGAATGAAAATGCAAATTCATTCTTTGCCACTAGTGCTGCTTCTGGAGCAGTAAAAATCGAGCTCAATGGATATTTGACTTGTACATTTATTGAGATACCAAACTTTTAACAACAGCTGGCCCCAATCTAACTTGTGAGTATTGTAAAAACACATTGGGATGCTGAGATCATCAGTAATTAAGAGTGATTATGAATGCATTGTGAAATTGCATGCATTTCAAAGCAGTTTAACCTCATATTACTCCTTTTTTTTGTTCAGAAAAAGACAGACTGGAGACGACAACATTGGTCTGATACTCTAATGTGAGATGTCGTAGACACTAATAGATAACCCCTGTTATTTGTTCGCACACTGCACAAAGAATTTGAATTCAGACAAACCTCAGCTGATATCAAAATATCTCCTTTTCTTTTACACTGGTTCACCATGTAGTGCTCATTAATAAAGATTAAATTGACTTATCTTCTAATGAACACTCAACACAGTGAGTTATGAATTCCTTTATGGTTTTGTGATTGTGAGCCAAGTGCTTAAGTATATGTTTTGGTTCTCTGGCTGTCAGTGGAGGAAAAACGTGAGTGACTCTTCAGCTGATTCATGCAAATACATTAATTCAGGAATAATAGAAGTGAGTGAATCACTGAATCTTTTACTCAACTGATTCTTTAAGTAGTAATTTATTCAGTAAAAAACAAAAAAACAAAAACGTTAGACTGTTATTATTAGTGAGTGATTGAATATTTGACTGAATTATTAAAAAGGGCTAATTAATTTTGGAATAAAACAAGCGATTCAATTATGATTTTTTTATATCTTCATGAGTGAATCACTGAATCTTTTGTTCAGCTGATTCTTCCAAAAGTGGTTTTATTTAGCAGATTTTTTCAGTGGAAGCAAAAAGTACATTAGCAAATGGCAATATTGTTTAAGTAAGTAATTTATTGTTATTAGAATTTCAGCATTGGTTTAACTGAAAGTCGACAAAAATTTTTCTAAATGCATTTCATTGATCTTATTCTAAATAACATATAAGATTTGATAAGATCCATTGCATCACAATATGGGATTTTGCTTTTTTGGTATCGCTAAAATAAATAAAATCGTTAAAATAAATAAAAAGCTAAAATTCATTATTCTTTAGAAAAATGTTATTAATTTACGAAGGAGGATTAGGCCCAAGCAAAAATAAAAAAATTTGTAATCCAAATTTCGAGAGATTCGGATTAGACTTCAGATTACATCTTTCAACATTTACCTAATATTAATTGCTAAAGGTCTACATCAAGTACTCACAAGCCACTGAGAACATTTGATGTTGTATTTAATATTTTTATATTTTCACCACTATTTTCTCACAGTGATGGAGATGGAGTGGGCTTAAGTTGTTGGTCTCAGACTTATGATGAGTCATCCAAATGTACTGCCCTCTTCAGATTTCACAGAAGCATAGTTCTTCCTAAACTCATGTCATGCATCCCTTACGGAGCGAGCTTCAGCGTGGGCAATAACAGATAAGATGATGATTTTTCAGGAGTTACCCCCGCCGCTGTAAACAGAAGGAGAGGCAACTGTTTTCTAAAGAGGCAGTACTGCTTTTAACATGGCGTGCTGTGCTCTACAGACAGAGCTGTCTAAACTTAACCCAACACATGATTAATAGCACAGGAATGACTCATTCGATGTAACTGCTGGATTCATACATTTTGGAAAAAGTGGAATGAAACCAGATGCCAAACTTTATGTCATTTTCTCAAAATACTGTCAAAAGTTTATTTGTGTCGAGAGAAAAATGGAACCAACAAGGCAATTTCTTGACTAAACTTGGAGTTGTAAAGTTTTATCATCAAATCTGCCATCATTGTAAAATTCACCTATTAAATAACTATGAAATCTCTAATTTTTTTATGAGAAATACAGCCTACAGTCCCTACAGTTTTGAAGTCACTTGAATATTAATGGAAAGCTTTATTAGATTAATTCACCCCAAAAAAGAAAATATGCTGAATATGTATTCATTGTAGTTGTAGATGAGCTGTTTCTTCATCAAAACAGATTTGGGTAAATGTAGCATTACATCACTTGCTCACCAATGTCAGAATAAGAGTTTAAGCAGCTGATAAAAGCATCACAATAATCCACTCCACTCCAGTCCATCAGTTAAGTGCCCTACTATGGAATTTTGAAAATGAATTTCTTGCAATTAGTCTCTACATTTTTAATCTAAAAAGCTATCGTCTCTCAAAAGAAAAAGTCAATCCTGAATCATTGATGTCATTGACATCAACATAAAACATTAGCATATACCTAAAACAAAATATTTTGCATTACCCATAATAGGGACTTTAATGTCTTGAAAAGTGAAAATCTTTGTGTGCCTCGATTCATACGATTTTTGCTAAATCCCTAATACAAACCCTATTCCTATGAATTTGTACGAATGACCCATCCCTAAACCTACCCATCACTGGGGTCTAAGCAAATTGTACAAAATAGTACTAGTAGGGTCGTATGAATTCGTACAAATTAGCTACTTCATAAAATATGTACTAATTAGTCGTGAGAGACAGTGTTGGCATCAAGTGCTGTTTACAGTTAAAACAGTCCAAAGCAGTTTTAAACACATGTGTCAGTGGATTTGGATGTGAGAGAAAATGTTATGGATTATGGACTTGGAAGCAATAGTTAAAGTTAAAATTAATTAAACCTTAATTATAGGTTTATTTCTTATAAATTAGTCTAAAACTTAGCTTAAGGTCCCAATACACTTCAAATGAAATTGAAAAATCAACTGAAATCATTTACAACAAAATTGGCCCAAAACAGAGTTTTGCTTTTAGTTTATTTTGGCAGTTCGAATCATCTAACCAAAGCAAACTTTTTGGGAAATTTGTTTTAGCTCCTAAACACCTTTGAGCTACCACTGGTCCTACGCAATTAGTGGGTGTGTTTTAAAAACTTAACCTACTGTACTTTGACACAGGATTTTTTCTTTAAAAAGCGGAGGTCAGGGAAGTTCAGTGAAAGCAATTAATGAATACAAAGAAATTAGAATGAAGCTTGCATCAACGACCAAGAGTTGTGCAAAACATGACGTAGAGAAACATCAGATGCAAGTTTTCAAAGCCATGAAAAGAATTTAAAAAAAAGTTAAAAAGCAAATAAATATTACACCATACCGCTGCTGCTGTCGTTGTTCTTCTTTCAAAGAGAATGTAAAAGTTATACAAAAAATAAACCTTTGTTTTCAAATTAAACTTATAGGCTTCAAGCGTCAAATCATGTTTACATTAATATACCCCCCGCCTCTAGCAGCGCGGGTCAGAATGTTTGGAAACAGTATACGATCGCTCAGCCTTTTTTAAACATCTTCCATCAAAGAGCAAAGCCTAAAGTCACGGGTGGTATGTCTTTATAAAGACGCATCCATTTATTCATTTAGCAGACGCTTTTATCCAAAGCGACGTACATTTAAAGATGTCCTACCACCCGTGTGTTTCTGAATGTGGCCATTACCTGGCGCCAGCGGACGATCACGATCGCTGCCTTACGTGTTCGTTCGTGGACGACTCATTTTCCTGTTGTGTGAAGATGACCATCTCAGAGTTGTGGACCAGGCTCTGCTACATGACCAAGACCAGCCCTCTCCACTCCGGAAGTAAAAGCTCTGCAAATGTGGAAGGTGGGGCCTCGCGCTGGCAGTGTCTGCAGAGCTTCTACTTCCGGAGTGGGGAGGGCTGGTCTTTTGGTGACAGCCAGGAACTCTCCCCGGAGAGCGCCTCCTGTCGCCCGCACTCCAACACCGCTGGAGCTACCATCGGGGCAGTTTGGTTCCCCGGAAACAGTTCCGGATGTCACCTTTAGTGCTCCCCCCGACGACCAGATGTCGGTCGCTGCATCGGAAGGGGATTACGGTTCTGGAGATGATGCGTCGGTCGGGACGGCGTCCGTTGGGCACTTGACCATGCCTGATATGGATCCAGAGCTGGTTGCTATGCTTGCCTAGGCCGCCAGGGGGGTCGGGATTGGGTGTAATCCTCCATCTCGTCTTGAACACTCCAGGTTGAATGATTGGTACTTGGGGGTGGTGCACAGGGACCCACCCCGGTACCTTTCTTCCCGAAGGTGCATGATGAGCTAACTCGGTCGTGGACGGCACCTTTCACTGCCAGGAAGCAACGCTCGTCCTCTTTCACAACCCTTGACGGGGGCGCAGCTAGGGTTCCCCTAGGTGGAGAGTTCTTTTGCGATGCAACGGTGTCCGCATGCCTCTTTGGGCCCATAGACATTTATCGGCTCTCGTCTGTGATGCCTACAAGGCTTGTGGAGAAGCTGCCTCATCAGTACATGCTATTGCATTGTTGCAAGTCCATCAGGCCAAGTTTCAGAAGGTCCTGCAAGAGGGTGGTCACAACCCGGAAGTTCTTGCTGAACTCTGTACCGCAACGGACCTCGCGCTTTGTGCGTTTAATGTTACGGTGAGGGCTCTGGACCGTGCAATGTGAACCATGGTGGTCCTGGAGTGCCATCTATGGCTGTGTCTGGTCGCCATGCGCGACGCAGAAAAGACCCGGTTCTTGAATGTGCCCATGCCCGTTTTGCCCAGCAGTTCTCCGCCGCCCAGAAGCAGACTGAGGCCATTCGTCACATTTTGCCTCGGCACCCAGCTGCTGCCTCCACCCGGGCTCCGACGGCACAGCCTCAGCCCGCTTGTAACTGAGGGCGGCCCCCTGCTGCCCCTCTCGCTTGTCCGCCACCAGCGAAGCTGCCTTCACATCGGTAGCTCCAGCCTGCCCAGGCCTCTGCAAAACCCGGTGACAAACGGAAGTGCAAGAGGCCCTAGGACGGGTGACCCAGGGATGGTAGGAGCTGCTCTTAGGGAGATGATGAATGCACCACTTCCTCCCCTGGAGGAGGGTCGGGCAGATAATCTTTTGTTTTGTTTTCACAGCCAGCCACTGGCCTCATGGTCAGTGGCAGCCAAAACCTTGACAAGTGAGCAAATTCTTTTATCTCTGGGTCCCCTGAGGGCACGAGGTGCTGTGGGCAGGCTTGTCAAAGAGCTTTTGTTACACACTCACCCTCCTCTCATTACAGGCAGCAGTTCGAGGACCGGGAGGACGACCCCACGGACTTTCAACCTTACTTCTGCCGGAGCGCAGGTAAGAGTTGCACGCACTCAGACCCTGCTTCCCCTTGCTGTCTATTGCTGGTACCCCGGTGCTCCTGTTGGTGCCACTAGCTCGGTTCTTAGATGCCTGGATAGGGCTCGATGGCTCATCTGGACCCTCCGGCTCGGCAATGCGTTTCAGTTCACCTGACGCCCTCCCAAGTTCAGCAACATTCGCATTACGTCTGTGACACTGCGAGTGCCCCTATCTTGCGTGCAGAGATTGCTTCCCTCCTGGCGAAGGGAGCAATAGAGCCGGTCCCTCCAGCTTATATCAGGACAGGATTCTACAGCCTGTACTTCATATTGCTTGGGCCCTTCACATGGTCCCTTTCAAGATGTTGATGCCGAAACGTATTTTCATATGCATCCGTCCCCAGGATTGGTATGCAGCAATAGACCTGAAGGACGAGTAATTTGTTTCGATCCTTCCGCACCACAAGCCATTTCTGGGGCTCACTTTTGAAGGCCAAGCATATCAGTACCGCGTTCTGCCCTTCGGGCTTTCCCTGTTGCCCCGTGTGTTTACGACGGAGGCCGCCCTGACTCCTCTCAAGGACAAAGAGGTTTGTATTCTAAACAACCTCCATGACTGGCTGATAACAGCACAGTCCCAAGCTCAGTTGTGTAAACACAGGGACTTGATGTTACATCATCTCAGCCTGTTGGGACCTCTGGTCAACCGGGAAAAGAGCAAACACTGTCCGGTGCAGAGGATTTCTTTTCTCGGGACTTCGGTGCTGAACTGCTTGAATACGTTCAAAGGCAGGACGGTGGTTCCACTGAAACTATTTCAGAGGCTCCTGGGGCATATGGCTGCAGCAACAGTGGTGATTCCACTAGGGTTGTTCCATATGGGACCACTTCAGCACTGGCTTCACGATTGAGTCCCGAGGTGGGCGTGGAAATGCGGCACTTTCTTAGTTCAAATAACACTGGCCTGTCGCCAAACCTTCTCTCCTTGAGCTGTTAGCAGTACGTCTAGCAGTACATCAACCATCAAGGGGGTCTACGCTCCCGTCGCATGACGCAGCTCGTCCGCCACCTCCTCCTATGGAGTCGGAAGCATCTGAGTTTGTTTTGTGCCATTCACAGTCTAGGCGTCTGCAACCAAGCAGCAGACGAGCTGTCTCGAGCTGCACTCTCTGGCGAATGTAGACTCCATCTCCTGTCGGTTCAGCTAATTTGGGAGAAGTTCGGAGTTGCTCAGGTAGACCTGTTTGCCTCTCCAGAGATCTCTCACTGCCAGTTGTTCTACGCCCTGACCGAGGGAACCTTAGGCAGAGACGCCCTGGCACACCGCTGGCCACAGGGGCTGCACAAATATGCATTTTCCCCAGTAAGACTTCTAGCAGAGTTCCTGTGCAAGGTCAGGGAGGACAAGGAGCAGGTCCTGCTGGTAGCCCCCTATTGGCCCACCAGGACCTGGTTCCCCAAACTCATGCTCCTTGTGACAGTCTCTCCTTGGCAGATTCCTCTAAGGAAGGATCTACTGACTCAGAGACGAGGCGCCCCGCCTTCTACAAGAGCTGCCTACGCGTTAAAATTGAACCGGTTGATCGAGTGATGTTCTTCTCGATGAGAAAATCATGCCCTATCAGAGTTGTGCTTCTCTTTTTGCAGCAAGGGTTGGAGTGAAGGCGGTCTCCCTCCACCCTTAAAGTCAACGTGGCTCCTATCGCTGCAAACCAAGACCCCATTGATGGATGGTTAGTTGGTAAGCACGATCTGGTCATCAGGTTCCACAGGGGGGCCAGAAGTTTAAATCCTCCACGGCCCCCTACTGTACCCTCTTTGGACCTGTCTCTTTTGTTAAGAGCATTGAGACAGGTCCCCTTTGAATCTTTGCCAGCAGTTGAGCTTAAGTTTCTATTAATGAAAACATTGCTTCTGCTCGTATTGGCCTCCATTAAGAGGGTGGGGGAACTGCAGGTATTTTCGGTTGACGATTTGTGCCTAGAGTTCCATGCCCAAGTTTCCCCCAACTCCATTAAGAGATCAGGTGGTAGCGCTCATAAGCGCTCTAAAAGGGCAGCTGTCGGCGAGTGCTCTTTCCCGCTCGCTTGTTTTTATATCTCTAACAAAGTTGGAGGTATGAGAACATAGGCTTCGGGTGTGTCTTTGCTCTGCCTACAGGAGTAATTAAGCCCTTATGATTGCTTATCCTCCTCGGCTGTCTGAGCCAAAAATGAACAGTTAAGCAGTTGGTTTGAGGGCTCGCACGCCAGCATATGCTCGCGTTCACCCCGCTCCCGTTGCTCCTCATGCGTTCGCTCGTCCACTCTCTCACAGCGGATAGGCTGCTTCACATTCTACCATTCGCGCTCTCTCATAAGCGCTCTAAAAGGGCGTGGTCGGCACGTGCTCACAGCTTCTCCCATGCTCTCCCCTTTCAGGTGAGAACTGGGTGTATTTGACAGCTGAGATTGAGTATGTCTATCTAAATAATGCAGACATAGCCCCCCGCCTTTATGTGTGATTCATGTAAGGATTACCGCACCTAGTTCAAGCTGCACAATCCTGATAACAGATGGACGAACAGTCTAGATGCGTGCGTTCACTGACTATCTCTCACATGCTCATGTTCTCCATCTCAAACTGAAAACTGCATTCGCCATTAAGATGGAATATGTTGAGTGAATTGTGCAGATACAATCCATATCCACAGTGTGCTTAATGTGACGATCAGTGCGCCTTGCTCGAGCCGTACAATCGTTTAGCGCTCTAAAATAGGGCGCGATCAGCACGCGCAAGCTGGTTCTCTCAAGCTCTCATGCCCTCCCCTTTCAAGGTGAAGGCTGTGTATTTGTAGCTGAGGTAGAGCATGTTAAGTGAATTTATACAGACAACAGAGATGTCGGTCAGCCCCTGCTCTCTCATTTCTTTCCTCTCATTCTTCAGAGGAAGAGAGCATAACTTTTTGAGGTTGAGCTATCAAGGCTGGGCGATCCCCTCCCTCTCCCGTGTCAGCGTCAGTGCTTCCTCCCATAGCACGAACACGAGCCTTATATCCCTAATAGCGATAAAGCGGTCGATATATAAAACCCCTCCCTTCTGCAGAATGCCTAGCAAGCCATTCCCGGGGCCTCAAATTGGATTATGGGGATAATAAAAACACTGTTATTCCCTTCAGTTGCAATCCGCACCTCTCATGCACTGCGGACCTAAAGTGAAAGCACTGCTCCTAAAGGGGGACGACACTTTGTCCCGCGAGCAAAAAGAAGAGTTATATGTCCAGTGCTTTAGTCCCCAAGCGAGATGGCTGTCTGAGACCTATACTCGACCTAAGATGTGTAAATCATGCTCTAAATACGGCGCTTCAGAATTATGACTCTAAAACCATCACCTCGCAGATTTCACTGGACCTGTCGGTTCAGCTAATTTGGGAAAAGTTTGGAGTTGCTCGGGTAGACCTGTTTGCCTCTCCAGAGATCTCTCACTGCCAGTTGTTCTACTCCCTGGCCGAGGGAACCTTAGGCAGAGACGCCCTGGCACACCGCTGGCCACAGGGGCTGCACAAATATGCGTACTTCATTTACAAATAGCCCCTCAACACAGGCCAATCTTCAGATTCGCCTTTAAGGGGACTGCATATCAATACACGGTCCTTCCCTCTGATCTCTCCCCCGCAACTTTATGAAGTGCATGGACGCGGCACTATCCCCTCTGAGAATGATGGGAATATGCGTCTTGAATTATCTCGACGATTGGTTCATCAAGACAAAATCGCTAGCCGAGGCAGAGAGACACAGGGACATTTTCCTTATCATTTAGACCAGCTCGGGCTCAGAGTGATCTTCGCAAAAGCAGACAAAAGACCAGCCAACAAATAGATTTTCTGGGCACAGTCATAAACTCTGTGAATCAAAGCAGCTATTTCACAGGAGCGAGCATAGTGAGATTCGGTCGAATTCAGCAGCCTCAGCAGTGATGCAGCTCGGCCCCTGCAACACTGGCTAAAAGCACGGGTGCCGCCACGCAAGTACCATCTCGGGCACCTGTGGCTTCAGGTGAACACAGTCTGCACCGCAGCGCTGCACTTATGGAAAGCACCCAGTGGCTGCAAAAAAGGGAATTCCCCTCTATGTGGTCAGCAGGGGGAGAGTGCTTGTGACAGACGACTCCAAGATAGGTTGAGGCGCGTTACACGAAGGCTCTCCGGCCTCCGACCTGTGGTCAAAGAGAGACAGCAGCCTCCACATCAACTGCCTGGTAATGATAGAAGTATGGCATGCGTGTTGCGTCCTCCTACCGCAACCGCCTTTCCCTCTATGCGTTTCCCCTGATGGCTCTGATACCTCAGGTCATCAGCCATGTCAGGGAGGAAGGTTACAGATGCCTCCTGGTAGCCCACTTCTGGAGGAACCAGTCGTGGACAACAGACCTGCATGCAATGCTGACAGCAGCCCCGTGGCCCATTCCCCTGAGACGAGATCTTCTTTCTCAGGCCCAGGGCACGATCTGGCACCCACAGCCCGAGCTGTGGCCGCTCATTGGAAGCCTGTAAGCCTCCCAGAGCGTATACTAAACACCATTTCACAGGCTAGGGCCCCGTCTACAAGACATATTTACGCCAGGAAATGGGCAGTTTTTGTGTGACATATCGCTGATACTGTAATTTTAAACAACACCTGCTGGACAGGGATCTTTCCCCCTCCACACTAAGGCTTATTTGGCGGCCATAGCAGCCCACCACGACCTTATAGCAGGACAAACAGTAGGCAAAGATGTATTAATCATCCATTCTCTGAGAGGCGCTAGGCGACTGAAGGCCCCCCTGCACTCGCACCGTCCCCACATGGGACCTGGCCACGGTGCTGAATGCTCTAAGAGATGTGCCCCTTGAACACCTGCAAACAGCGACTATAAAGCGCTGGCGCTTAAGATTGCACTGCTTTTAGCACTGGCATCCATTAAGTGAATAGGTGATTTGCAAGCACTGTCTGTGAGCCCTGCCTGCTTGGAATTCGGGCAGAAGACTCAAAGTCATCCTGAAACCAAGGCTTGGCTATGCGCCGAAAGTGCCCCCCCTTCTAAACCCCTCTGCCCAGTACTCCAGCTGCGAGCTCAAGTGGCCTTCCTTTATGCCAGCCCAAGCCAATCCTCCTGTAAAGGCTTAAATCTAGTGTCCAGCATTGCACCCCAATGCTTTATATGGCTGTTATTTCCCCCGCACAATGAGTTGGTGGAAAGCGCTATATTACGTGTATGTAAGGGCCCGCCGTGAGCTCTATGTCTTTAAGGGCTCACCTCACTTGCACCCGCTGGGAACGTCATGCCTCTAAAAAGCTTGCCTTGCTGGCTGTCATTCACTCCAGCAGCGAATTCAAGTTCAGACAGTTCGCTGTGCTGAAACACGTCCAAACAGCTATTCCAGCCGCTGGCCTTTTTGTCTCTAATTGCCCGCATTGGCCGTTATTACCCCAGCAGCGAGCTCATTCATTGATTAAGAAGATGTCATTTGTTACGTGTTGGCACGGTGTCCCAACCAAACAAATTCAGCTCTACATATCTTTGTATTTGCTGTATTGACCGGCGTGCGTTTAAACATTGAACTCAGTTTGTGAGCATTACCTTTATTATCTTACCATAATATGTGTTATAAGTTCGCCGCGCTGGCCGTCTTCCGCTCCAGCCGCGAGCCCAGGCTATACGCCTACCAAATTGAGAGGACGATTATGCTTTTGAGACATGCGAGCCCTCGGGTTTCCCCTAGGTCTGGTGTTAGGCTTTATCATTCTGCACCTACGGCACGGCGGGATTGGACTGTGTTCCCACAAGTGTCTTAGCAGACGCAGTACGAGTGAAGTATCGCCAGGGAACGTACAAGTTACATTCGTAACTGAGGTTCTCTGAGATACGGGAATGAGTACTGCATCCCTTGCCGTGCCGTAAGTGTTCAGTACTTCGCTTCAGATGAAGTACCTAACTTTGCCAGCGAAGGTGCCACCATATATACATACTGGCCCCGCCCATTCTGGCGGGCTTCGAAGGGAGTGACACCCATTGGTCGCTCTAACCAACGCTTTGCCGATTGGTTTAATCTAAAACACTTCAAGCGACCAATGGCCATTTCAGTTTCACTGCGTGATTGAATAGGCTTCAGTTAGGAGGAAAATAGGAGTATTTCCCATAAGCGTCTTAGCAGACGCAGTACTCGTTCCTGTATCTCAGGGAACCTGGGTTACGAAAGTAACCTGTACGTTTCCTGTGGTTAGAGTCCCAGCCAAGAGGCCAAACACTGGGGACTTGGGAGGGTGGGGATCCCTATTCATCAGTCACCGACATGACTCGTAGTGACCGACTGAAAGGTAAATGTTTTTCGGTTACGTATTGTAACCGTCGTTACTCATGCTGCGATCAGATGCAGCTGGATGTTAATCAGCGTATGCCAATTTCATTGGTTTGTTTCTATACACGCACAGTAGATTGGACATCTCAAAGCGAGATTCCTATTCGTCGGTCACCAACGTGATGTCTTCGTTCCCTTCTTCAAGGAACAAGGGTTACAATACGTAACCGAGACGTTCATGTTAAAATTTTATTTGTATTTTTTAAGCATTATTTACTTGATTTGTTCTAAGATACACTGTTAACTAGAGGTGCAGAGTGTAATCTGTGTTACTGAGAGAAAATCTACTGGACTCCTGTGAAAAACTATTCTGGCAAAGGGTGAAAAATGAAAAAAAAAGTGTGCTAAATTCACTTTAAAACCTGCAGTGGATTAAAATGTGATATTAGGTTGTTTTTAATCTTATTTGAAATTTAACACAAAACATAAATACTGCTCTGTGAAAATTGGTTCTAAGAGATCCAGCAACAGACTATATAATAATGAAGAACTCACAAACACAGATTACAGCCTGTCATGTCAGACAGACACTGCCATTGCATATAGTTCAACAGAAGTCACAGTATAAACAGAAAAGCAACAGCAGCAGTCTCAAACAAGTAATTTTACACAGTTAAAACTGTTTTACAATCAACTTTAGTGTCAGCTTTCACTGGAATAAACATTCACCATGTAAATATCATGTTTGTTTCTGTCAAAAGAACCATATATGGTTGTTTTTATTTTAATTGAGGTAAACATGAGTTAAAAAAAAATAATGTGCTGGAATTCGACTGTAAGAAATATGGTAACAATATTTTAAGTTTTATGGTTTTAAGTAAATTTACAATTAAATAGTGTAATTTCAATAACTGATTTAATTTTAATATACCACATCCTATTAAAGTGCTAAAATCTGTTTTGAACCTTTGAAAAGCACTGATAACCACTAAATGCAGGTGGTGAGGAAAAAGTCACATGATGAATCAAAGCCCATATGAACATATATAGAATGTAGTCTCACGTAGCCAGACCTTAAGACTGATGGCTGAAGATCTAAAATTCATAGCCGCTTTCTTTGGTCAAGGCCTGCCCATAAGACTGTTTGATCGACATGTCAAACAACCAATCACAGTTCGTTTAGTTCAGAGTCACGTTTCAGGGCGTGGAAATGTCCCCACAACAACAGAATGGCTTGCAACAAGTCTTTCAGCATAGACATTCCAGATGAGACGCTTGCGGTAAACATCTGTTTGAAGCATATCTCTCTACTTTTTAACACCCACAAGCAATTCTGGAGAATCAAACACAATACTAAATCGGCCAGCTGCAATGTCAGTGTCTGTCGTTTCATTTTTGCCAGCAAACGCGGCTGATATCCCCTTCTCAGTTAGGTACTTCACTTGATCTTCCATAATAGATAGGAGGGGACGCACAACTAGTAAAATTGGATCTGCTGTGAATCCTTCTAAATGCTGACAAAAGGTCTGCCAGGCTTGGAAATTAATACTCTTCCCAAATCCCGTCGGCAAATAGGCTAAAATCTCTTCTTGTCTCCACTAAGTGCCTCAAACATACTTTTGAGAATCCAAAGTTTTACTGATCTTAATAAATGCTTATTGTCACTCATGTAAACAACAGTTTTTCCCCACAAGCACACGTCTGCGCTTTGTTTCCCGGTGGACCGAAAATAAACGCGACACTGGCGTCCCACGGAAATTCGATAAAATTCAACCAATCATTTGATGACTTCGACATTCCTAAAGGGTTTCCATTAAAGTGTACCATATGCATCAGACGTTTAGCCAAAGTTCCGTAGGCATGACTATATAGACTATATAGAAGGTGGTCAGTGTCATTCACACGAACACTCCATCATGGTGAGACTTATTAAACTGAAATATGCAAAAAACATTAATTTAACAACATTACGTGTAACCCTAAGAAGAAACTTAGAAGAAACTGTTATTAAAAAAAAAACAAAAAACATTCAATTCAAACAAAATGCAATGCAGGGAATTCTGGGAATGTCAGTTTAGGGATTTTCAGCAATTTACCATCAACCATTTAACAGGTTTTAACCTTTTTCACAGTTTCTTACCGTTAAAATCACAATCATGTTTTACAGTGTAGGTGATGATGGTTTGATGATGGATGAATGCAGTTTGACTTTTCATATGCATTTATTACAAACTGCAAAAGAAAATAGGTGTTCAGTGCATTTGTAACCATGCAATCTGAAATAAAATTATTGCAATAAGAATAAGCATAGCCTAATTATTATATACCTGTAACAATATTACTATGATTTATAGAGTTATTGTTATTAAAACTGTAAAATGATTGTGACTGTGTTACCGTGGCATAATTATAACTGATTAACTCATACAAAAACTAAAATTTTAAATCATTTAGAATCATGACCAATCTAAAATTATATTAATTATGCCCTGTTTCTTCTGTAAGCAATACATTTTATGGTTGTCACTTGACACGTAACCTCATCGTTAAAATGCCAATTTTGTTTTCAATAATGATTTCCTAAGCCTCAAACAACAATATATTAAGCGTAACTGATGCAATATCCTTTCAAATAATGAAAGCGTGCTCAATTTTGCATTTTTAAAGCAGCAAAGCATCAAGTAAGAGAAACAAGCAGATTGTCCCCTTCGTCTCCCTCCCTGCTTTAGCTCAAAAGTCTGATTTGAGTGCTGACGTGAGAGGTCTTTGCAACGTATCGCTGTTGTCTCAATAGCTACAAATCAATCTGTGTTCAGACAGCCTCTGCAATGCAGGCACAAAGCTTGCACTACAAAAGCACTTCCCTGTAGTCTGATGCAAGAGCAGGTCCTCACCAACCGGTCAACAACACCAGGAAAGCATAATATAGTACAACAACCATGATGCATATGCACAAAAATATGCTTTTACAAATACCCGGAGATGTCCTTTATGTGATTTACTTTTGTGCATGTGTCACCGCTCATTATCAAACACCTTCAGCTCCGTGACATTCATAATCTTGCTCTCTCTGTCTCTTGCTAATCGTCAAATGACAGCATCTTTAGTGTTGGCAATAAATCCTTTTATTTGGTATTTTATAGCGCATTGACCTGCTCTGATGTTTGCAGCGCTTTCAGGTCAGTGTGTTCTCTCAGAAGGACAAACTCAACAGTGAGTCTGCATAATATATTTTAAAATAGATATAATTTATTACATGCTTCAAAATATATTTTTAGGCTTAAAGGCTACATTTAATTGTGTGAAATATTAATACTGTGAAATATTATTGCAGTTTATAATAATAATTTATCCTTTAAATATTTATTAAATATTTAAATTATTATTAACAACAGTATTAGTAATTTCTTATTATTAATGTTAATAATGATAATTTCTCATCATGCAGGTTTGGATAGAGTTTCACTCTTGGGTAAACTATACCTTAAATTAAGCCCTGAATTAATTTACCATTTAATTTTAATGTACTTTTAATAAAGAATTTAATAAAGAATTAAGATATTGTTTCTTTTACATAGAAAGTTTCGAACCTATGCTCTAAATCACAGCTTAATAAATGTTGACTACACTTGTATCAGCACCATATGGAGAGTTATTAAGATGCAGATGGCATGCTTACCTATAATCACCCACCGAACATCATTCTTATCTCCAGGAATATAAGATATAATAGAGACAGGGGAGGTTAAAAGTTCATTCAGAAAATCCCTCATCCTGATACCTCTCGAACAATCTTGTTTCTCCAAGGCAGTGATTTTTATCTGTGAGGTTTTAATGCATCCATCTTGATTCCAAGTATGGACCAAAGCGAGTCTGCGGTTCAATAAATGTATCATGTGAGAAATTTTTATCATTTAGGTTGCCAAACACACCAGACTTGACCAATATAAAGCCTCTTGTGTTAAATCAACTGTCTCTAAATGACAAGTTATTATAGAATATATCATATCCAATGTCACAACAAAACTCAGCGTGCAGATTTTTTCGTTTTTATTATTGTTTTTCTGAAGACCATGAGACAGATTTATAAAAACCTTTACAATTTTACAAGGGATATAATAATCACATCAAACAGTATTTCTTGTTTGTACTCATTCAACAAGACAATTAGGTTTCCAATAAATGCTTCATTAAATCAAGCATTTCGTTGTTTGCAATGAAGATCAAAGCAAAACAGGCTTTACTGCTTTAATAAAGTTCACAGAATCCTAATTATACAGATAAAACTAAAAGTACTAAACAATTACATCAGTTTTGCTCATTTTAATAGCATTTTTGAGTGAATTTCTAATCAGAGAATCCCTACATCTTGGCATTTTAAAGCATCTTGAATGTATTTGTTGTAGCAGTGTTTTGTGTGGGTCACTGTGTGTGTGTGTTCTGGTTAATAAGAATCTAAATAGAGCGAAGCTCTAGTGTCCTACTCACTCTTAGTAATCAATATAAGTCCATTCTAACGCACAGCCTTGCAATTTATAGCAGATGCTGGACTGAATGTTGATAGGTCAGACTGAATGCTGCCCTTGGAAAAAAGCTTAGTCCAGCATTTCATGCCAAGAGGTAGTAAAATATATTTTTCTCATTAGGTATGCCATATAGCATCAAAGTTAAGAACCCATTGATTCAGATGACCCTCCTCCATCCAACATTTTATCTTTATGACTCGGAGTGAGATTTGATGGCGAAGAGGAAATCGTTTTTCGCCCATTGAAAGGCAATATAACAGAGTCATGCTATGAAACTGTTACATTTTATACAAGATTTTAAACTAGATTCTGTCAGACAAATAAAGTATTTCAGTGGTAATTGATGGAATAGAGCCATCTCAAGCTAAATTAATTAAGTTGGAATATAATTGCATCTTCAGGAAGGTAACAGTATTAATGACAACAGAACGATAATTATTTTGTACTCATAGTTGAAGTGATTAACAGTGACGTTTCTAGAATGTCCACTTTTTAACTCGTTCATTTGCTTAACAACCTCATCTTAACAGGGATGACATTGTAAGACCGTTCCTACTGACAACCATAAGATAAAATAGACGTAACATAAAATAAAATTAAAATAAAAAAATAATAAATATTTACATTATATTTTAGTGCATCTCATTATGGGGGCATCTCACGTTGATCTTGAGTGCCTAAAGAGTAGTACTGCATCCTTCATCTCCAAAAGGTCATTAGTTTTTATCACATTTACAAAAGAAAGATAGAGCTTAGATACAAACGATTGTCTCCCAAAAAAGATTTAAATAGCAGAGCTCCTGGAGGCGTGTCGTGTGGGCGGAGCTTCAGAGGGACGAGCACCAGTGTTGCCAGTTTGGTTTTCAATTTGTTTGTGCGGGTAAATATTGGCTTTGGTGGGTGGACAAAATTTGGGCGGGTTTTGGGTCACTTGGGCGGTTTTCAAACATATGAATAATATAGACTAATTAATTAACATACAAGCCCAATGCTGCGTCCGAAATCGCATACTGCTTCAGTAGGTACTACATTTAAAACCGAACGTACTACTCGACAGTTAAAACAGTAGGTACTATATAGTATGAATGTGAGTAGTATGAATGGAATTCGGACTTACTACATCCGCTATATTGATGTTGTCACGTGTCACGCGTCGTCACAACAGCGCGACAATTTAAACTTCCAATAAGT
>JAUCMT010000026.1:15159268-15190242 GCA_032357475.1 Enteromius thamalakanensis
CTTTTCTCTTTCATACGGATCAGATTGGTATTGAAATCTGCTGGACTTGTTACTTTCGACTGTGCAAAGATTTGTATGTTCAATATAAACTTCGAAGTGTTATTTTTTATTTATTATGTCGGACTATCATGCAGTATGCATCAATGCACTATAGTTTTGACTGTCATGGTGTGTGCATGATCATTATATTGGATTTTTTTGCAGTAAAATTCTGTTGACATTGAAAATGATGGAGTTTTTTCGAGGGCACCGTTTTTTTCTTTTCTTTTTTTATTGCCTTTTTGACTGTCTGCTGCTTGCATATTTTCATATTTGGTAGGCTAATTCTCTTTAATCTATCTTCTTCGATTCATATAGCATTATGTTTATATTGTTTTGTCACCATAATTTTGTTTTATAGTGTTAAAAATGGTGTTTGTGAACCTTGATTTGCATTCGATCACATTATATTGATAGTTAAAAAATTGGGAGGTTTTTGGGCGGTATTTTTAAACTTTTGGGCTGGAAATCGTCAATCCTATCTGGCAACACTGACGAGCACTTGAGCACGATCAGCAACAAAACAGACATTTGATGCGTTTCACTTACCGTCTGCAGTTCTGAATCACGACCGGGGTGTTTTATAGCTGGGACTCCTTCATCTTTCAGTATCAAATGATGTGCAAAACCAGCATCCAACTGGGCCTTATTTAAACGTTTGTCAACAAACACACTTTTTGAAATTCTGTTGCTGCCCCAGAAAAACAAAGGGCATCCACTATTCACTTAATGCTTGGCTCTTTTGAAAAGCTTAACAGGGTTATCTTTCCCTTACAATGAAATACACACTACTTTGAAAACATAGCCCTACTTCCCGACCCAGTCCCGCGCATTGCTGCTAAATAAAGCTCGGTGATGAATGCGATCTCTCAATCTCTGGCGTATACCTGTGCGGGCGCGTGCTTCCGGGAGAAATGCCCATATAAGGAGTTCCAGCGTCGCCCAACGATCGAAAGATCTGGGGAAAAAACTCTAGTTTATATTAATAGTTAAAAGTGTACAAATAAACGTATAAGACAATAGTTTTATAAAAATAGATCCCTAAAGCCTAGAGGAAATTTTTTCTGGGATTTTTCTTTGCTTCATAGATATTATGTGAAAAAAGGCTTGGTTGCTCCCTTATCGATTTTGTGTTTCTAACAAACTCAGAAAACTACATTTGAAAATCCTTCATGACATTTATATTAGTAATTGTACTATGTCAGAATTTATGGTTATTAATGAAAACTGCTCTTTTTGTCAAGATCGTGAATGTCACTTTTCAAAAACCTTTTGGAGAGACTTATTTGTATCAAAGAGAAAACGGGTTATAGTTGTGAATTGACTTTAGAAGATATTTTTTATTTTATTTTGAATCGAAAAGTGTATATTTAAACTTTATGTTGAATCGTATGATTTTATTTAGTTAGTATTATATCAGTGTTTTTATTGTTGATGTACAGTCCTACATATGGATTCCCTCCCGAGCTGTTTTTGCTAAAGTTTGCTTGTGGTACCAGCATGATTATTTGCTGCCGGTAATATTTGTTTTGAGGAATACTTGATTTTTTTTTTCTTGCAACACACTTATTGAAAAGTTCAAGATTAATCTGAACTTTAGTGCCATACTTGAAAAGATATAATCATCTGATCACATTACACCTGGCAATACAAAGGAGAAAAGATAAATTATTCAGATAACAGTATCAATACGTATCAAGACACACAACCCTGCAGCTAAGAAAAACAGTCTGAAAAATACAACAGCATCAATATGTTCTGGGAAAGTGCCTTTAGTATACTTCAAGTGATGAAAGAAAACAACAGCATATTAAATTAATTATATTTTATTTTCTCCCTGAGATCATCCTACAATGTTAGTTTAAACCATTAATTTGTATTTAATTACTTATTTCTTTTATTCTGCCTCTTTAGAAAGAAACCCTTTGCATGTAAAATGAGCAACAGCAAACAACACCGTGTCACTGACTTGGGTTTGTTCACCACCTTACTATAAATGAATGAAATAATACCTTCGTTCAATGATATTCCTTAAAATTATTTGAGGAGTACATTTTAGTAGGCTATACAATAATAATATAGCCATGTCATAATTTGTTTAAGTTAAGAATTTTATTTTGACAGGTTTTATTTTTAGTTTTACTTTGTGTTCACGAAATGGTGAAAAGATACAGAAGTGACTCCCAGAACAGTGCTAGAAATTAAGATTATATGAATCCTCATGTGTTGAAAACTAGAGGCTAAAACATCTCCAGCATCACATGATAAAATCACATGAATCATTCACACAGAACATGCAGAGTTAGCTTATTAGCAACAAGTACTGA
The DNA here is from genome assembly GCA_032357475.1 of Enteromius thamalakanensis. Lineage (NCBI taxonomy): Eukaryota > Metazoa > Chordata > Actinopteri > Cypriniformes > Cyprinidae > Enteromius > Enteromius thamalakanensis. Next base: position 15,161,635 of record JAUCMT010000026.1, read on the forward strand.
CTGGCTGTAGTCACATGTACTTCTGCTATTAGATTAATCCCTGTCAAGTAAAACTGTCCAGAGCTTATCGTTGTTATTAACACAATTTATATCACAACTCAATGTGACATCATTTTATCGCACAGCCCTTCATAAAATGATCCCATTAAATGAAAATTAATATGAGGTGAATATGAAATTCCCAAATGATGTTCAAAGACTGAACCAAAGCCAACTGTGAAGTAAAATGCTTTAAGAACGTTAGGGGATAAGAAATATTTCTTGTCATTTACCCAAAGCTACTAATCTGTATAAAAACTTTTTGAGAGTCAGTGTAATCCGCAGTATAGTGAGTGCGAGTGATAAATCATTTTCTTTAAAGCTTCATTTAAAACACGCCCAAGCTCCCCAGCATGTGGTATGATGTAAGTACACTAGTGAAATTACTGCTGTGTGAAGGTTGAGAGACACCTCATGCTTTTTCCAGAGCTACAGTATGCACCAGACTTGTCTGTAAATATTGTAATATTGACACGTACCTCTATGTTTTGCATGTGTCAAAAAAAACACTTGACATTTATGCAAGTGTCATGTTAAAGTGCCCTTATTATGGATTTTTGAATATTGCCCGCCAACTTTTTGTGTTTGGTCTGAATGAAAAGGCAAATTTATTCTTTGCCTCTAGGTGGCACTTTTGAAGCATTAAAAGCTTCAAAAATCAAACAACCACTGAGGGGTTTGGAAAAATTAATAATTGAACGAATCATTTGGGAGCCGTTGAACAAATAAAGGAAAACTAAATGCATGCAGGCATGTCAACATGTTATGTGGGACTCCCAAAACCAAAATATGAATCTTTCATAACCCATAATTTAAACCCACTTTAAGGCAAAGTGTTTCAGAGTTAGAGTTTGTGAAGTGACAACAAACTCTCTGCTATTCTCTGTAAGTTTTAATGGCTATTATTCTGTCAATATTCAGTTGACAACCGAGATGACGACTGGTTATCTGCTTCAGAACTGGCAGAAAAATTAGATGCTCAGGTTTTGGTGCATTTTGTCTTGTTCCTGTTTCTTCTTTCTCTTCCTTCCTTCCATTTCTCCAGCTCCGTTCCCCCCATTTCATGCCACTTTTGGCAGCTCCGGCGAACAATCCACTAGTACCATAATGAAGCTGCTCCCTCATTTTCCAACCCCATTCTGTCACACCCCAGCACAGTGAAATATGCATCAAACCCCACTATAAAGAGTGTGTGCAGCCAGCATAGCCACGCTATTGGCAGAACTATAATAGAGACAGAGATTTATGGCCGAGACCAGGTGTGTGTTTGAGGAATTGTACCTGATATAATAGGTTTTTTTGCTCAAGCAAAGACAGAGGAGTTCTGAAGGTGAGGGGTGTAATGGCATTGACCTGCTAAGACGAGACTCTTTCACTACATCATCGGGAATCATAAACGTTATAGTCATTTTTGACAAAAACAAACGCGCTCTCGATCCGACTGTAGTCATGGAAGAGCAGAGAGACTATTTCTTTCAATTGTCTTAGATTAGCATTGACAGTGCTGGCAGTCCAATGCTGGTTTATTCAACCTTCCTGAGGGACTCAACCTTCATGCTTCTTTACACACCACTGAGATGGTCCCATCGCAGGACCCTCAGTAAATAGTCTTGTATTTCTATAGACCTTTGACAGCAAACATCGACCCCTGGGGGCAATAAAGGTAATAGAGACCCCCTAAGGTTTCATGGGGTCAAAAAAAACAAAAAAGAAAACAGATTTTACTACTGTATTTTAGATTAAGGTTAATGTGTGAAAAGTTAACACTCACAAATGCTGAAAATGTACTCATATTCAGGCCATGTAAGATATATTTTTTCTTTGAACAGATTTGGAGAAATGTACATTTTAACATTACTCTGCAGTGAATGGGTGCCATCAGGATCAGAGTCCAAACAGCTGATAAAAACATCCCAATAATCCACAAGTGAAATCTGTGTCTTTGTAGGAACCAAATCCTAAAATATTGATTCCTTTAAAACACTGCAGTTTATGCTGCTAACAAATTTTGACTTTCAGAAAGAAACACTGAGCTGAAAAAATCATGCCAATAATAAATAAATCACTTAAATTGCCATCTAAAGAAAGGATCTTGTCTAAAAGTAAGAAACTATAAACATACTGTAGATACTTAGATACTGTAGATACTTTTATGATGTCCTGTAAATCTTTGCCAAATATATCTACTGCCAGAAGTATCAAAGTGACTTTCTCCAGAACTGTTTCACATCCTTTGTTATGCAAGTTCAAGCGTTTGATAAATTAAAGAATAAAGGGGCTAACATATGGCTTGTAGAGATCTGATTACAGGAGTGTTTCACTTTCCTCTGAAGCGGCCTTGCACTGCATCGAGAACAACAAGCAACAAATTCCATAAAGACAGCACCCAAGATGCTCTTATCATGTATTTGCCATCTGTTCCCAATAAAACGTGTGGATGTCTGCCTGCAACATAAACGTCTTTCACTCAGCAGATCTGTACACACCACCTGCCTTTTCTATATCCTAAACACAAAAAGGAGAGTGAGACTGGGGATCAAGAGATTAAGCTGTCTGAAAAGAGCTTTTGGGGGTTTTAAGCCAACTACTCCAGAAATGAATTATTTTCTAATAGACCTTAATATGTCATGCTAAATCAAATTGCTTGAAAATGTAAAGCATGTGCAAACATCTGTATTAAAAATTTGAATGATGTGAGGAAGCTATTCTTAGATATTTAGATACAAATACTGTACCTTGGTGCACTTTTTAGTGAGACACGAATTATGTACCAAGAAGCACATATCAACGCAGTTTCCAAAAGAAATGAACACTAGAGGTAGTAAAAACTCCTTTTCACACAAATTTACAGGGTTTCAATTAATAAAGTTTCACACAATTACTTGAAGCGTATCATGTTATGACTTCAAAACAATATTAATATGTGGGCATATATAAAAACTGATGCTTTTGAATGTTAGCATCACACATATCGATGTGTTTTCAAAGACGGTAGGTTTGTTCGGTAGCTCACAGAGTACAGAGATGTACTTGAGAGGCGGGGAGCTCTGGTTTGAATCCTGTGTAACTACAGTTCAACAAACCAATTCAAATCTGTGTGAATGCAAAGGAAACGACAAAGTTGCATCAACGAATGTGTTTTTATATTTAGGACATATTTCCAACATGATAGAACATTAACTTTTAGTGACAGTTCAGGGATATTTGAATTGAAGCAATATAATAAAAACACAGCAGTACATAATAAAAAGTGCCAGGGTTCACATACCCTGTGTTTTAGCCCGACTCAGGGTTTCAAAGGTACATATATTTACGAGACTAGGTAGGATATGAGTAATTGTAGACATTAACTTTAGATGCAGAGCCTTTAAAGGGACATGGTGATGAAAAAAAAATTATGTGTTTACAAAACTATTACACCTCCCAAGAAGCTTCGCAAATATCGCATTTCCCATAGGAACGTTTGTTTTAGTATTGTAGAAATTTTTTCCCCTCCCAAATATTTAGATTATTTTACAAAATTATTGTTTGCTTTCAAAATATCTGTTTTTAAAATTTTGCCTTCCCCTGAGAAATGTAGCATTTGCTTTTAAAACACTTGCATTCACTCAAAAAAGAAATGCTCCTCTGCAATTTGCATTGCTACAAACATTTGCATTCCGTTTCCAAAGTCATTTTCTTGCAAAACCCTGGCATTCCCCCATGAATCTTTGCGTTTGCTTACAGAATCACTAAAAACAATATTTCATTCCAAGTCGTATTATTTCCATCACAGAAGTCTAGTGGCTCAACAGACAGATTTGGAGAACCACAAAACTATAAAAAAACAATTTAAAACCCCTTCTAATTAGGTTTACAGATCAGAAAAATCAGATGTAAAACTTTCAGTGTCAAATAAACATGAATCACATCAAACAAACAATGCTTTCAAGGGAAATCTGGAAATGGGGCACAAAAGAGGCAAGAATCTTTTCTCTGAAATGAACTGTTTCCTACATTCAGGCTGACTAACTTAATTAAACCAAGGCCATAAAGCAATCCCAAGTACTTAAAGGTACTGCAGACCCTCAGTGACTCCAATATGCCATAATGAGGAGGTGACGCATTTCACTGCAGGCAAGAGAGATCTTAATGCAGGAGTTTTGTATTTAGTGAGAAAGCCACAGCAAAGACCTTGTCAAACACCGAGGCCAAAAGGGTAGAATGTAGGAATGGCCAAAAGCCAATATGAGCATTCAGTCCTACTTAAGGCAATGACAGAGCACAATAAAGCCTCAAGGCCAGAGAGGAGAGTAAGAGATGGAAGAACAAGCCCTTTCATGGTTGATTTAGCAAACAATAGCCTTGGCACAGGATGAGGAACTCTAAAAGGATGAGCTGATTATGAACAATCTTTTGTTCTTCTTTGTTTCATCACTTAATCTCAGATTATCCAAATGTGTATCAGAAATCTGAACCAAACTGTGAAAAGAGCCTACAAAGAACTAGATTTATCACAATTCAGTCTTCACAAAGCACAGAGAGGTCCAGCTGCCACAGAATGCAGAATGTTCAGTCCAGCACCGCATAATTCAACTTTCCCTTCAAACTATATCGAGGAATGAAGGTTGTAATGCATGAGGCTTCCAGCATCCCATGAGAATGTGTCATGTTCCAAACTGGTGCACATGCTATCCTTTCCACAAGAGGGGGACGCACATGTGACAATTCACAAAAGAAACTGACAATTCAGGCAAATAAGTTCTATGGCTCATTGTATGTCCAGACAGCTTTGCACACACCTGTCGCTCAGACCAACTTCCATTAAACTTCCAACTTCCCATCAGCCTCTATCCTCCCCGAGCCCGATAGGGTTCACAAACCTAGGGCTCGGCAGCCCCCCGAACCTTGAGTCTTCTACACGGACAGCACGCCTAATTCGCTTTGCTTTTATCAATATTCCCAAGCAAGTTTGAACTTGTGGAATAAATAATTATTCGCTTCTTGTTTGGTTTCTTCAAAAAAAAAAAAAAAAAAAAAATATATATATATATATATATATATATATGTATACAGTATATAGATATTTAATTTTTTTTTTTTAATTTGATGCTTGCCATGATGTGTTTTTGTAATTGGTTTGGGTACTGCATTGAATTGCAGTGGGGTTTGCTAAGGCTTTATTAGATGGTTGCTAGGAAGTCAAGTCCGAAAAGTCCAGCCCCCAGCACTATTAAAAAATAATTTTAATGCAGTAATCCCAGCGGTTTGCATAATGGGCAGGTTACTATTATGTGATTTTTTGTCTTACATTTGATAATGAAATTGGATGAGCTCAGTGCAGATATTCTGCCAAATCTTTTTTTTATTTTATTTTTTTTGTAAATTTTGTATGCTGGAGAAGCGATTGGAGGGTATCCTTGATGCTTCGTTCAAAATAAATGCAACATTTACAAAATAATTTAGTTGCTTCCTGATTTTGCCGTTATTTAACTTAAGGTGGACTTTAAATTAGTTTGGGTAAATGCTTCTGTTTTCACAATACAATTAATTTCTTTGCCACAATGAAAGCTTGATCATCAGATTACATTGCTGCTAACATATTACAGTCAGCTGCATTGGCACAGCCAAGATTGACTCCCTTTTTATGTTCTTTATACAGTAGCTACTGGAAAAGTGCAACTAGAGTCTGTTTTCTTCCGTTTAATCTTTGCTGCAAGTATGGATTATCAGATGAGATCGGGGACCATGGTACCCTGTAGATATATTAAGATGATTGAAAAGCTTGACAGCTCCCAGCTGCACATGACCAATGGCAGTTAGTGTCTAGACTGAGCAGCGGCCAGGCCTGGCAGCACTGAAAGGAAAATCCAGAGATGACTAAGCACAACAGCCTGCCAGCTTTGAACTGCTGCTGGAGGACTATACATCCAGCTCTGCCATGCCTCTGTCTCCTCAGACTTTGGTCACATAACACAATGTATGTAAATAACATGCACAGTTCCCACTGATCTGTAACTGTTTGTTGCTCTCCTACCTTAGTCTTCTCAGATCCGTCCTCGTGCCTCTGATGATTTCTTTATTTATACAGAGGTCACACACATAGAGACAGCCAGTACAACAATACCCTTTTCAAAGGGCTAGTAACATCTTAACATCTGTGGCTCCTGACAATATATTGATTTCTTATGAATTGAAACAATTGGTCCGTGCAAGAAACTGAACATTATTTAAACCATTATGATCTTTTTATTATTACATTTTAATTCACTTTATCGTCTTTAGACATCCACATTTCAAATCATTATTGGGTGCGTTAATTAAATAATTGCATACATGTTCTGTTGTTGTGTGAATGCATAAATAAACTGTGAATTGCACCAGTTCATTGAAGCAAACTTTAAGAATGAGTTAGTTTCCCCGTTTCCCCAGCTTTTATTCAGTTGGAAAAAGTGGTTTCCTCAGCATCTATTTAGTGCAGTGCGCGTGCGGTGGATAAGCTAAATGACAACATTGCAATAAATAGATTTGAAGAAAAAATCTGGGTTTTCATTGAACCAGAGAAAAACTTTGAAAATAACGACACAGTTACTTAGTATAGGCTACAATAATATATATAGCAAAGCTTTCCACAGTTTTGACATAACTTTATAAGTATAATTTGACTGAATTATTTGTGTCTCCTTCAATAACTTCCTGTGAGAAATTTTATGGTTATTGTCCCCCCCCTACTGTTAATTTAAATTTACGCCCATGGGTTCTTGCACAGACCTGTTGTTTCACTTCATAAGACCTCAGTATATCATCATGAACCAGATGACATCATTTTGTGTTCCATTATATGCTTTTTTTATTCTCAAAAGCATGCAGTCACTGACTTACTTTTTATGAATCACCAAGGACCAAGGTTTCAGCTGAAATCTTCTTTAATGTTCTACTTAAGAAAAAAGTCACCTGCATCTGGGATGACCTGAGGGAAGAATAAATTACATCAAAGTGACTGAACTAACTCTTTAAAGTGCCCCTATTATGGATTTTCGAAAATGATCTTTCATGCAATGTGTAACACAGCTCTAAGTGAATGCACACATCCTGCAAGGTTTTCCTGCAAATCTGAAAGTGCACTGTATATAATTATATTGTCTCTCGAAAGAACGAGTCGACTCTTAATCATTGAAACAAGTTGTTTTTAAAATGAATCCTGAGTGTTTCATATTAAAGTCAACATGAAATATATTGGCCAACCATTTGTTGGTCTTTTCAAGTTGGTCTGAATGAAAATGCTAATTTATTCTTTGCCACTACGTGTCGCTTTTTTAGTGGTAAAAAAACGGTGAGGCTGTACACAAAGCAGCACTGCGTTCACAAACACTGCTTCATCAGGCATTACAGGCACGATGAGATGAAAAAAAGACCAATCACCGCAAATTAGTGTCATGTAAAGAACAATTTGGTAAAATGTATCGTTGAGTGAATCGTTTGGGAGTCGTTGAGCAAATAAGCTAAAAATAGGCCTGTTACATAGATGATGAAAGTGTTTTTTGACCTACTGAGGACTCCCAAAACCAAAATAGATTACACATAACAGGGGCACTTTAAGGAGCATCCGTTTGTGTTTATTTCTGCACAGGTGGTGGAGGGTAGAGGCAGGACTGAAGGCAGGACTCCAGAGTGCGCCGTCAACACTCGGTGTCAGGAATCTTTGTGTGCGGCAGTTGATGAGACACGAAGAGCAAGATGGCTCTATTCACAGTTCAGGTCTGAAAAGTATTTGCAAGCACTTTTGCTACAGCTCGCTCAGCTCCTCGTTGAGTGTCGTTGTAGATGTTGCAGAAATCCTTATAAATCTGTGGCCAGGACAGTCAGCGCCGCGTGGCCATACCACGCCACTCTCAGCCAGTTCCGTTAGGACTGTCACTCCACATTAAGTGGCTTCTCCTTTAATCTGCTGCTGTAGGGTGAAACGCAGTCATGCTTTTACATAAGAAATTTGTTCTTGTAGAACTTTGACCGCTTCATCCACCCTTGTGTGATTCACACAGTCTGTTCATGTGACTCAAGGACAGCGCTAACCTTTCCCTTCAACAACTGTGTCCTGTGTCCTTCCACTAGAGTGGTCAATTTTGTTTTGTTTCGGCATGCAATCATGATGCTTCAAGAGTTGGGCTTTTGATATATGAATTATGCATTGGTTTAATATTTGTATTTGCTACTACTACTGTCCCAGCGTGTCACGAACAGTTGACGCCTGTGCATTTTTGCGTCTGCTGTTTTACGCTGTCCTTCACTGTGAGTCTCACTGAATGCAAATGAGCTTTAGACTCCCTAGCCAATACAGTGGTCATTTCTGTGTATAATTAGACTATTCCTGGATTGCAAATCAGGTTAGAGAGCAAGGGTAAATCATTTACAGCTTATAACTAGTGTAAACAAAATCTATTTAAGCTTTAATGGTATGAGCACACACTGTCCTTACTTTTAACTGGTACATTGAAAGATTGTTTACCCTTCAACTGATATATGTCTTCAATCAATGGCTATATTAGATTGAAGTATATGGCTTCTTAAATTTAGTTTTTCGACACAAAACTGTTTTCATAAAATGATTTTTTATGGTTTTGTGAATATATAATCAGATCATAACATTTGCATACACTACTGTTCAGAAATATGGGGGATAGTAAAAAAATATTTCCTTAAAAAGACTTTTATTGCATTAATTTGACAAAGTCACAGTAAATACTTTGTTCATTGTTACACAAGTTTTGAAATGAATGCTGTTCTTATGAAATTTTTTTTTTAAATCAGAAAAAATAAATCCCGTTTTCCATAAAAATTTTGCTAATCATAATTTCTGCGAATCATTTCTTCGCATGAAATCGGCATATAAGAATGATCATGTAACACTGAAGACTAGAGTTATGATGCTAAAAAACTATTTTTTTGATCACAGGAATAAATTACACTTTCAAATTTTAATTAAAAAAATGTATATAGAACAGAAATCAGTTATTTCAAACTATAAAAATATTTTATGGTGTTACTGTATTTTTAATCAAATAGATGCAGCCTTGTTAAGCAGAAGAGACTTACTTCTTTCTAAAACATTTTAAAAATCTTGAATGCAAAAGAATTTGATTGCATACAAATGTAATGCACATTTTGGTGCTTTTAACAATATATATTTTTAATCCAGTATAATCAGCTTCAGTGGCAATAACTATAAAACGCTTAAATATTCAGAAAGTTTCAAATGTAGGCCTGCATATATTTAATACATATAGAAAGAGGAATTAAAGAAAGAGAAAGTGAATGAGAAAAAGGACGTAATTATTGAGGAGCCTATGAGTATTCGGTTCCATCCGTGTGCACTTAAGGGCAGAAGAGAGCAGCGCTGAAAAGATTTATAGGAAATTTCAACTCTCTACATTTCATCTGAACTGGAGGGATTGGTCCGGAGCCTTGTGCTCCGTGATTAGAATCTATAGTAAGAGAGAAAAGGTCAATGGTAATTAAAGTACAAAACCATGGAGAAACCACACATTTCGTAAGGTTGGCAAAAAAATAGATTATACTGTTCTGCCCCCTTGTGTTCACAAAAAAAGAAACATGCTTGAACCATCAAATTACAGCAGTTTGCACTTTTTTTTGTTCTTCAGTGCAGACCCAATACAATATTAAGTGCGCAAATGTACAAGTACTGAAATGTTCCTAAAATTAAATATGAAATTCATATTGCCATGCAGTCCTAACAATATGAATGCAATATTATATTATTAGCATGAACAATAACATGACATATACAGGCTGAATAATAATGTATTCAGTTTTATGCTGCATAAAAGAAAGGGCAGAAATGTACATGGCTCGCCTTACACAAACATTAAAGGAATAGTTCACCCAAAAATACAAATTACAGCATATTTTACTCACCCCAAAGCCATCCTAGGTGTATATATATGACTTTCTTCTTTCAGACGAACACAGTCAGAGTTTTTTTATTTATTTATCCTGGCTCTTCCAAACTTAATGCTCGTGGATAGCTGCCATTAGATAGATGCAGATAGAACAGATGACTGCTGTAGATTAATTTAGCAAAATATTAAGCTCCTGATATCTGTGATTCTGTAAATCTCAAGTCAATTACTGGCTAATCTTCATAATTCTACTGTACTCTTAAAAGCCCTGTAGTATTGAGCATGCACTTTGACATTAGAGCTGGAATGTTATCTATTTTAATGTCCAAATGGTGACATCTTGTGATTAAAATATGTACTTACAGCATGATTTTAGCTGTGGTCAATTTTATATCACATGGATATTACATATTTCAGTTCAGATGCATAAGGAATTGATTTTGAAAAATTAAACTCAAAGAACTTGATTATTTAATGTTTATATTTTAAGCACATCATAGTTATATTTTATCAGTTCTTATACTTGAATTAATATACTTAAAATTTTGTCTGACTGAACACTTTTTTATATAGTAGAATATAATTAATTTCTTAATATGTGTGTGTTCCTGAATGGACACACACACCTGCACAACTCTAAAATGCAATAACTGCACCAAAGTCAGTCATCAGTTTATAATACGCTTCTGGTATAAATGTTTAAATCAAGACACAAACATATGATCTTCTCATCTTAAGCTTTTTGAATTACATGAACACTGAAAATGATAATGTCATTAAACAATTTTGCGTTGTGATAAATCACATAAACATGCACACACTCACACACACACACACACACACACGCATGTTTGTTTTGCTATATTTGTGAGGACTTTGATAGACTTCTATTGTTTTTATACTGACTTTGTATCGCTCTACACCAACCCTTCCCCTAAAGAAAACTTTTTGATATTTACTTTTTAAGATAAACTTCATTTAGCATTTATAATAATGTATTTCCCTTTTGAGGACCACCCAAAATGGCCTCAAAGAGAAATGTCCTCACAGAGCTGGTTGCTTCTGAATAATTGGTCCTCACAAGTAAAACAAACACACACACACATACACTACACCACAGCACCATCTACAGCTCTACCCATCACAGCCCTGCAGGGAGCAAGTCATTCACATTCAACCTCCATTTGTAGCATTAAAGCAAATTCCTACTGTAAACTGCATCTGCTACCTACCGCCCATGAAGAACACACTGCCAGATCCAAATGTGTAGGTGATGAAGTTAACTTACCAACCTTATTGTAAAATCTTACTGAAATAATAAATGCTGAAAGATGTTTTGTGTTGTTGCCTTGATTTAAATAAAACCTGAATCACATAATAGGCAAGGCACATAAAACACTTACTATATAAACTAAAATATTTCCTCTAGTTTTAACAATTAATTTGTGATTCCTGGAGTTTAAAGAACTAATAATAGGAACAATAATTAAGTTAAAAATAAATAATAATAATAATAATAATAATAAATATTTAACTTTTTTTGCATTTTATTGATCATTTATTTTAATATATCCCAATTTAAATTATTATTAAGTTGTCCAGTACTTGGAAGTTTGCCGAGGCCCCCTTCCGGGCCCCAGCTGTAGAAAGATGCTGCAGGGACACGAAACATTTGCATGAAAAAAGTCAGTTGGTGGCACTATTATACAACAAAGTCTAGAATAGTCTCTTATCAACAGAATCGTTGGTCTGTGGTGAATACTCAATGCTGTGTATTGGTGTATTGAGATGAGGTTTATGTACCATTGTAGCTATCCTCTGTCATATCAAATTAATTTTTAGACTGTTATCAGGCAAGGTTTTTACAAGACCTGGATACTTTTCAAAATTATGAAGCATGTTTTGCACATTATGCACTATACTACCTGTTTTGCTGGTTATTGTTTATAGTCATTTAGTCATCATGATGTGTCCAATTAAAGTTCACGGTCATAAAGCAGCTGAGCTGTTGGGACGTACAGATGTTCAGCAAGTGATCAAGGTACAATAAAAATCGTCACTGTTCTGCTTCTACAAAAATTACTTCTTATCGTTTGCCACTTAACAGGAATAAACTTGACATCACTAGCCTTTATCTTTGTGATTCAGACTCCTGTCCCTATCTAGGTCTTTACACGTCATCTTCTCGCACACTTACAGCTGTTCAGCTTTTCCCTCGCACTTTCAGAGCCAATGGGAATTCAGAAACTGTACACACCCTCTTTATTCAAGGTTTCACAATGACGTATAAAGTAATCTAAATTACGCAACTCATTTCATTGGATTTGTACTCTGTTAATTCAACATTTACGCAACTTCACGAGTCAAAAGAACTATTAATGGTTCTTATAAGAACAGAAATGGGGGGGGGGGTTCTACATACCAATATATAGTTAAAATCATAAAAAGAGCAATATTTGTGGATTGTTTGGACCAAGTTACAATAATATTAATAGATTTTATATACTTATTTTATTTATTTTTTATTTTTATTTTTAGTAAGAATTTTTTCTAAAAAAAAAAAAGAAATATATATATATATATATATTTGGAATATAAAAAAAGAAATATATATATATATTATGTATATATATATGTATTTATTTATTTTTTTTAAAATCTGGATAGGGTTTGTGCTGTCAATTTCAAAAGTAACAGAAACAAAGTTTACTGACATTTGGTGGTGTTTGACTGTAATCTGTGTCAACAAAGACCTCAAGACAGGTTGAAAACATGTTTAATCAGGTGTACAAGGTGTTGGTTAAAAATTCTTCATCTTTCATTTGCACTGAAACCAGAGACCTTAACCTTGACCAACGTGTAATTCAAGCACACTCAAGGAAACCCGACTAAGAATAATGTGCCTCAGCTTTCTGAAATGAATTACTACCACAAGTATGCACATACCGTATTTCCTTTAGTCATGTATTATCTAGAAAAAGTGATCCTGTAGATGCTCCCCCTGATAAAAAAAAAAAAAAACATTTCAAAGAAAATGCATGTGCTAGTCTATTTTTATTTGTCTATGTTTTTTGTTTGTTCTTCATCTCTCTTCTCGGAACAACAACTTTTTACAGCTTTTTTTTCCCTTTTTTTTTCTAGCCATAAAAGAAGGTTTAAGAAAAACCATCTGAAGGCTGCAATCTCTCCGGCTCTCCCAGGCATGCATTACTCATTCTGTGTCAGTAACAAAGACTTTGTTTTGTCCATGCAGTGTTGCCTTTTAATTTATTCTGCTGACGTTTGACAGAATTTGCAGCCAAACCTCTTTCTAACACCCAAACAAATGCTCATTAGTAGTCAGGTCTACAGCAGATGCACAGGAGATCTGTTGTAGTGCATGAAAATAAGTACAAGTACATTTGAGCTGCAGTCAGTTATTTGCACAGACAGATGGAGCGTTCTGTTCCCCGCATGCAATCCGGTATGTGTTGATAAGACGGCTGAGTTGTGTGGTTAAATATTGATCACTTATCGCAACAATAGTTGTGCTTGTGAGACACTAATCAGAGACCTGAATCGCTCTTGCTAAAATCCTTAAAAAAGCTTTATTTAGTTACCTTGCATTTCAGAGCTCAGAACATGGATTGCTGCAATACATGAGTGGATTGCCTCATGGCCTCACCCATCTCAGGTCAGATGATAAAGGAGAAATGGCCCATACAATATGACTTTATTACTAAGAGTGAGTTAATGATAAGTCACAATGGGCCAAATAGTCCAACAAAACATTAAACCAGATTTTCTGCCATTTTGACTGCACCATTATTGAGCAGAATGAATGAGGCAAGAATTATACACTCTCAGAAATAAAGGTCAAAAGGTACATGTTTGTAGCTAAAGGGTCCATTTTGGTACATATTAGTACTTGAAGTGTACAAATTTGGTACAAAAGTATACCTTTTGAAAAGGTGCCGACCCAGTGACAGCTTTTGTACCTATTTCTGAAAGTGTATATAGACAAATATATATACGTGTCAAATAAATTTCACAATATAACATATTGCAGTTAAATTTCACAAGTAATTATTCTTCCCAAAGCATAAGAGCCTATACAGGTATGTGTGATTTTTTTATATGTAAAAAGTGTAACTGCCATTGTTAGCATTAAGCTTTTTCATTTACATATCTGTGTATTCAGTGGTTATGCTAAGTTGAGTCATGCACAAGTCATTTACATCCAACCCTTCAGGACACCGCTTCACTGTTTGTCTAGTGCATTTTTTAAAGGGCAAGATTTGAACGTTTTTGATTTTTGTAACACTTTCAATTTTACATTCGATAGTGTGATAATGTATAATGATGAGATTAAACTATTTATTTATCAAATGCATAGACAGTCTCTGTAGTCAAGACGACAATAATCACTAGAAATTAGGTTCCCCCAACTAAGCAAGCCAGAGGTGACAGCGGCAAGGAACCAAAACCCCACTGTGAGAGAATGGAGGGAAAAAAAACTTGTGAGAAACCAGGCTTAGTTGGGTTCAGTTCTTCTCTGGCCGGACGCCCAGCACCTAATTTCCAGTTCAATATTAAGCACATGTCAGATTGTGCAAAGGACTTATAGTGTGTGTGTCTGTGTTTGTTTGCATCTGGGTCCGATGGTCTGTCCACGGAGCTCATCTAGGTGTTCTGGTCTCAGATGAAGATCATCTCTTTGTGCTGATAAACCTAATACATACACATATTATGAGACATGGAGTGACAACTAATATTAACATAATATTTATGCTTTATTGTTATAAAGATCTTCTTGATTTACATGACAAGCATCAGAATTGTATCATACTTTTTGGTCATAGAGAAAATATGCATTTGGATGCAGTTGCTGATATTTCTGAGCATTTGTTTAAAATTGAGCTGTTTCTTTTCTCTCTCCATATTTATACATCATGCGATATAATAGACTATGAGACAAGAAACACACATGCAAACTATATAATAAAGGATACCATTCCATTACAAAAAGTCTATTATTTCATATGTCAAGCTTTGCAGGGTTTCTTCTGATTGCTTCTCTTTAATAGATGATCACGCATACGGAGTACCAACTGTACGGGCTGATCTACCTGCTCCTCGTATCAAACGTGTCAGTGACTGGACAAACTATGGAGACGAATCAACAGCACACGATCTGCTACATCCTCCTCTGCATTCCCTCTACGGAGTCCATGAAAAAGAGTTTTTTAGTCCTCGCACTAAAGACGAGGTGAGTTACTGGTAACAGTCATGTGACATTATGATTTAGAGCTTGATTTTAGGCTGTCCAAACAATTATAACAGATGGACTAAAGATAAATGGCATATCACTCATAGATCGCACAGATATTCCAAAAAGTGGGTCTCGGGGTTTCTGCAGAGACGTTTGAAGAAGCCTGGAAGTTGGCGTCTGTGAGACATCCTGCTGGTGAAGTATGTGTGGAAAGCTTTCGAAATGTTCTCGGTGAACTACGGGCAAATTAAACGCAATATTTGAGTATTTTATTTTAATTTATAATCTACCGTTGAATAAAGACTTGCATTAAAAAGTGCGTCCCTAAGAAGTTAGTTTCAATTTGTAAGCAATGCATGTTGACACCCAGTGTTATTTCTATTTTCTCTTTCCATTTTATTTCAAGTAACAGCTTTTTATTGTTTTACAGTAGGTAACTGTAAAAACCCTGGTGACTATAATTTAAAGTTTGCCTTCATTTAGTATAAAGTAACATCTAAAAATAAGCGAAAGCAGGTTGAGGAATAACTGTAGATGCCTCTCATGAGATTATTTCGTTAATACGATAAAATGTTTGTTTTATTTGTACAATAATCGGCATAGACGCACTAAACTAATAATCATTACTACAGCGTGAAGTGGGTTCAGACCCTCATGACTTCTGCAACTGCAGTATTTTATTAGTTCAGATCCATTATTGGGTCGGCGGTAATTTCGGCCATGTTATTTGTTTAATTTAGTCTCTTGTCAAATGAAGCAAAGTGCTGCAACGGGCCTGACTGCAATAAAAAGTGCCCTCAACGTAGCATAATAATAGCTCAGCTTAGTAATGAATTTTTGCCTCCCAGGATAACATTATTGAGTTTGCTTAGAGGACGTATGCTGCATTTAGAGTTTGAGAGAGATTGCCGTCAATTACCGTTTTCTCCCAAAGGACTTTATCACACATTTCTGATAAGTGGGAGTGTGTGTATTTGTGTACTTTACTCGATATAGTTATAAGTGCTGTAACCTGTTATGAAGAATACGTTATTTGCTGCCTGGATATCAGTATACACCTATTCCTGCTGGTTATCGGGTAAATTATTACATCGCAATCTCTTTTGTTTGACATATTGAACATGAACCTCTTTATTTTATTATAAAATAATACAATTTCTTTTTACAATCCACATTCTATAGCTCAAATAAAGTCCTGTCACTTGAAAATATGTCAGATTACAGAAGTTAAATGGGTTTTTCATGTTGACTTTTAAACACACAAGAGTACAGAGATGAATTCATCTGCCTAATTTGGCAACATCAACATAACCCATCAGAAATACGAGTTAATGTTTAGTACAATAAACAGATTAATAATAACAGCAGAGTCCCTAATCCATGATAAAAGCCTAGAGGAGTGCAAAATAGCTTTGTAAAGCACATTAATGCTTTTATTTTCTTTTGTTCAGTTCACTTGTAGTTGCCAGCATGATTAATTGCCTAATATGGTATTAACATATTTATTTCAATTGAAACAGGAGGTATGATATCCACTGTTAATCATATTATGACTTGTTTGCACACATGTGACAAAACACCCACGCAAGTTGAACAGAACAATCCATTACTGCCTGCAAAAATTATAATAATCCCACTGCCATATTTCTAAATGATTTAATGAATTTCAGTCAACGATAATTCGATGACTCCCTGTAAAGCCATGAATGCATAAACAATGACATGCCATAAAAGAGTTTTCCACAGAAATAGGATGACATCCACGCATGGGTGAGAACGTCTTCCTGTCAGTTTAACAAAGAATTTATTTTTAATATCTAAATTAGGTGATAATTGGTCTCAACAACCATCTGTGCTTCTCTATGATCCGAACATATCAAATATCATAATTAATTGTGGTTGTTTATCTTGTTGCAAGTCTCAGAATCTCATTTGTGGCCTGCCTGACACTTTCAGTACTTTAAGATATCGGTTTAATTCCAGTTATGTTTCTGAAACTTGTAGCTCTATAAGAAATGTTGGCCCTAATTAATCTCATAACCCAATCTGTAAAATAAATCGACTTAAGTCTATGTATGCTTTGTAAGCGCCACGTAAATTAAGCCTGTTTTCAAGATCTTTTGAGCTGTTGTGAGAGGTAATTACTAATTATGACAACAAGGCACATTTAAAGCCATCTCATCTCATTCCCAGAGTATTTCACTCTGATTTTTTTTAATAAAAAAAAGAGAAATCATTGCATCCTGACAGATCTTTCTCATTGCATTACAGTGATAATTAAATTTTGTCCACATTATAGACAATTTGGTTGTGAAACTTGCTTAATACATTTAAAAATTTAACTTAACTTTGACTAATAACCATTTTTTAAAACGAAAAAAACACTATAACTTAAATAATTTACAAGGCAGAATTAATGTTTTATTATCAAGTGATTTCTGGACCTATCTGAGCTCAGACACAATCTGTTACTTTAGTACACTGCTGTAGAAATAAATATATATATATATATATTATATATATATATAAAAATGTCTGTGTGTGTATATATATTTTTATATATAATATATTTATATATATATATATATATATAAAAAATGTGTATGTATGTGTGTGTATATATATTTTTATATATAATATATTTATTTATTTGCCTAGTTTATACTGCACACCTGTTACAGATGATCTGATCACAAGTGGTTAGTGTCAGTACATAAAATACAGGACTGGATCCAAAACATGCTGTGATCTGATCACTTAAATCACATGTATGAACTGATATTATAGTAACAGTGACTCACCTGTCGATCTGCTACTGAAGTACAACATGGTTTTAAACTTTAAGAGTTTGTTTTACTCTAGTTGCTTCCAGTGCCATATCCGGGTCACCGTCCACTCTTGATCAGCTCCGGCAGTCAACTCACGATAAAACCTGCAACAAACACATAAGCTGTCAATACTGCCTTAGAGACCAGAAAATACCTCTTCTCCTTTCTGAAATGGTGGATGGTGTAGAAGCCTGTTTCCATCATACAAAAATGGTGTACAAATTGGTCATGGGGTAATGTTGGTTTGACTGATTTACTTAAAAGAATCAACTCAAAAATGATTCCTTTTGGCTTGCATGCAGAGTTTATGCTACAAAGCACAGTTTAAGCGCAGTGGCCTTGATAGACATTGAATTTTGAACACAATAAATGTTCTGGAAATAAATTGATTTTTTTGCCAAGATCTTACAAAAGGCCACGAAAACCTTTCCAAAGTAAGTTAAATAATATAATATAATAGGCTGATTAACTATTAGATAATTTGGTTTTATTGGTGCAAAGATGAGTAGTAGTGATATTAGTAGTGGTGAACATATCTTTATCACTTAATAAGAAGCACCGAAATTAAATTGCCATGTTATAAGGACTGCTGAGCAGACAATGCAAAGTATTTAAGTGTGTCACATCAGGTAATGATATTAAATGAATACTTGGACTAAATAAAGGAAGTAGTCAACTGCAAAGACAGCAAGTGTGGGTATTTGGTCAAAGCAAGAATCCAGCTGATAATGTTAAAACGAAGCATAACTAGAAAATATGTATAGTAATATGCATTACTTTTTGCCATGATTAATCAGTAAGAAATGGATATTTTAGTTATATTTTGCAGTTCTCCATCATTTCACCCTTGGTGCATTCCTATTGCAATGCAACGGAAAATCTGGGGAATTTCATATATCATAAAATGATGAAAAGGGTGTCAGAACTCAAATCACACAACAGAAAAAAAGACAAAGGTGTGAAAAAACGTGTCACATCAGACCCGCACTAGGGTGATCTGAAGTATGACACTTTCACAAAGTTAACTTGGAGACGGCACTCTAGCTGAGCGACAGCCGAGTAAAACGTGCTAATGTGACAGATGGAAAGATGTTTTGAAACACGAGAGAAAGAGAGGAGTACGCAAACAGCTGAGAGCGAACCTATTAGCATCTATATATCCATCAAAGCACTGCGGAAAACAAATGTCTGTCATAAGGAAGAAATCCATTAAGTACATTTAAGATCATTTGAAGCTGTGCTGGCATTCATCAGTCAGACTTATGGCTGTGTGCAGTTTACGTCAACGCTCACCAAAATCTGTGTCTATGGGGAGAATTTGTCACGCGAGGTGCTTCGCGGAGACAGTTTACAAGTGCGACGAAATGAAGAGTGTTTGACTTCTAATTATGTTTTGAGTGTGACTCTTTCAAAGAGTCGTATATGAAATTTACTCTGGAGTGCCAAACATACAGCCGCTATATGCATGTTTGATCTGAGGCGAGTATAGCATTTAAAGTCACATAAGCAGTGCATGACACTAGAAGATCACAACACTGATATAGTCATAAGATAAATCCCCCAAGAATAAATAAACAACATTAATATAAATAATAAACATGTTTAACTATAAAAAGGTCATATTTATGCAATTTAAAATTTTATTCTTGTTATTTATGGGAGTTTGTAACTTTAGGTTCTGTAATGTCACATTTATTCAGTGCACAGCTGTGATGACCTTTTGAGGACCTTCAATGTGTGGCCTTGGCAAGTAGCTGAAAACTGTTTACCTTTTAGAATATATATATATATATATATAGTATATGCACATACAGTATATGGTATACATATATACACACACACACACACACATATATACGTATACTTACTCATACACAGCTGTGATGATCTTTTTTTGGGGACCATCGTCTTCGGTTAAGTCCATCTTGAAGATGCGGGTGCTCTCTGGGTCCTCAGGTACGTCTGCACTGGACAGATACCAAATCCTCATCGTGATGTAGAAAAACGTTCTGCCTGGGAGAACAAAAAATGTTCAATTCACTGCCCATCAGGATCAGATTTGTTGATCTAATGGTGTAATATATTAATTAAATAAGAATAAGGTAATTTTTTTCTTTGTATTCTAATTTGCAATAAATTTATAGATTAATTGAAAATAAATAAACCTGTGTACCCAGTCTCACTTTAACAAATGGTTTAATGATATCATTCTCTAGGAAGTGGTATCATTTTGGAAGGAAACAACAGCACAGACAGCAGTGAGTGTTAATTCAATAAATAGGTTTTATATTTAAACAATCCATCCTGTCTGATGTGATTACAGATATGAACTCTTAATATATACTGGTTATTTCTATTATTTTAGTTTTAACCTGTTGATTTAGTGTGCTGCTTAGTTTAATAGCTTTATAGTGTCTTGAGTTTTTTTTACAACAATATATATACGTTTTTTTAAAAGGTTGTGCATAAGAGAAATGAACAGACTGACCGCTCTGGTCGAAGAATACGAACACATCCTCAGGCAGAAGAAGTATAATGTCATCGAGGGAAATGGCAAGACGTCTTTGTTGGGCCTCTGAGAGGGTTTTACACTGCTTTCTGACACTGTCAACAGCCTGTAAACAGAGCCAAAAAACCTCTATAGGCCTTTTTTGATATCAAATGTTTGCCAAACCGTCATTTAATAAACTAACCTCTTTCGACATCACTCTCTTTAATTCATCAAACTTGCCTTTGGAGAGCATAGTAGACACATGGACTGCTGCCTGTGGAGAGAGATGTGGGTCATAATCACAGTTTAGTGCTTTATTAGTCATAAACGGATATATCTGCCAAGCTGCATTTTGCAGTTTAGAGATTATCTTGTTGATTTCTCTTAAAGCATTATTATACTGAGTAATCAGCATGTAAAATAAGCACTCATTCATTTCTGAAAAGCTTTTTGTTCTGAAATCTCATTTGCTGTAATTAAATTGCATTATTTGTTGGCCGCAGTACTCTCTAGACATCATTATTAGAAGATCAGTGTTATCAATACTTTTGTATAATTTATGTTTAAGTAATTCTGTTGTGTTTTTGCCTTGGCTACTACCTGGAAAAAATAGTTTTCCCTTGATTTTTTTTCTGTTTTCATTTTATTTATAATTTTAGTAACATTGTGTTTTTGTTATTTTTTCTAATTTCTCTAAAAATCTGTAGGTATTTTTTCTTTAGGTTACTGATCTAGCTATTTTTGTACAGTAAAAATAAAAAAAATGTTTTAGCCAATAGTTTTTTTGTACAGTATCTGCAATTTTGTGGCGTTTCAGTCATTTTAAAGGATTGTTTTTAATGTCTATACTTAAAAAAACTAGTGGAAATCTTTATTTTAAATACTTATTTCAGTTCATATTTAGTTCATACACATTTTATCAATGTCATTTCATTTTTATTTATTTTCAGGTGAATAAAATGATTCTAAAAAGGCTTATTATTTATTGGGCATTTTTTCCCTCTACATCATCATACCAACCTGTTTCACTCCATTGTCAAACTCCACATTGAACTTCAAGCCAAAATACAATTCAGTTAAAAACAAAATAATCTTATTCTTGATCCACGCGATGGGATCCGGGGTGCCCACAACTGTGATACCAGGGTGCTCAGTGTCCTTAGGGTCCCTGTCTGAATCTTGACTATAAAGTCTGCAGTGCTGCCCAGCAGACGACGCAGACAGTCTGCGCAGGTGATGCCACGCGCGCATTGGAGAGGTCGCGAGGCTGGCACGAGGGCGCACGCACTGATGATGCCACCTTGCTTGGCAGTGGGTATCGTGTTTAACTGACACAATATTCCTCTTCCATGAACAGGCCGAAAATGCGAGTTCACGACGTGCAGCCAAACATGTGAATCGCTGCATCATGAATGCGCATTTCTTTTGCAATTGCGCGCAATGTCGATCTTGTCACTGTAAAACTCCTAAATGACAGACGTACCGTCCTCAGCACGGCTTCCGGCAGCCTTATGAAAGTAACCCGCTGTACCCATAATGCTTTTGGTTTGTCATCACTTGTGTCATTTCTCCGGTAGATGGAGGCAAAGCCCCGTGTTTCCCATGCGCGCTCCCGCGCAGACGCTGATGGATGATGGCCTTGCAATGTGAGTAGCATTTATTATGAGAAGTTATAAATACATACAGTGCAAGTTTTCTTTTAAAGTGAATATCTGCTATGCTAGCCAGGATGTCATATTCTTGTTCACCTAAATCGTCTCAGGTTGACAATATAACGTGCATTAGTTGGACACCAAATCGCACTTAAAATGTATGCATGTCGTTGCATTAGATCACAACTCTTTCTTTGCGTTCAAAAGCAGCATAATGTATGTTCTTGACTTAATGTTATCTTTTATTTTGCGCAAGTTGTGTTTCGCCCGTTATTAGGGCATATATGAGGCCAGTTGTCCAAAATTAGACGATCTGAAAATGCAACAATACTTTTTTCCCCGCTTCACTAGTAATAATACTAAAAACACCGGGGGCTAGCTGTCACAAAGTGATTATTGATGATATATCATTTTATGCATAGACAAAAGTTCTTGACTACAACAATGATTTATTTTGCAAGATATCTCACCAAAACCTTTATTTATTTTAATCACAAATACATTTAAAAGAATATTGCATTTTTTGTCTCTGTTGAATTATATTTGTTATGAATGCTTAATCTGTAACTGCACATATAATAGTCGGTGAAGCTTATATTAGAGAAAACAACCAACATCCAGACTATAGTCTACTGAGCATGCTATGTGGGTTAAGATGTCACAATTAAACAGCCTCACTATTATGGGCTATTATCAACATTCAAACTGTTAAACGCTCATTAGACATAAAATGCCAATATCATCATATCAAATGCATACATTTTGAACACATGTGACAACTTGCCCCGACCTTCGGATTTAAGAAAAACACCTCTGCCATGACAAATTTTTTACAAAATGATGTCAATACTGGAAATTCAATTTGATTTAAATAAGAAAACTTTGAGACTTTTGACTCATAGCTAAAGCAAAACCTTTGGGACAACTAGCCCCGGTCTCTCTTTCTATTGTTTCTAATTTAATGTTTTTGCATTTTCCTTTTGTCTGCATAAATATGAAGGTATATTAACTGTATAATATGCGCACTAAATGACACAATCAATCAACTATTGAATATAAAGAGGGATTTGAGCAGGTTAGGCAAGTGTTCCTGTTGAATCATCTAATGCAAATGAGTGACACAGGTGGGCAAGCCGCTTTAAAAGTGCCCCCCCCCTCTCCGAAGCTAGCAGCATCACCCAAACACACCTCACAGGTGCACAACATCATTGTTTCAGAAGCTTAAATGTGATCAGCAGAGCAAAACATCATTAAATTCCTGCTGTTTCCGCTGATTACAGGTCATAAGCTTTTGTATTTGCCTGCTATCTGTGTTTTCTTTTGAAAATGATGATTATTCATTCAGGGTTGAGGCATAAAAACCAAGACTACAGACACCTGCGCGATTTACCCGCCCCTCTGAATTCTGTGACTATTTTTATTGATAAATAATTGCTATTGCAGCTCATCATTATTGAATTTGCGCTCAGATATGGAAACCTTTCTAAGATGTATTATAGTAATTATCTCTGTCAGTCTGAAATGCTTTTACATCTGTGGCTTGAATGAACAGAATAATAAAAATCTTGCAGCAGTTCCGATTTCAATTAATTACTTCGCCAGAGTGATTACAAACTTTAGGTCGTGATTTCACAGCGGAAAGAAACTCGGATAACAAGTGCCTCCAATAATAAATAGCCCAGAGGAAAAAGTTGTATGCACATGTAACCTTTTGCACGCTTGTACCTGGATTTTATTTTGGACTTGCAAGACAAAAATAGTCTTGATTGCGGTGAACAAAAAGCAAATAATAACCGGGGGTAAAAGGCATAATTGAAAAACCTGTTTTTTCCATGACACTCTCACCATCGGTTTGCATATTAATGCCAGTAACATTCATGCTTGAGATATGGTATTGTATGCTGGTATCTTACAAAGGCGTTTACACACAAATATGTATGGAAATGTTATCATGTCATGAGTGACACACTGTAACTTTACTTTGACGCTGGATAATGAGAGAATCAGTGCAAATGCCAAAGTAATAGTTTCAGATCCCCCCCCTCAATGGATTATTTTTTTCTTGTTTTTGTATCTATGCATAAATTAAAAAATCTGCTGAAATTTATTATTCATCTGAGATGTGATTAATATGCAAAATTATGCAAATTAAGATGCAATTAGGCTCCAATTCTCTAGTGGAATTTTCCATTATAATTTAATACAAAGTAACAGAGTAATTGGTGTCACGTGTAATTACGGTTACTCAAGTGTACTTTCAGGCATGCAAATGATGCGCTATATGTTGGTTATCCGATGCAAATGTGATGCTTTAACATGCCAAATGTGCGACGGAAACCTGTGCGGAGCGAAAAGATTGCGTTTAGCTGGTATTTAATGCTAATATACAATACTTTCAGAAAGTTTCCTCTCTACAAAACTTAAAGAGCAAATGCATGCAGCTTTTAATAATCGAGAGCCTGCGTGGAATATTTCAACTTTGCAAATTTGAAGCTAAATTTGAATACAAATATACCCCATCTATAAGTCTCCAGCTTTGCACGCAGGTACAAGTGATGAAGCCAGAGGAGAGACTAATTTTGAAACTTTTCAGGGCGATTAAGTCAGACCGGGCTTCTCGAGTGCCTTCGAGATCAGCTCCTTCTTGGGAGGTAAATTGATTTTGAATTGTTACATGGCTGGTTACATGACTTGCTTGACATCTAGCCCAATGACATTATAACACAGATGCTCGCTTCATTGAGCTATGCCTTTCTTTTCTCCCTGTACATCCTCTCTCCCTCTCCTCTCTCGGAACAAAGACACGGGCTCCCTGCGCCCTCCCTCCGCCGCACCGCCTCCGCTCCGTCCCCCTGCCCGCACAACTCTCTCAAAGAACATAATCCCTCAACAAAAATCGACGCACAAAGGAAACTTGAGCTCAATCCTATAACGCACAGCCGTGGCAGACAATACCACCCTCCCACCAGCCCATCCGTGCCTCTTCAGGAACGCTAAATGCCCTGTGGCAAAAATCAGTCTTGATCCCTCCCAGCCTGGCTGATTAGAGGCGTCCCGCTTCGGGTTTTGCCCATTAGCGCATGGCACAGTGTACAGGCTGCCCACTGCACGGCACCCCCAGTTCCCCGTTCTCAAGGGCCTGGTGATTGATTGCTCAAAATGTATATACCTTATGGTTTTTTGCAGTCCTAAAACTTGCATTCCTGTGAAAGTGCTCAAGAGAACGTGAGTTTGAATCTGCCCTCTACAACTTCTTCTGTGCATGTATTTTTATGTCTCGCATGCATAAAAATAGGGTTTTGCAACATCAGTTTGTGTTCCTTTTATAAAGTTAGCATGACCTAACCGGTTACAGATGAGGTTTCGTTGAAATGTTTTTTTTATGCTCTTACATTTTGCACAATTGTTTTTAAGTGGCGAAAACTTTATATAAATATGTTGGATATACTGTTAAAAAAACAGCCGAAATTTGTTTTGGTGAGGCCAGTGGAAAAATTTGCAAGGCATATACAGACTTGCAGTCCTAGCTGAGTGCTTGCAAACTTATACTGCATATAGCACACACTGCTGAAAAAGCATAATTTGGTTTTGATTTTTTTTGTGAATAAATTGGCAGGACTTATCCTGATTGTTGAGCTGTGGATATGGTTTTTGGGGAATATAAAACTTTTTTAGGGGGGTTCTAAATTAGATTTTTTTTTTTGGTAAAAAAAAAGATTCAGCATGATTTTTAGGAGCATATTCTTTAATTTTGTTGTGGTAAGGACAGTGGAAAAATTAGCAGGGCAACTCCAAATCCAGGCCGGAAGAAATACAATTGCTGTGTATATGGTTCTTTGGATGATACAACTGAAGTGGTTTATCTGTAAGGAAAACATATACTGCATATAGAATATCTTGCTAAAAAGGCAGAATTTTGCTCTGGTGAAAACATTGGCCAAGAAAGTGCAAATCTTTATAGTTGAGCTTTGAATATGATTGTCTGGGGAGTATAAAAGCATATACATATATATACATTTTATGGAGTCCTGAATATGGTTGTTTTTAAATGAAGTTTGCATATGTTGCTACAAAAGCATGATTTTATGATGAAAAATAGTGGAAAATTGGCATAGAACAAGAACTTACTGTAGAGCTCTGTATATGGTTACTTGGAGAACAAAAAACACCTTGATGGTTCATTGTAGTTTGTTTAGATCTTTTCTTCAGAAATGACAAATACAAATATATTTTCGTGAGACTATTTAAAATTGGAGCTCTAAGTGTATTTTTCCTGCTTGAGCTTGTGCATCTGGCATGTTTTCGTTTGTGTGTTAGGTTTACTGATGAACTTTGGTTACCCAGATATTCATTGCCTCTTGGATTTCCTTTGCATTTGTAGGCCAGTCTTTCTAAACAAAGCTGCACGGATGATCTCGAATTCAACTCGCTGCCAAAGTTGCGCGTCAGGTGTTCAGATATGACTGTCAGAAATATGGGGATTGAGGTAAAGTGCAACAAAAGACGCACAACCGAGCAAGGCAGGAACTAAAACTGGGTTTGTGGCATCAGCATTGTGTACAATAATATAGGGCGATGCACGTTGTGTTTCCTGCATGTGGCAGTTTAATAATAGCACCCCAGCTTCCAAGATGCAGAATAATGCTGCTACCTGAATCTCAGCCAAGGCGTCTTTAATGCGTCCCTTCAGCTTTGGCTTTTGGGCATGCAAGTTCACAGTGGGGGAGCGTGGGTGAGGTCGATGTAATCTCTTGTTCGAAGCGTAAATGTTCAGCCCGGTTCGGCTGTGTGGTCTTTCTCTTTCTGTGCATTCGCAGAATGGCAGTCGAACGCAGCCCCCGTGTGAAGATTACATCGACGACAAACCTGGCTTGCAGAAACTAGGCCACGCTCTGATGTTTTTGAGGATGAAGGAACCACGCTGTACGTCCTCACCTGGTTGTGATCTCACCGATGAGGAGCGTGCACCGAGTCGGATCATGTGGGAGATTGCGTCTTGGTAAACGTCTCTAGTCGGCACGTGCTTTCTTGTAGTGATTAAGAGAACAGAAATGATCTTGCATAATGGAAAATGTGCCATGCTAACGCGTCTCGTTGCATGTCTTAGTACATTTGTGGTCTCGCTAGACGCAATTAAGATGTTTAAGTAATTTTTAAATCTCAGATTGATATGGTGAGACGGTATTTGAATGCCATTTCCAGTAACATTGATTCTAGTAATGAGTGAGTTTGGGGAAACCTGTTTGATAACAGTCAACAGTTGTCTGGTCAGGTTAGTTGCAGAGGTTGAGAGCACAGAAATTATCTTGCATAAAAAAAATGTGGAATACTCGTAACGTGTACTAGATGTCTGGTTACACTATATTTAAAGGGTATGTCGGTTTAATATACAGAGACGAGATTTAAAGGGTTAGTTCACGCAAAAATTATTAGACCATTAACCATTAAACCATTAGACCTTTGTTCATCTGATATCAGAGAGCCTTCTGAACCTCCATAGACAGCAACACAACTGAAATGATTCAGAAACATAGTAAAAATATTGGTAAAACAGTCCATGTGACATCAGTGGATCAACTTCACTTTTGCAACGCCAGGTACTTTTGACATAAGTCAGGGGAGAATGGTTAAATTATGTTATTTTTGTTTTCTTTGCGCAAAGAAAAGTGTTCTCCTAGTATTGCAAAACAAGTTGATCCACTGATGTCACTGTTTTATCAATATTTTTACTAGGTTTCTGAATCATTTCAGTTATATTGCTGTCTACAAAGGGTCAAATATCTGTCTAAATTCATTATAAATATCTTAATTTGTCTTCTGAAGATGAACAAAGGTCTTATGGGTTTGGAACGATGAATAATTAATTAATGACAGAACTTTTATTTTTTTGGGTGAACTAACTTTAAATCTGACTTTGACTTTAGTAGTTTGGGAAACCTTTTGAGTGAGAAGTGAGAAGTTGTATGGTGACATTAGTAGCACAATAAAGTTTATGCAGCTGCTCTAATATTTCGACCAATGGGATTGAACAATGTCTAATGTGAAACATCG
This sequence comes from Enteromius thamalakanensis, assembly GCA_032357475.1. Taxonomy (NCBI): domain Eukaryota; kingdom Metazoa; phylum Chordata; class Actinopteri; order Cypriniformes; family Cyprinidae; genus Enteromius; species Enteromius thamalakanensis. The sequence continues at coordinate 15,189,843 of JAUCMT010000026.1, forward strand.
CGATGGACGATGGCATCGTCGTCGTGGGCAGCGTTGTTTTGGGCGGGGTTGTTTAGTTGTAACTAAAACACCATTGCTGCGTCCGAAATCTAGTAGTATATATAATATAGTACGCGAAAAAAAGCATGCGAGGTGAGTAGTATGTCCAAATTCATAGCATTCCAAATTCAGCAGGCAAGAAGTACCCGGATGACCTACTACTTCCGGCAGAATTCTGTAGTAAGCATACCATGGACACTTTTCTATCCCATAAGGCTCCAGGAGAGGAGGCATCATATTAAAAAAATTGTGGAAAGTGGAGACGCAGCTCATTTTAAGTGTAACCACCACAGGAAGAAAACGTTGTTTGTTGTGATTAAATTACACTTGTTTAACACAATCTAAATAAACGGATGACTTA
>JAUCMT010000026.1:15218329-15237136 GCA_032357475.1 Enteromius thamalakanensis
AGTTTTTGCAATAAATACCTGTGACTGCGCTTTTATTGTCTGTGTGTTTTATATTGTTCAGATGGGGGTAGGTTTAGGCTAAAGGTGGGGCTAGATGCTACAATAAAAGTATAAATTTTATGTTAAATGAATCCAGTAATCCGTGAGTGAATCGCGCCTGATACCTGTCACTGAATTAAATTGTAATCTTTTACATGGTAGTATCACACAATTTTCGCTCATTATGTGATAATAACACGGAATTATGCATCAAGAGTTCGTGGTTATTTCACGCAATTCTGTTAGATCGTGTTGCATATTCAATTGTTTTGGCTTTTTTTTTTAATTAGAAACAAATCTTACTGACAAATGGGTAAAACCTAGGACAGTGCCACATTTTAAAAATGTAAAATTACAACTAATTAGTATCTGAGATGAAAGTAATTAGTCTTTTAATATGTAAAAAATGGACTTTTGTTTTGGCTTATAAAACTGTTAAACTGAACAGTGGGTTTAGTGGGTGTTTTCTCAGGGTAAAATGTATCATGTTTTATTTTTTGGTCAGAAAAACTGCATTGAATTAAACAGAAAACGTTTTATTATTTATTAAATAAATATGCTTATTGAAATGTAGCTAAAATAAATTGATTGCATCCACTTACCTTTTTTCTTTGTAAAATCAATTAATATTTTTTTTTAGGTACCCAGAAAGTTAAGTCAGTGGTGAGGAATTAGTTATTAGTTTATCCATGCTTGGATAGTAAGTTTACATGACACTATAAAAAGGATATTACTAGCCAAAATATCTCAAGATACACTCACCAACTTATTAATCATTCTCAGATTCCCTTCTCTTTGTGTAGGATATATTATTCAAGATGTTTGTTTTAGAGACTGTATGAAACACTAGCAGTGCTTGTGTTATAAAATGCAAGTGACCTATTTTACTACTACTACTTTACTGTTATAAAAGGACTTAATTAATATGCTAATTTCCTAAGCTCTGATAATTCACGTATCATTAAGTATTAGGCTGTTTCCAGAGATACTGGAATACAGTTCGGCCGCTGTGCCATCGTTATGCAGAGCCCAGATTTGCTCTTCCATCCATAACCATCGCTGCTGTTCCTGCCAAGTGCTTTGATGTAAAGCCATGAAGTATCTGATAGAGGGATGCAGCTCTTTTGTTATGTTAACCAGCCTCTGTGTGGCTTTAAACAGACATTCAGTGGCCTACATTCTACTGTAAGCTCTTGTCAGCTGCATTGGGTTTTTAGAACAATTAATGTGACGTGAAAATCTGAAGAATGTTTACAGCTTAAAGTCAAAGTGTAGTTTTTTTATTAGCTACAGCAACAGTGGCTTAACCAATGGTGCGAGTTTAGGGAGGGGCTAACTGTTTAATCAACCAATGGCAAGAATATGAACTAATAAATTCTTAAAGAAAAAGAAAAGATAAGAAAAACTATAAGAAAACATTCTTAATTTGTCAGTAAAAGGTACTGAAATAAATACTTGAAAAGGTTATATTAAAATATTGTATTAAATTACTTGAATTAAGGTATTTTTATTGGCAAATTGTTTAATTTATTTAATTGTTAAATAAAAATCCTTTAAAAGCAAAAAAATATAAATATAATTATATCAAAGCAAATAAATAATTTAAAGTAGTGTTTTTCTTATTGTCTTTCTTAAAGTCAGAGGGTAAAAACATAAATAAATAAAAACATCAACATCCTGTAAAAAAATGTTGATTTACTTAGAAAGTGAAAGATAATATTGCTGTTTTTTTCTTTTATTTATTTGTTTTTATTAGTATAGATATATTCTCTCTCTCTCTCTCTATATATATATATATATATATATATACACAAACTTTAATATATTTAAAGGCTGTAATATCTAACACCCCTCATTTCCTCGCTTTAGTCCTGACTTTATTAAAGTTCAAATGTAAAGTCTTAAGATCAACTGTAAAAGTGACAGAAAGTGAATAAAAAGTGGGCAGGTTGTTAATTATCGGACCAAAAGCTTTGTTTTAGTGAGGCCACAGAAGCTTCCCACAGTCCTTGTGGACCATGAGAAACCTGCAGCTTGACATGATATGAGCTGTGTTATTTCAGCTCAAGCTGTCCTCGACATGCACACAGGCCACTTAAAGCAGACTGGCCACTTAAAGTGTACTCTTCCACTCTTTTCCTCTTCAGTGTCCTGTGTGTCATACAGAAGCAATTAAACACATGTAAAGGTAAAGCGTGGACCTTGACGCTGGATTTCAAATGCACACTCATGCATTATAAATAACTGTCATTAATTATGAATAAGTGTACAGATGCTTGTGGAGAAACATTGTGCACAGCCATTAAGCAAATGATTAATGACTTTAAGCAATAGTAAAGCATTTGTGACCAAATCTTGTTGAGACCGTTCACATCAGTCTGTATGATTCTCTAAAACAACTGTTGCATTGTAAAACATATGGTTAAAGTGAACGTCAAGGTATATGCAAACATCCTTAAGAGCATTTATTGCTGCACTACCCACAAAGACCGGCGGCTGTTGTTTGCTGAAACCAAAACATGATGTAGAATACACAGCGTGATAGAGCTGCACCAATGAAACAGATGGCAGTGAGAGGAGTGGCACAGGCATCGCTCTGGTGTCTCTGTTTGCCTTCATCGTTTTGGCTCCAGTATATCATCATATAAGGAGATCGCACAGTAAAGAACGTGATCAGTCTCTATTTGGGATTTGGGATTAAAATCTAGAATTATATTAGCGTTCAAAAGTTTGGGGCTTTTAAAAGAAGTCTATTATGCTTACTAAGGCTGCATTTGTATCATCGAATAGTCTTTTGGATACATTTTAAAATGTCATTTATTCCTGTGATGGCAAAGTTTTCGATGTTGAAAACAGTTGAACTGCTTAATAATTTTGTGTAAACCTTGATCATTTTTTTCCTACCTGGTCTCATGGCATAAGCGTGCACTTTTTAGAGACAACACTAAATATGTACCAATAAGTACATATTACTGCAGTTTGCAAATGAAATGAACACAACTCTAAACACATTTTATTCCTTTCCACACAAATTTAAAAAAAAGTTATGACTGAGTTATGACATTTTGAATGAGATTTTGAAAATAGATGCTTTTGAATGTTAGCATCACACATATCTAGCTTCATATCTATGGGTTTTCGTAGACCATAGGTTTGTTTGGTAGCTCACAGAGTACAGAGATGTACTTGAGAGGCGAGGAGCTTGAATCCTGTGTAACTACGGTTTGACAAAACAGTTTAAATCTGTGTAAAAGGAAGCTGAAATGACACAGTTGCATCAACAAATGTGTTTTTTGCTAATTTCTCAAAAAGTGCACAAAGGTACATCATTTTATACTGCAAAACATATTCTTAATTGCTATTTGTGTCTTGCTTTCAACTTAAAACATTTTGTAAACCACACAAACAGAAGCCAGATATTGTAAAAAATACAACAACAGATATACATTTATTTTTATGTATTATCTATAATTATATGTATTTTTCCCAATAGGCATTTTTTTTATCACACACACACACACACACATGCATGTGTGTTTGTGTTTGTAACTTTTTTTTAACGAAATCAGTACATTTATTTAGCAAGGCTGCTATAGATGAAAAAAAAAATACAGTAAAAGACATTTACAATGTTAGAGACGACTTCTATTACTTCCTTTCTTTCTTACATATTTCAAATTATTTTTTGGATTCAAATTGTAGACATTTATTTCTATATATACTTTACTGTCAAACATATTTATTTTTACAATTTATGATGGCTGTCCACATTTTATCAGGATTCTTTCATGAGCAGAAATTGAGAGAAGTAAAAAGAAAGAAAAATCTTCTGTAACCTTTTTCACGAGTTCACACTCCCTCATTAATAATCGAACAGAATAAGCATAGAGGGGAGAGGGCTGAGAGCTCGACGGACTCGGAGTCCTAGGGATTTTAACCCCTTGGCGGCTAGGGTTGGGTTAATATTTCAGTGTCAGCAATTGAAAACTGCTTACGACGTCTTTGCTCTTTATTGCACAGGAGCCACCAAAGACATGGGGAAGATGTTAGGTGGAGAAGAGGAGAAGGACCCTGATGCCCAGAAGAAGGAGGAAGAGAGGCAGGAGGCGCTCAGACAACAAGAAGAGGAGCGAAAGGCCAAACACGCTCGTATGGAAGCCGAGAGGGAAAAGGTCAGACAGGCCATTCGAGATAAGGTACGCTTTCCACATTTCCGTCCACATTCAGCTCCTGATTAAAACATGGCAGCGTTTGCTAATTGCTAATCAATTTCAAACTAAAGCATGATAAAGCCATTATACCTTGATGACGGGACTTCGTGATTAATATGTTTGTGTGGGAATAACGTCAAATCAGAATCTCTATTACCCTTTAATGAAATGTCACATTTGCAGGAGGTCTTAATGTCAGCTAATTACTGCTAATTGAACAGCTATTTCTTAAGAGAGGAGAGTTAGCGTTAGCCAGAAGTATAAAGTCATTACAGGATCATGCACGATCCCAAATGATCATGAAAAAGGCTGGACACCTAAAACTGAGTGCCAAAGAGGACTTTAAAGAAATAGTTCTCCCAAAAATTAATATCTGTCATTGTTTATTCACCCTTGTGTCATTCCAAACACAGCAGAAGATATGTTGAGTAACCAAAACCAACAGATTTGTGAATAAAGTCAATGGGAACTGACACAAACATTCATACAACATTTTCATACAGCCATATTAAATGCTTACAGGTTTAAGGCACTTTTTGATGTTGATAAAGAAATAATAATATAATCTACAGTTTATGTTTTGCAAAAAACATGGTTGCGAGAGAATCGTGTATGCAGTAATCACCCACGGCTTGTAGCCGATTTCCTAATCAAGTACGCCCAATCACATTCACCCTCTTTTACTATAAAATATCCCAGTTTCCATGTTCCCACATCTCGCTTTGATCACCCCTCCTCCTCCCCTTTCTCCTCCTTCATCCCCTTTTTTCCCGTCAGGGGGGCAGACGGAGAACGAGCCAAACGCTCATCCTCGCTAGGGTTATTTTCCCTAGGGTTCGGAGTCCGCTGTTTTCCCGGCTCCCCAGAAAGCTTGCCAAAGTTGCGCTTACTAATTCTATTACCAGGAAACGAGAGCTCTTGAAATGTAATCTAACAGATCAACTACAACTACAATTTCTGTTATAATAATGTGAACTGATATGATATCCACCAATCAGTAAAACCTCCATAATCTCAGTCGATTCTTTGATTGGTTAAAGATAATAGAGAATATTTCATGTTTTTGGCTGCTCGGGGGGGCTCGAACACAAATCAGAGCCTGTAAGTGTGAGGGTGAATAAATCATGGCAGAATGCTCATTTTTGGGACAACTATCCCTTTAAGGTCAATATGATATGCTTGAAACACAGCAGTGGTCTCAAAGTTCATAAGTGAACTAAGATGATATCACTATTTGATCAAAGCAGAAATCTTCTCATGTTTAATTACACTTTCATATTTGGTGTATGTTTAAATAGTATGGACTAAAGAAGAAAGAAGAGAAGGAAGCTGAGGAGAAAGCGGCTATGGAACAAGCGTGCGAAGGCTCCCTGACTCGCCCCAAAAAGGCCATCCCAGCAGGCTGCGGGGCAGATGACGAGGAGGACGAGGAGAGCATTCTAGACACCGTTCTCAAATTCCTGCCCGGACCTCTGCAGGACATGTTCAAAAAGTAACAGACACAAAGCTGTTTCTCCAGAAAAATGGGTGAGGGGGGGATTCTTTGCCAAACAGGTGAAAGGCTTTTCACTGCCTTGACGGAATTTCATTTCTTACGGATAGATCCACAAATCATAACCCGACAACGTTTGGTCTTTTCACTGCCATTCAGGTTCAAATTGTTTACACTTTCTATAGATCTCTGTGATCAGCAGGGTCTCTGATGCTGCCCCACGATAAGAGCACATTGATGCTTATTTGAGAGCATTTTTAAACTGTACCTTGATATAACTGCCCCTTCTCTCAAAGAAGAACTGTCAGTGAAGTGCAGAATGCCGCCGTATACCTTCAGTACTTGCATGAGGTCAAAATCTTACAATCACGTTTGTCATCGGTGATTTCTAATCAGTTAAACATGGGAGACGCTGATATATTGTCTTAGAAATGCCACGTTAGACCATCTGAATGCTTAAATGGTTCACAGCCTGGCAGTTCTCTTTTATCTGTGATGTATTGATATTTATTTGGATTCTTTGTCTGTTTTTGTTTATGTGAAATAGAACTTGAATTGACCACAAGTAATATTCACATTAGCCTTGCCAGCAAACTGGAAAAGCTCAGTTAGTATCTCTGAATATCATTTTACAAACTGGACCAAATCCTCTTTACAATTATTCAAGATCTCCAAACCATAAGTCAGTGTGTTTCACAGCGCTTTCATCATTTTCAAAGCATGCAGATGCGATGTTAGATCACTTACACATGACAATCAGAAAACTACAATTAAGAAAGAATCATTCAATGTTTGTAGTGTTCACATTTGATTTAAACAGGGCTCGCTATATATTTGGGATGTTCCGCAATATTAGAATACCTGCTGAATTAGCTGAATATCTTGTAAAAATTTGACCTGACTTATAATGTGCTTTTAAGACGGTAATTGTAACTTTAAAAAGCAAATAAACACGCTTGCATGTAAAATAAATGTAGTGTTATTGCATAAAGTGCAGGCGTTGTTTTATACTGAAGCCTCCATGCATTAGTTATAATAATAATAATCTCACAATCCAGAACTGCAAGATATAAACTCAGATTTGCAAGACTTCACTGTAAATAAATCTATAAAATTTACGGTAAAAAAATGCTGGGAATGTCGTTTATAATTTTTCGCTGTAAATTTTACAGGAATTTACCATTAAATATTTAACAGATTTTTACCGTAGCGTTTTCACCGTTTTTTTACCATTAACATAACGGTTATTTTTTACAGTGGTGGTATTAAAAGAAACCTCTAAAAAACTGAGTTTTTGTTTTCAGCATGAAATAAAAATAAAACAATAAATTAATTGTGAATTTTTAATCTCAATATTCTGTTTTTCTTGTAATTGTTTGTCTTTTCATCTCAGAACTGTCAGATATAAACTCAAAATTGCAAGAAAAACAAAACATGGTTCACAAAATATTTGTGATGTTCCACGAAGGAAGAATTACAGCCTTATTTGAATAGTTATGTAAAGATAAAACATTGCAATTACCTGGAAATTATGGAAAACAGCTTCCTTAGTTTTTCAAAAGCATTATTAATCAATGAAAATCTATGCTAAATTAACACTAAGAATGCATGCGCTTCAATCCCAACAGTGAAACATACCAAAGAGAGAATGAAATGCAGTTATACATCTTAGTACAGCAACAGACAGTTGAAGAAACAGTATGTTACATTATCTATTACAACAATATATCATGAAAATATTTTGAGAAACCATTATATTCATACATCTGATCAACAACAACCATTTCGGCTGTGAAACACAATATAACATGCTCATTTATAAATATACTGCCCAAAATATTCGTCTTACTGCTGGCAAAATCAGATGCGGGGTTACAAATATAATATCTTCAGGCTTTTCTTTTATTTAATTCTTAATGTTCTTATGTTGTTAAGCATTTAGTAAAAACACTGCCATTTGATAAACATGTGGACATATATTTTGGGGAGGGAGAAATGTTTACATAACTGCTTATGAAACCTGGGCTAAAAAGGTGAACTTATTTTGTATAGTAATGCCCAAATGGGTGTTGTATTGCATGATGGGAAATATAAACCTATAGATTTTCCTTGCAAAAAGTCAGTAGTTGTATGTTTTCCAATCAGTCGGTTTAAAAAATGTGTCCCTTTTTAAACTCTGTTAGCAAATGAAATGCCTACAGGAACGTATCTGTACCCATTAGGCTGGTTGTTCTGTGATCAAATTGCTTTGACGATTGTAAAGTTTGTTTTTAAAAAAAAAACAAAAAAAAAACTTAGTAAGAACAGAATGACATATTTAGAATAACACATGCTACTCTCAAGTAGACATTAACTTTAGCAGTACGCTAGTACGTTTTTTAAATTAAGAATGAGATTGACTTTTTCATTTTTGTAGTGCTAAAAGGTTTTTCACTAGTCAAAGCCATATTGTTAGACTGCAATAATTAATGAAAAAATTATCATCTTGTAGTCATGCATTTGTAAAAATATGTCGATATCTATTTAACTCTTCATAATACGTGTCAGAAAGTGTTTGTACTTTCCATAGAGAGAGAGAGACAGTCTTTAAAGGTTGCTACTGTAGTACAGTCTACTGTATGTGCTGTATGTTCTCAATGTAAGTGTGTATCTATGTGCGTCTATACCTGTTTGTGCTGTACAATGTTATTCATGTTGTACCGTTGATGTGTGTCAAGCAGGCTGTTGCCCGCTGTCGTGAAGACGGTGGAGTCGGGGAATATGGGAGTCCTAATGTTCATGTATGCATGCAGATAAACTTTGCATTAAATACCAAATCCGAACGTCAGATTGTACCTGTTTATGTATCACTGTCCCTGCAACAGAAGCTGCACCCTTTATCCAGGGATTAGTTCCCATCTGTCTAATGGGATGTGATGAATTATCAGGCCTATCATTCAGGTTGTTTGGTTGACAGAACGGAGAGATCATTTCAAAACCATTGCTTCTGCTCAATAGGATCATTTCAACTCGTTTATCATTGATATTAAGTCGAAAAATGTGATATTATCTTAGGTGTACTATCAATATACCTCTCGGCATATAAGACACTGTTGCATTGTGCCGCCACAATGCAGTGGTTAATCACTTCATGACATTTCAACACACAAAATCATCTTAAAAAAGTATTTGGACACTTTTGGTTGTACTTCAATGTCACTGAATATTAAATATCAATATCAATATATATATATATACATATATATACCCTGAACTTCAGTAATTATTTTGTCATGTTATACAGTGCATAAAGAAACGCATTCAGCTTAACTGTTCAAATACTTTTTGAGGTTAGGGTATAAAGGAGTTGGTTGATTTCCCACAGAATTAAAACAGGTATCAATTTTCACTTTTCATATGTATAACACACATATTTGGAATTTTCCTTTTATGTAGTTTTTCTATTACATGAAGATTACATAATAAACTGGGTAAAAGGGCTGACTGTGTTGGTGATTCTGTGATCTTTAAGATGCTATCGGACTGAAGATGTCCAGCAGTAGAAAACAAACCATTTATGGATCTGAAATCATTTTAATGACATCTGGAGAATGTGCATAAACAAAAATGTACTCACCGTCAGCCCATCCAAGATGTAGATGAGTTTGTCTCTTCATCTGCACAGATTTGGAGAAATGTAGCATAACAACAGTTCACCAATAGATCCACTGGAGTGAATGGGTGCCGTCAGAATGAGAGTCCAACCTGCTGATAAAAGCATAGTAATCCAGAAGTGATCCACTCCAGTGCATCAATTAACATATTATCACTCATCAAAATCCACCAACTTATTTGTAAATGGTGACTGATCTGCGCATATTTCTGTCCAGATTCATCTGTAGAGAAATCATTATTCTGACTCTTTAGTCAGAAGCAGTGGTACAATGCCTTGATGGTTTTTTGTTCATTTTAAACACGCAGTTTATTGCTTCACAAGATGTTAATCTATGAAGTTGTGTGAATTATTGTGATGTTTTTATCAGCCGTTTGGACTCTCATTCTGACGGCACCCACTACTATTCACTGTAGTGGATTAATTGGTGAGCAAGTGATAGAATGTTTTCTGTAAATCTTCTCAGATGAAGAAACAAACTCATCTAGGTCTTTGATGGACTGAGGATTAATTTTTGTGAATTATGGCCAATATATTTAATGACTACAAATGCAAACGGGCAATTTTGTGACATGATAAATGCACAGCTCAATGAGATTTCAATTAACTAACGTCAGCTAAATTATATTGATGTGTTTTAATATAATTAATAAATATATAAAAGAGTAATGATGCTCTGAGCTACAAAGTGTCTATGTTAAGGGCTATGTTTTATTATTTTTTACAACACCCTTTGATTGGACTCAGTTGGGTTGGACCAAACACTTGCATGTTTTATTTATTTATTGCAGAATATATATATATAAATATATAAAATATATTTGTTGTAATTCTCTGGCTGTGAATGCATGATACCATTAACAATAGCCATTATTTGCTTTAACACTGTCCTTTGAATAAATAAACGAGAACGATTTTGGAGGAATCACTGCAATTAATTAAATACATTTATTTATTGTGATTGAAGTGCAACATCGCTGTTCAGTACCGTCGGCTGGGGAACTGTCACATGCTTCGTTTCAGAACTGAAAAAATATTAATAGTTTGCATGTAATAGGTGTATTTGCGTTAAAAACAAATACCTACCATACATAAACACAACGTATGCCATTAATGTGGGCTTTGGACAAGCATTTTCACATTTCATTTATAAATTTGAGAATATCAATATATGCCAAGATGTTGTGGCGGTACAGGATGTAATACTTAAAGCAGGGGTCTAAACTATTCAGCTGAGCTAGTTTCGTTGTCAGGGACCTGAATGAATTTCTAATAGTTCATTGCAGTTTAAAGTAGTTTCTTAAACATATGTAAATTACTGGTTCAAACAATGTTGTATAACACTGATTTCTATCCTCTTGCTGTGTGTTTGGGGCTTTGGTTTATAAAACAACTTTAGAATGTTATACTTTAGTAGAATGATTTACTGTTTACTGCATTATCTCTGATCATTTCTCATGAACTCTGGATCAGAATAAACAACTCTGTCAGAATTAACCTCAGAAACCTTTCAGCTTTATCTTATCAGAAACTAGGCAAACATATTGCTAAAAAGTCCAATGGACAAAACAAGAATGTTACACCATGGCACAGATATTTTTGTGTTTCCTCAAAAAAGTCCTCTAGATTTTATGCTATGAGTATGCCGGTGCTGTAATTAGGCAAGTTTTTGTACATTTCAGTGTTTAAAAAAAAATGTAGTGTGGCTACAGTTCATCCTGGATGTTAGTGTTATTTATAGCTACAGAATTACACATGCAAGCTGAATAAGCTTTCAAAATCATATAGTTGATTAATGCGTAACGCTGCCAACATCAAAATATTTAATTTCTTTTCATTTTAAAATGCATGGTAAGTTTGCATCTTTACTTAGGGTTTTGTTTCTTCATGGGAACTATTCTGTACTAACTATAATGTACTAATGGATGCTCTGCAGTGAATGGGTGCCGTCAGAAAGAGAGTCCAAACATCACAATAATCCACACCACTTCAATCCATCAGTTTACATCTCGTCAAGCGAAAAGGTGCGTGTTTGTAAGAAACAAATCCATCTTTATTTTAAATTGTCTCTTCCAGTAAAATATGAGTGCTTCATATCAATTTCTCGAGTAGAAATTATGTCTAAATAAAAGAAATATGCACAGATCAAATATCATGTACAAAGGAAAACAGATTAAAACAGTGCTAAATAAATATGTAAGTGGATTTTGATGTGAGAGGACAAAAACAGATGAACTTTTTCACTTCAGAAAGCATTATTATGGATTATGATCTGTTGTCGGATGCAATGGTTTAAAGTTAAAATGCCTTATGGATTTGTTTCTTACAAACATGCAAGTTTGCTTCACAAGACATAAATTGATGGACTGGAGTAGTGCGGTTTATTCTGATGTTTTTATCACCTGTCTGGACTCTCATTCTGACGGTACCCATTCACTGCAGAGGAGCCATTGGTCCATTTCTCCAGATCTGTTCTAATGAAGAAACAAACTCATCTATAATTTCAAAAGCATTTTGGGGTGAACTGTTCTTTTATTTCAATTGCCTCTGCATATGAACATTATTCATTATTCATAAATCTTTGTTGTCTATATGTGAAAACGATAAAGCTGAAAGGTTAAAAATAAAAATATTTTCTCAAATACTTTCTAAAATATAAAAAAAACATTCAGTCATTTGAGTTTTTGATCCAGTGTTAAGAGTGTGGAGTATGTAGAGAATGATTTTCTTATTGCATGAAATGTAATACAACACCTGTCAAACCAAATCACTGTAAATCTGTTACATTATTCAACCTAAATGACCTAAAGTCCAATTTTTTGAAGTTGCAAATAAAAATGCTTTATAAAAAGGTTTAAATGTTTATATGTTTTTGTGAATTTAAATAAAGCACTAAGAAGACTGTCTAGCACTAAAAAAGCTGAATGTTTCATATATATAATCTCAGGAAAATTCTCATCTTGACACTAAAGGCCCATTACACCAAGCACAATAACGATATAGTTCTAAAAAAAACGCTCTCAATGTTAAAGAATAGCAGCATCCCACACCACAATCGGCAAGCAATAAACGCACAGAGAAAAGATATTATTATATAAAAAAAATTTCCAGCTGATGTACGATAGAAACATTGACAACCAATCTAAATCAATCTTGCTATCACACGCTTGACCTTATACTAACATTAGACATATGGTATTGTTCGCTGGTCTGGATGCAAATATAGTTATCGTTAGTAATCTATATATTTATAGTTATTGTGCTTGGTGGGAACGGGTCTTTAGCGTCCACACTGCTGAACGATATCATCACACAGGCATTTGCTACTTTAAATTCTCAAACTCGTGAGAACAGGATGGATTCCGGTTGGCTGTCAATGTTTATATCGTTCATCAGCTAGGAAAAAAAAACGTTCTGACAATGATTCCAACGAATGAAAAATTACTACTTAAAGCTCCCACTGAATTCCTGAAATGTACAAGTATTAGACAAGGTCATATACTGAATCTGATGAGCAAATGGTGACGTGGGACTTGCTCACCAAAACCCACTCATATGTTTATATATATAATGCTCCTATAAGACTGCAAGGTTCTGATGGTGACAGTTTTTTTTGCTTGTCCTACATCTCAAACTTTCTTTCTTAAGAAAGTTCTTTCTCTCTTATACTCAAAAATATACTGTACAGTGATCAGCTATGCAAATGTAACTGTTCCATTATGTCAGGCTTTACAGGGTTAAAGAATTGATATCCTCCATATAAGAAACTGCAGAAAACCTTTCCAAATCCAGCAACTAGTTAAAGTCTGCACACAAGAAACTGATTACAGTAAGAACCGTACAGTCCAATCTGAATATTTGAACACAAATAGTGCCGGAAAGTAGCCAAGCATAAAATATTGCTCCTGCATGTGAATTGCAAATTTTATTCATTCAAAAGCTGTTGAAAAAACAACGCTCTGAGAGACTGAATTGTTGAACAGCAAAGGTTACTGTGGGCTGCTAATAAATTGCATGTCAGAAATGTTTTGTTTCACATCAAGGCCCCATAAATTACTGGAGCAAGAACTGAAAGACAAATTGGAGGAGCAACGAAAGCCAATAATATGGCTGGTGGAGAAACTAATCCATTAAGACCTGAGGGACCGAGAGAGTCTCATAAGGGACCTGGAAGCTCTATCTATTGAAATGGAAATTAGGAGAGATACAAAAATGTGTCATGTCATTTTAACAGAGAAAAGCAGAAAGCATTTCACTTCTGCCTCTTCATTCGTGTTTGTGTGCTGTGGTTTAACCTGTGGTGTTTTATTATGACACATGTAGGACAATTTGAACACAATTGAATAATTGCATAAATCATGAAAAAATAAAGGCATGCACATCTAGCTTTTTGCATCATGGCCGTTACTTTAACACATATTTGAGCTACAGCTTCAAAACTGCACACACTCACATTATCCTCCTGATGTCTGCAGTCCTGATAAAACGCTGTGAATTTAAGCTCTTTTAGGACAGATTAATTTTCTCTCATTCATTTATTTTATCACTGGTGGCCGTTCATATAACAGTTTAGATCTTCTATTCTTAACATATCTCTGTCCGTTTAAATGCAAAAACTTTCAAAAAGTAATTTAAAAATAGATCAGAGAGGTTAATCTGAATAGCTGTTAACTTAAATGTAATGCAGTGTTAAAAATAAAGGTATACTTTAGGTATGTAATGGTATCGTACCGTGGTCGCAATACTCGATAAAATGGTAGTTCTTCTGAGTTTGCTCAGGCGAATGGAGGGAACGGAAGGTAGTGGGAACTACAATTCCCATCAGCCCAGGCGTGGCCATCATTCTTTGCGGTCTGTCGCTACAGAATCAGTGTTGCCAACTTAGCGACTTTGTCACTTTATTTAGCGACTTTTCAGACCCCCTTGGTGACATTTTTCCATAAAAGCAACTAGCGACAAATCCAGAGACTTCTTGGACAAACCTCAGCGAGTCTCTGGTACTGCCGCGTACGCACACCTCTCTCTGCGTCGGTTCTGTACAGCGAGCGGCTGAGAGGAGCAGGGCTTTCAGTTAAAATAGATATTATGTTGCTTCTAACTCATGCAAACTACATCCTACAAACTACATGCAAATAGAGTCAAAAATCACAGCATAGCCATTGTCTATATTTTATGTGTACTTGGTTTCATCAGACAATGCTTGATTATAAATAAGGTTTTTATTAACAACAGAAACCATTAAAAATATAAGTGAAAACTAGGGAGAAATTAGGGTGCAGGCGAGGAACCTCCGCTGGAGGACTGGTGGCTAGAGGGGAAGCCTCGCTGAGGCAGGGAACCTCCGCTGGAGGACTGGTGTGGAAACCTCGCTGAGGCAGGAAACCCCTGCTGGAGGATTGGGTCGAGACTGGTGGCGGGTGGGGCGGAAAGCCTCGCTGAGGCGGGGAACCTCCGCTAGAGGACTGGTGGGAGAGCCTAGCTGAGGCGGGGATCCTCCGCTGGAGGACTGGTGGCTAGAGGGAAGCCTCGCTGAGGCGGGGAACCTTCGCTGGAGGATTTGGACAAGACTGGCGGTGGGTGGAAAGCGGCTGGTTTAAGGGAGGGGAAGGAATGAGGGAGCGGGGAATTGAAGGAGAGAGAGAAAGCCTCTACAGAGAAGGGTCATCTGTGCAGGCTGCCTCGAGGAGAATGAGCCCCTACGATATGGCTACAGGAGCCATCGTGCAGGCTTAACCTGGAGGTTGATAGGAAAGGAAGAAAAGCCGGGGAACCTTATGGTTTTTTTTTTTTTTTTTTAGGGTTTAGGGGTGACAAGAGATTGCATGGCCCTTAGGATGGAAGCGGGATTGGAACGGATGTAGTTTGAAGAAAAACTGTAAGCCCCTTAGATAGCTTTTGATGGAACTGGCTTGGAGTGATTTGTGGGAGTTCAGATATGAAATAAAAGAGGTTACAGAGAGGAACGAAAAATCGGGGAAGTGCAGATTAAAGCTTGAATAGAAATTTTTAAAAGACCTCCAAGCTGTAAGATATGACTGGATGGTTCTGGGAGCAATGGCTTGCAGTACAGAAGACAAAGAGGCTTCATACAGGGGCCTTAGGGGATGATCTACTGGAACATGAGTTGAGAAAAGGGAGGAACCGGGGTTGGGAGGGGGTCTGCATCTGGGGCCAGCGTCTTGAATTTCTGAAAAAGAAAACGAGAGAGAGAGTCAGCGACAACTTTTCATTTTTCTGGGATGTGTTTGGCTAAAAGCATGAACTGGTTGGTTGCTGAAATCCAAACCAGTTTTCTAATGAAGGGCATGATCGCTTGGGAGTGGGATCTGTGTTTATTAATGCAGTGGACCGTTGCTTCGTTGTTGCAATGGATCGCAATGCATAGGGAAGTCCATTCTATCCCCAGAGCGCTGCTGCGAAGACAATGGGGTAGATTTACTAGAGGGCGGAAGATGCTAGGTGGGAGGGGATTTCTGAAAACTGGGGGGGCCAGGGGGAAGCAGACCAGTGGTTGCGGTAATAGCCTCCAAAACCGATGGATGGGGCAGCGTCAGTGAAAAGATGGATGTCGGTGGGGGCTGAGAGGAGATCGTGGTAAAAGAAAGAGTGGCCGTTCCATTGGGAAAGGAATGATAACCATAGTTTCGATTCATAGAGGCAGTAGTCTCCGAGAGAGACTTCATCTTCGAGGGCAGGGACTGAGGAGGCGAGGGTTAAGAGGTGGGAAATAAAGGCTCGGCCTTGCGGGATGATGCGCATGGCGAAATTGAGATGACCCAGCACAGACAGAAGCTTTCTTTTAGAGCAATAGGGATTGGAAGTAAGGTTGTTTGAGACCAGGATTATGCGGTCTACTTTCTCTTTGGGTAGGGAGGCTTGAAATTTGAGGGAATCTAGGTTGATACCTAGGAATTTAATGCATGTGCTGGGCCCTAGGGTTTTTTCCTGAGCGATTGGGATGCCAAGGTACCTCCGCTGGGATGCCAAGGGGCGGGTTTAGGGTTGGGAGTAGAAGCGGGAAGGGAAGAGAAGAAAGGGGGAACAACAGGTTGGAAGGCAGGGAGGGTTGAGGAAGAAGCGGGGGGGCCCTGGAGAAGAGAGGAATCCAGGAATGATTGTTCTTGGGGTGGATTGTCTGTGGGAACAGAAAACAGAATTATAGAACGGCTTGTGCTTGGGGCTGGAGTCGATGGGATGACGGGCGCGGCTGGCCAGGTGAAGGGAAAAGTGAGCTGAGGAAAGGTGGCAGATGATCCGGGTTGGCTGGCGGCTGCTGAGATGTGTTGGCCGGGAGACGGTTTTTCTCAGGCGGCGCCGATGGTTGAGCTTGGGTGGGTGGAGGTAGGCTAACAGTAGCCTTCTGAGGAATCGGGTCCTAGTCGGAAAACTCTGAAGATTCAGAAGAAGACATAGTTGTTTTATCCAGCGTCGATTCCGAAGAATGTAAAGCAAGATACTGAAGGGTAGGAAACTGGTTTATTTATAGTGGAATTAGTGGCCTGATTAACTATGAAGGCGGTAATGGTTAGCTGATTGTTGGCAGGTGGGTTGCGATTGTTTGCAGCTGGGTTGTATTTCGACCGCGCTTCCTCTCAAAATTGGTTTACAACTACATTAAGCAAATTCTTATTTATTCCCAGGAAATCTGTTGCCTTTTTGCGTATTAAGTATTTTAGTAATTGCAAAATGATAAACTTTTTTTTTATTACATAAAGAAAAAATTATATTCTGCTTTTTGTCATTTAACAACATCCAACATTACTTCTAGAAAACATGACTGACTTTGTCTTGGAAACAAAGGTTTTCTATGAGCTACTACCATAACTTGCGGTTTTCTATGAGCTACTACCATAACTCAGCTCTGCAGCGTGAATTCATCAACGAAATAACATTTTCGCAGTTGAAAAGCTGCATGTGGAGGTTATGAAGCTATTTCTGAAGCAGCTGAAATTACAGTTTCGCTATTATAAAGACACAAACACGACTCATGTGAAGCATGTGATCCCCCCCACCCCCCAAAAAAATGCAAGCCATATACTTGCCTACTTCAAAGTCAATTTTTGCTCATGAAGGTCATGGGTTTTTCTTTTTAATTACAGGCATATTCATGAGGACGGGTTCAAAAATGTCATTTTACTTAACACATTTCTACAAAAACAGATGGTTTTGACAGATGCACTGTAGATGCACTACAGTTAGAGATCAAAAAGACTGTTTTTAAAAATTTACCAAAGCAATTGAAATACTGTAATATCTACTGCATATACAGTGGAGGAAATAATTATTTGACCCCTCGCTAATTTTGTAAGTTCATTCAATGACAAAGAAATGTCTCAGAACAGTATACTTTTAATGGTAGGTTTATTTTAACAGTGACAGATAGCACATCAAAAGGAAAATGTAAAAAATAACTTTAAATAAAAAATAGAAACTAGATTTAAACCCCTACCAACCATTAAGAGTTCTGGTCCCCACAGAGTGGTTAGGCACTCCTGCTTAACTAGTCATCCTCATTAAAGACACCTGTCTTAACTAGTCACCTGTATAAAAGACACTTGTCCACAGAATCAATCAATCAATCAATCAAGCAGACTCCAAACTCTCGAACACTGGAAAGACCAAAGAGCTGTCCAAGGCTGGAATGGGCTACAAAACCATTAGCAAGAAGCTGGGAGAGAAGGTGACAACAACGGTGCAATTGTTCGAAAATGGAAGCACAAAATGACCATCAATCGACCTCGCTCTGGGGCTCCACGCAAGATCTCACCTCGTGGGGTGTCAATGATTCCGAAAAAGGTGTCAAATCATCCAAGAACTACATGAGAGGAGTTAGTTAATGACCTCAAAGCAGCTGGGACTACAGTCACCAAGAAAACCATTGGAAACACATTACACCGCGATGGATTAAAATCCTGCAGTGCTCACATGGTCCCCCTGCTCAAGGCATGTGACTGGAAGAAGGTGCAGTGGTCAGATGAGACCAAATTTGAGCTCTTTGGCATTAACTCAACTCGCCGTGTTTGGAGGAAGAAAAATGCTGCCTATGACCCCCAAAACACCGCCCCCACCGTCAAGCATGGAGGTGGAAACATTTTGCTTTTGGGGTTTTTTCTGCTAAGGGCACTTGACAACTTCACTGCATCAATGGGAAAATGGATAGAGCCATGTATCAAAAAATCCTGAGCGACAACCTACTTCCCTCTGCCAGGAAACTGAAAGTGGGTTGTGGATGGGTGTTCCAGCACCACAATGACCCAAAACATACAGCAAAGGCAACAAAGGAGTGGCTCAAGATGAAGCACATTAAGGTCATGGAGTGGCCTAGTCAGTCTCCAGACCTTAATCCAATAGAAAACCTATGGAGGGAGCTGAAGCTCAAAGTTGCACAGAGACAGCCTCGAAACCTTAGTGAT
>JAUCMT010000026.1:15237236-15253394 GCA_032357475.1 Enteromius thamalakanensis
AAGCTCAAAGTTGCACAGAGACAGCCTCGAAACCTTAGTGATTTAGAGATGATCTACAAAGAGGAGTAGACCAAAATTTCTCCTGAAATGTGCGCAAACTTGATCATCATTTACAAGAAACGTTTAAGCTCTGTGCTTGCAAACAAGGGTTTTGCCACTAAGTATTACGTGTTTTTTGAGGGTTCAAATACTTATTTCCCTCAATGAAATGCAAATCAGTTTCTATCTTTTATTTAAAGTTATTTTAAATTTTTTTCTTTTGATGTTCTATCTGTCACCATTAAAATATAACTGTTCTGAGACTTATCATTTCTTTGTCATTGAACAAACTTAAAAAACTCAGCGAGGGATCAAATAACTATTTCCTCCACTTTATTGGTTAAAGCTCTGAAATGACGATTTTAATTTGCAACTGTAGGCTTGGCATAAATTAGTCCCTCAACCAAAAGCATTTTAAGGATCAAAACCTTACAGTTTTGAAATAAAAATTAAACAATGTCTTGAGGTGTGGTAACCATAGTGTAAGC
The DNA here is from genome assembly GCA_032357475.1 of Enteromius thamalakanensis. NCBI lineage: Eukaryota > Metazoa > Chordata > Actinopteri > Cypriniformes > Cyprinidae > Enteromius > Enteromius thamalakanensis. The sequence continues at coordinate 15,237,764 of JAUCMT010000026.1, forward strand.
GGAATAATTATGGTCTCTTGAATCAATAATAATAAGATTTATTTTATATATAGCCTAATTTTACTTAATATATTCTGCAGGTGTCACAATAAGCGGTAAACCAAGCATTTTATAATATATTGTGCTTTATAAAACTGTTAAAGTGCTCCTATTTTTTAAAAAAAAAAGATCTTTTTTTTTATCTTTTCGTCTTGGTCTGAATGAAAATGCGAATTGATTTTTTACCACTATTTACCGCTTTTAGAGCGTTGGAAAAGCTCTCAAACACTGCTTTAAATAAAACAAACAAATCACTGGGTTTAAAAACTAATAGTTGAAGTTTACAACACTATAATACATTTTGATAATAGAATGATTTCTCGAAGATCATATCACTGAAAACTGGAGTAACAACTGATGAAAATTCTGATTTGTATCACTGAATTAAATTATATTTTGAAGTATATTAATTATATTATAGGCTAACATTATATTTAGGCATTTATAACCTCTTGCGAAGAATGAAAACTCCTTACATGACCACCAGTGAACATCTTACATAATGAAACAAATGCACATTTACGGATCTTCCGTCTGTTCAGCAAAATGTAAACCAATGTTCTGTAAGCGTAAATATTATTTGTGTCTAACCAACGTTAGGCAAAGGGAACATGTCGCGCGCCGCTGCGCAGCTAATGCGGGTTTGGTAGGTGTTCGTTTCATACTTTGTGACAGCTTATTCAGTGTTTAAATTAAACTTTGTATTTATTGTGTAGGTTAGTGGTATGTTGTACTGTAATCAAGCGTGGCATATCTGTACCTGTGGACCTGTAGACAGCACATGAGGTGTTCAGATCTTCATATCTAGCAAACAATAGCCTTTCCAAATTTGACTATAGATTCAAAGACATGTCTTCCACGCTCCTGATGTCCTTAAACTTTCTGTTACAACACTGAGTGAGAAAGGCTTCAGACGAATCAGCAGGAGCTGCAGGGACGGAACGAATCAATCAAACTGATTCGCGAACCAAACGAACAGAATTGACTCAATAGAATGAATCATTTTAATATACTCTAAAGGTATTAGTTACCCAAAACAATTTACTCAAGTAAATGTAACTCGTGCCCACCTCTGTAGATAAGGTAAAAATAAATGCACATAAGAAAATTAAAGTGTTTTTGACCTTGCATGCATGTCACTATTGTTTGGGTATTCCAAAACCAAAATATGAACCTTTCATAACCCATAATTACACTTTAATGTAAAAAGTTGCATTTAATTTGAACTGTAAAACAGAAGCATATTCCTAGCGAGTTCAGACTGACTTTTATACATCAAAATAATGAACAGCTGCAAGATTAGTGGTCATAAATGGATTTAAATTTCCTAACCATAAACAAGAGGATAAAAATAGTGGTGATGAGCCAAAGCCTGAAAACTGGACATCACAAGGGAAATGGGCTCTGCTTAATGAAATGTAATTAAGCAGCAATCGAAGGACGCCAGCAGCGGGTCGTGTGAAGGAAGTGGCAAAGTGAGACATCCTGGAGCCTGCTGAGGTGAATCAGCAGCGAAGAGTGAGGACAGCTGCTTCTGGCCAGACTACAGCCTCCTGAAGTGGGCACACGGAGGACACTCGTGCTGAGAAAGTCTGTCACAACGGAGAGAGATTAATCATGGCCTGAACCTAATCTCACTTACCAGCTATTCCCTGCTGACAGGAGACTGCTCCAAGTCTACAGACTAGCGCTCCAGTGACCCTTTACCACACTGCTGTCCCACAGAAATCACCACAACGCGTTTAGAAAACTTCTAGAGAAAAATATGTGTGCACGCTTCCTTAACAACTCCTTATGTGGTATATGCAATAAAATCAGAGACAGGACAAATATTTAACTTGCCATCAAGGCACAGGACAGACAATAAAAAAAGTAATCTGCTAAATTAGGATAAGCTTCTGCTAAGTGCAGGACGTTCTTCTAATAAATCCCAAACAATGAATAAAGAAACAATAGTCGAAATACACCATATTTGTGTCCCTGGAGCACAAAACCAGCCATAAGTCACACAGGTATGGGTTAAAATTATACATTTTTCTTTATCCAAAAAGCATTAGGATATTAAATAATAATCATGTTGCATTAACAATTTCCTTCCATAAATATCAAAACATTTTGAATAATTGATAAGATTTTTTAGTTCTGAAGGAATTAATTTTTTTCAATAACTTGATTATTTTGTAGTCTCAGATTAAAAATTCTACCGTAACAAATCAATGAAAATGGAAATTAATTAAAAACATTAAAGATAATAATTGAAAATATTTTCCACCAAGCACTATAATTATAAAGATAACGTTAACTATTCAAAATAGTAATATAACAGTTAATAATAAATAGTGAAAAAATACTGCTCACTTGAAAACTTTAGATAAAATAAGTTCATTAATAAAGTGCAACTTGTTATATGGCTTATAGATCAATCATACTTTATGAAACCCATTTTATTTTAAAAACACAGTACATAAAGTTTATTTCTATAAAACATAAAAGTCAACCAAATAAAAAAGCCTGTATTATACATTGCAAAACAATGCCTGGTTTCGTCTGAGCTTGTAATGCCCTCTGCTGGTCACTTCTGAAACTGAAGATACTAGACATGCATTTGAACCAAAGATGAAGAAGAATCAAATTCAAATTTAAACAAAATGGCAAAGGTCAATTATGGGAAATAACAACATCATGCTCTGCCAATCAAATTATTTTCAGGTCACGTTTTACAGATGATAACACTGCTCAGATTCTTCTTCCATCCACGTCGCCACGCCAGTTTTTGGAAAAAGATGAACATAACTCTTATGTTCTGTAGAGGAGTTGCTGGCTGTAGTTATCTATACTTATTATAGATTCCTTGATCATTCAGGAAGTCAAGCAATATGAAAGTTGAACATCAAAATATCTTTTAACTATTTACAGCATTTACTTCAAAATCTAATACGGAGCAATAATATGCAATGAAGCATCCTTTAAACCTCAAATGATGCAGAATAAGACTGTCCTCAGGAGTCATTGGGAAGCCCGAACAGCTTGACTGTGCCTGCCTCACGATTGCTGTCGTATTTGCCCTCTTTATCGTCACAGGCATACGCCAGCAGTGGTCTCTTCGGATGCCACGCTACAGTGAAGGTCGGAGACTCGCACTGAATCTCCCACAGCTTCTCACCTACAGCAATAACACACAACAACAAACATCAGTATGACAGAAAACACAAATCAAGCTTTCATGATCAAAACGTGTCTGCTCACCGGTTTCTACTTCAGCAATGTCGATGAAATGATCCTCAGAAGCCGACGCCAGCATTTTCCCATCATGACTGAAACTAAGCGTCCGTACAGGCCAGTCTAGTCTGAAAGATCCATAAATATTATGAAAATGAATGGAAATAAAGGCAAATGTGTATCTTTGTGGAGTGACCAAAATTTTTTAAATAAATACAAAAATCATTACTTATTACAACATTTTCATACAGGTTACATTATCACAGATTACATTATAATTTTCCATTTCCATGAATGTAACAATTACAACAATATTTATTAAAATTGTTACATTATTAATATTATAAATTAGCTTGTGCTTTTATATTTCAGATCTTAGTAATTTAAGTTAAATTAAGTTTTAGTTTATCTGCGGAGGCAACATTTCTAATCTGTTATATCCATCTTTTTTTAATTGCTTTAGCTAATAACAAAAACACAGCATCAACTGATCTAGAAAATGCATAAAAATGATCACATATGGCAAAATTATTAGAAAAAAAATATGACATGTAAAGCAAAAACAAAAAAAAAAAGATACATAAAACTCCAAACAAATATTTTTATTTTATTTAAAAATGTTAAACGTGTTTGACATAAAAAGTAAAAACTAAGTGATAAAGTTAAAACCATAATTTGGACTTCATATCTCATAATGAGAAAAGTAGTCAAAAAAGGTATGATTATTTCAAAAACTTATTTCATAAACGTTTATGCCATAAAAGCCAAACATAGCTTAGAGCTAGAACTAGGCCCTACTAAAATTAAGATATTAAGCAACCTTAACAAAAATGTCTGAGAAGAAACCATGGGAGGTTTGCATCTTGATACAAAACAATGACACTGACATATTTTATTTACGTCAGAGTGATATTTTCAGTTGAGACACATATGCATTTTAGTCTGGGACTAGCATAAGTGAAAAAGAGGGAAATGTAAAATCTGTTTGTAAATTTAAGTCAAAACAGTCAAAAAACCACAATTAAACTAAATTATTTTAAAATGTCTTTATGACATAAAACATAAGTCATATAATGGAAATATGACATACCAAAATGACATACCAAACCATAACTGTGAAATAAAACACTCAAAGACAAAAATGAAGAACTGACCTGGAGAAGCAGCGCACACACACCAGCTCCTCCACATCCCACAGACTGACCAGAGCATCTGCACTTCCTGTGGCAAAATACTTGCCCGTGGGATCGAACTTAATGCAGATGCAGTTAGACGGATGGGCATTAATTGACTGAATGAGCTTGAGATCAGGATAACTGAAACATAAAATAAATACAGAATGATTTCAAGAAATCATCAGCCAAAATCATCCACACACCTCTTACAACCAAACATACCTTAAAATATTAATACAGCCATTTCCGTTTGTCAGGAAGAACATGTCGTTGTCATTATTCCAGGAGATCTCATTGACCTCAAATTTGAACTGCTCCTCAGCTCGTGGACGGTGCGTTTTGGCATCAATGAAAGTCACAACATCATCCTTGTTGCCGACAGCGATGGTCTGACCATCAGGACTCCAACATATGTTAATATTCTCTCCTATAAGTCGTCAGAGAAAATCCCACATATGAATAAACCTCCTAAGATCGACAGATATGACTGATTCAGCGCTTTACCTTTGGTGCTGACTGTGGCCATGCATTTGGTGGTCCGTACGTCCCAGATGCGGATGGTCTTGTCTCCGGATGCGGTGACGAACAGATCAGGGTTGGTGGGATGCCAGCACAGCTGATCTACACTGTCTCCATGTCCTCGGTAGTTGTTTTCCTTCACCTGATACATGAAATACAGGTTACAAATCAGCAAGATCTTGTCTTATTTAGGTTATATGTGATCGGTAACTTTTATAAGTCAGTTAATTCTATTTGCTTGCTGTAGTACGTCAGCAGGAAATATCCATTTACATTTCTAAACATTCATTTTGCCATAAATTGAAATACTCCAGTGAAAGTTTTGTTTGCTTCACACAGAGATCTGATCACCTAGTGACAGAAAAAAACAGAACAAACTGAGACGGACTTAATCCAGAAGAACTGTGCCAATGTCTCCAAGAAGCTTCAAGAAACATACCCACAAAGTTGCTTTAAAAAACTATATGCAAATAAACAGAGGGCAAAAACTGCTCACATCAAATGTGGATTTAATTTGTTTACCAGAAGATAGCTAAGCCATTAATAAAACCTATTTATGGCATAATTTGACGGTATCCTAATTTTTTTTTATCATTACTTTTTACAGTACAGTAGCTTTGCAGGTAGTTTTCTTGAAGCATCTGCATCTTTAACAGTCTCAATTTGTTTTGCTCTTCATGTAACTCCAGACAGACTGGATAATGAAATCGCCCGGGATTATTACAATTATTAATTATGTTTTGGAAACGAAAACTGATAATTCCTTCCGACATACTAAAGCAAAAGATATACATGAATTACTTACAATTATATTTAGCTGGTGAAAATACTAGTTTTCTAATCATTTTGGCCACCACTGTATATATATAAACGAAACAACGCCAAGCGTTTTACAGCTAACATGTAGACCCACAATTATGAGTTTTGTTGTTGCCGTGGACTTTGTTTGTATTAAATAAAGCAAGAAAGAACTATAACTAACTTTCCACATATTATTAATTACAATTATCACCATATATGAATAACTGAGTGTACATTGCAGATAATGGAAATGATAAACCAAACCTCACCAGTCGGTCTTTCTCCAGGAGGAACACGCTGGCGGTTTTGTCAAAAGATCCGGACGCCAGTCGCTTTCCATCGCAGCTCCAGGCCACCGAGTGCACTTTAGCACTGTGAGCCGGGAACTCTCTGCTTTTATTGTTATTCCTGAACACGTCCTGCATCTCCTGATAGTAAGAGGACGCCATGCTTGCCGCTCTTTCGCCCTCTATTTAAGCGGCATCCTCATCTGTAAGTTACTGTCTGCCACCTACTGTACCGGAGTGACATGACATGCCGGAAAAAATGGACAAAACCTGAATAATGGGTTGTGAAAGCACATTTCAGCCACATAAGAAAATACAATGAAATACAATGTATTTGAAATACATTGTCGAAATTATGAGATGCTATTTGAAATTTTTTTTTTGAATATTAAATTTTATAAAGTAAAAATGGTGGCAAAATTAAGACAAGATACCATAGCATAATTATGATAGAAAAAGTCAAAATTCAAACATACAGAAGTAAAAATTCTAGATATGAAGTCAAAATAATGACAAATTCTTGCAATTATGATATTGTATACCCTTCTGGAAAACCCCCAACAACAATACAATAGAACCCTGCTCAAAACACAGTAGAAAATGTAATGGATTTAAGGGTTATAATGGAAAATGTATTGGTTTTAGAGGAAAGTACAAAGGTGTCTATTGGTATGTGATGGATTCTATATGTGGGACATTAAATCCCATTGAAAAATAGCCCAAAACAGACTACAAAAATGAATTCTGTAACGGTTTTACTGGAAAAAGTTGGTATTTTAATGTCAACCATTAAAATTTCTGTGATGGTTTCTGTGGGGCTTCGAAAAATTGCACCATAAAAACCATAAAACTAAAATTGACATAAAAAGTCATAATTATGACATTGTCGAATTTATGATATATATAGCAATATTATGAAATAAAAACTATAATTTATGTACTTTACTTTAAATTATGACATAATTATAGTGAAAATTGTGACAGAATTACAAAATTCTGATGATTGTCCAAATTAGGATTTTGTTGAAATTATGATTCTATATAGGTTACAAAATTTTGACAGAAATATACAAAATTATAACAAAAATTAATATTGTTAGTAGGGGTGTCCTTGAATAGTAGACGATTCGACTTGAGGAGACTCATTCAACTCTCTCAGTTGAATATTCGCGGGGTGTTATGATCATACCATTTGGCTATATGGGGGTGCTCAATGTCTGATTTCACATCGAACTGTCGGTTTTCTCCCAATAAGTTAATATACTGTACAGACTATTAGAATAATGCTGTAATTTAGAATCAGTAATGATGACTATCCAATGACTGACATGACTCTTATTTTGCCCCGCCCCCAAACATATGATTTGACTCTCAGTCGACTATGGGCAAGATTCGAAAATTCAGATTCCACTGTGAAAATGTTTAGTCGGGACACCCCTAATTGTTAGTCAGCATGACAAAAAGGTCATTGAAGGTTATTAAAAAAAGTTAAAATATACATACTATTCAGAATTATGATCAAATGTGGAGAAAAAGTAACAAAAAAGTTAAAAAAAAAATTGAAAGTCCTATTTTGTTTTATTTTATTTGCTTTTGCCAGTATACAATTTACTACTTTTTAGTTGATTTTGTCCACAATCATCATAAAACGTATGAATTATAATAATCGTAATACACACACAAGATTCAAAATGGTTCTCATTTTGTGAGATTTCAATATTTTTACCACTGAACTAGGAAATATCTATTTCAGAAATATGATCAAATTTATATACCAAGCTTCACTAAAAGTTAAAGCCAGCGTTACATGTGTATAATTATGCTGTACTCTACTCCAACCTGAAAGTGTGTCCTTTTCTTGTCTGTCAACTCGTGTCCAGGTTCTGTTTCGCCAGCAGATCCAGTTGCATTACCTACTAATGCTCTCATGTATATTTCAATGCACTCTTTGTACTGTTTTGCACTTTCTTTTGTTTAACTGCGTCATGTTAGACTGAACTCAAGTTAAATTCTATAGACACTAAACAATAGAGACCAATCACTGAAAAGCCTGAGCATGTTTTGTTTTAGGTACAATTGTGTGTGCTTGCATATGCACGTTTTTGTTAAAAACAGCTTTTAATGTTTAATGATGTGATGTAACCCTGACATTCATTTCTTTGAAAAAAGGTACAAATAACAGTTTGCATCTCTTCATAAGTTTATTCAGTTGTTTAAAAGGTATGTTGAAGAGGGAGATTCAGATCAATTTAAATAAAAACAGGTACACTCGGTTTAAGCTTCAAAACACACTCATTTCAAGATCACAAGTCAGATCAACCACCTCTCCTCAGTTCTTATAGAAAATCAAGTCTACACTCCAATAAGGCTGAAAAAGGAAGAAGTGGTGCATACAGTAAGGCCAAAACACATTCTAGAAGTGGTGAAAAATCAAGGAGCAATTTAAACAAGTCTCCTACATTAAAAAAGAGTGACATCAACGTGGGTTATTAGAATCACTTGTGATGACAGAGTGAAAACAAGAATATATAATAAATCCATGTCAAATCTTATTGCAGATAGCCTGGTATCAATGACGTCAGAACTACCCAGCTAACATATTTACTGTATATTTTAAGAACATTTTGCTAACCTTCCCAATACGTTATGAAAACAGTATTTTTTGAATGTTGTTTTAACCCTCTGTACCTCTTCACTTTTATGCCATGCTTGGTACCTTTGTGGTCAAAAGAGACTGAAGCTTTAAAACATAGGCCTAACCTAGTAGATTTAGGATTTTTTAAGAATATTTTCATGTCATTTTTTATTGAGTTACTTTTTTAACTCTTTAACATATCTGAATTACGTCCGTGCTTGCATGTGTGCGCATGTCCACAAAGCTAATGCGCCAAAACTCACCAATTGCTGTTCAGTTCTGACCAAAAAGGCCCAAAGTGTTAACATTGCAAACATTCAGTTAGTTTAGTGTTTTGGTACTGCGTCCCATTTTATCATTTTGCAAACATTGTGGCAATGTTACTTTTAAGGTCCTCTGAATGTGTAGTAAGTAGCAAAACATCCAACAGAAACAAAGCCAAAAAAGGTCTGACGTACAAATAACGGCTTTTGTGCTAATGTTTTTATAACTGAGATCCACTTTGAGTCAAGAGGAGTCACAAGGCATATTATTCGCAGTTATTAAAGGCAGCCTGATCCTGCACAAAATTACAATTTGCAGACGATATTGCATTGGAGCAGCTCAGTATTAGTGAGCGGATCTTATCGAGACGCGACTGTCGATCAAAGCCAAACTTTTCTACAGTGCATTCATGCAGTGCAAAGTTTTGGAAATGGCTGGAAGACGTCGGTGCATAGCCCTCCGTGATTCGATTGTATTCATTTTACTAACATCTAGGATGTGCGATTTAGATCCCCAAGAGGTGAGTGTGTCTTGAGAGGTAGACATAACAGACCACAACAGTTCCTCTTTCGCTTGAATGGCTTATAATTGCATCTCATGTTTAATTTGGATAGTCTAGATCACACATGATGTGCAGTGCGGTGATTCTGTCAGGATTGTTTTGCTGCTGAGGTATTTTCTGTGCCACTAGCAGCAGCCGCCATTGTTAAAGGGATAGTTTACCCAAAAATGAAAAATCTGTCATAAATTATTCACCTTCATGTCGTTCCAAACCCATAAGACCTTCTTTCATCTTTGTAACACACATTAAGATATTTTTGATGATCCATAGACAGCAACACAACTGAAATGATCCCAGATCCAGAAACATAAAGGTGAGTAATTAATGACAGAATTTGCACTTTAGGATGAACTAACCCTTAAAATAAGTAGTGCTGACCAAAACTCATGCTATTGGTTGAGCCAGTGTTGTCAAGTTTTCACTTGTTAGCATGCAAAATGCATATTTCTTAAAAGGGAAGAAACTGCTTTTCGTACAATGAATGTCAAAGGGGTCCGTGGGATCATTTCTCCAGGATTTCCTTCATCAAATGCTGCTGCTAGCGGCACAGAAATGACACTCTTCATCCTTAAAGTTTCCTTGTTTGCATTCTTATGGAAATGTGACTCAGATCCGTGAATCCAAGATGAATTTACTAGCAACTACTGTGCTTAATTTATCTGAAGCGTATGACTGATGTCTCTGGTACTGTACATTTACACTGAATATAAAAAATGCATCGACTGGTAAAATGTTTTTCAAGCTGCAAATAATGATCTTTCTATATTGACTTAATATATGAATGGTTGGTTTTGAATTTGGAATAAACAAATTTAGAAAGCATGGTTTTGTGCAAATAATGCAGCTGTCCTTGCAGCGCCGCTTGCCGTTAACACTCGGCGTCTGTGCTACTGTTTGCTGCATCGGGGCTTTGTGCGGAGGAGCTGATGGTGGTTTGCAGGTCTTCACTCGCATCCGTATGACTGATCCCGTTGGGCCCAGCCCACTTCTCTGGATCGCCAGCCTTCATTTCCCTAATTATAAAAGAGTAAGCAAAAACGTATAACAAATGAACACAGTTCATAGATATTTATACTGTATATATATAAAAAATGTATATTAATAAAATATATAAAGTATAGCGTAACCTTACCTTGAATAGCACCCGTTGGTGACTGCTTCAGCGGACTCTTTCTCGGAGAGAGATCTGCAGATGCTGTCTGTCTGAGCAGCTCTTTTGGACTCGGTGCCAGAATCGGAGCTCTGTGGAGCCACGGCTGGCTCTCGGCCCGAGTCTGAGCTGGTTCTTGATCCGCGCTCGCTGCCCGACAGAGAGCTGCTGCCCGGCCCTTCTGTGTCTTTGCCAGAGTCAGAACTGTGTCGGCCGTTCAGGCTGTTTGATGACGAGACTTTACTCAGCTGCCCATCATCTACAGAGCAACAGATTCTCATTATTTGCTCCTGTTGCTTAGGGTGTGTTCAATAATGTTCTACTCTCATATTGCCTAAACATAACTCTAGAAATTGAAAGTAGCAAACTCCTGGCAAACTCCTATAATTATACATAATATTATACAAAAATACATAATAAATGTGACCCTGGAGCACAAAAGCAGTCTTAAGATGCAGATAGTCAACAATATATTGTTATCTATGAGTCAAAAGGATAAATTATTCTTTTATGGCAAAAATCATGAGGATTTTAAGTAAAGATCATGTTTCATGAAGATATTTTGTACATTTCCTACCACATACATATTACAAATGTATTTTTAATTAGTCATTTGTACTTCTAAGAACTTTAAAGGCAATTTTTTCAGTATTTGGATTTTTTTGCACCCTCAGAAGTGTCTTTCTCTTACTGTATGTACAAGCTGCAGAGGTGATTTTTTGATCCAATCAAAATAAACCACGTAACATATAATAGTGCATCACTGCACATTTCCCGCCAGTCCTGTGTAAACTACGGCACGCAAAGTTTATTAGTGAGGAGGAGTCTGATGATAGTCTGTTATATTCACAGGTGTGCTGAGCTCGCTTTTCTGAGGCACACTATTCCTGCTAAAACTGTCCTTTTCAGGGCAATGTTAGTCTGATTATGTAATGATGCAGTGTAGTGCTACAGCTCACATTAAACCTGTGAAGTGAAAGTCAAGCTAGTCACACTTTTCCTGAAAATCACAGCTATCAGCCAAATTCAGATCCCCATAACTTTTGTTCTGGGTCAATCTATGCACAAAATCATATGATATCAAAACCTAAAAACTGCATCAGATGATGCATAAATCTCAATTTCAATGAATCATTTGGTCCAGGGTCAAAACTGTGTGTGTTTCGTATGTTGTTAGAGTAGAATAGAGTTTATCCTCTTGCCTTCTGTGTCTGGATCACAGGCCTGTTTGCGTCTCCTCCTCAGAATTACTTCCAGTTCACTGTCCTTTTTAGCATGAAGTACTTCCTGGAAACCACGACTGGGACTCTTCTTCACCGTCTCCTACAGGTTCAGAAACAAAAGAGAATTTCATGCACAAAGTTTCAGCAGTAAGCTTGCAATCTTGTATTTCAAATTCACATTTAATTTATTAATTCTTGCAACTACAACTGAACAGATTATCATCGTTTCGTTTTCTTTTTAAACAAACGTAAAATGGATGCTTGTCTGTATTCTGTGCATCAATAGCTGGCCTCATATTCAAGACCAGGTGATTGAATGGCATGCAGAAGTTAATCGGAAAGCCTACCAGAATGCCTTTCAGTTCTTCCATTGCACTTTCCTGTTGCTTTTCCTCCACTGCTGCTGCTGCTGCTGCTACTGCCACAGGGCTCGGCTGCTGAGGGTCAGGAACACAGTCAATTTAACTACACTCTCAGAAAAAAAGGTACAAAAGCTGTCACTACGGCGGTATCTTTTCAAAAAAGTACACTTTTGTACCTACGTATTAGGTTCAAATATGTACACTTTTAGTACTAATTTGTTAGCCTGGGCCCGTCCATACTTCCTGTGACGCTACATTCAATTTCGCGAAAAAGATTAGTCTGGCCAAGCTGCCGTTTTAAAGCATTTCAGATTCCCAAAAAATGGGAACCAATGAGAAACGAGCTCTCCTCTCCATCTGATGGACGCAGGTTAAGCCCGCCCCTCAGGTGGTAAGGTAGCTTGGCCAGACTAAGCTCCTATGAGCTTTATAGTCGCAGAAGCCAGGCTAATAATTTGTAGGTACCAAAATGGACTCTTTAATAAATTAGAATGACTGCAACTCTAATTAATTAAACAGTAGTGCTTTCATTTTGTTTAGTTTTTTTAATAATTAATTTTTTACAGCATGAATTATGTTATCATACATCCAGCTTATGTACTCTATAATAAAACACCCCAATAATAATTATTAAAGTAAAGGTAAAAGTAAATACATTTATGTTATAAAATATTTCTATTTTAAATAAATGTTGTTGTTTTGAGCTTTCTGTTCATCAAATGCGTCATGGTTTGAGGAAAAATATTAATCACGATTGATTTCAACATTATTAAAAATAAAGCAGAAAAGCATCACATTATAATGAAAATGTGAATGGTAATTGAAATAAAGCTTAAATCATATTTAAATATAAGATTAAAAATATTGCAAATTAAAATGAAAAATGTTGCCTTGTCAATTAAAGTGCAAGTGAAATAAATATGCTGCATTTAAGTTACTAAAATGTTTTAAAAAACATAAATTAAATGCTAAAGAGAAATATTGTAAGAAAAAATATTTAAATTACAAAAACATAAACTAAAGTTCAAATATAAAAAAGCTAATTCAAAATATTATTAAATACTATAAATAATTACACAACACAGATCATGAAAACAAAACTAGTTTATGTCTGAAAAACAAAAGACAATCGTATGCAGCCTGATGGGAAGCAGGAATGTCCAAAATCAGGAATATAGCTATTGATCAGGAGTGATACAGCCCCTCTGAGCCTCAGGATCATCTCGGTGGCTTTGCCCATCAATAACTTAAACGAGATGGATCCTCTCTCAGCCCATAAACTGTCTATGCACAAAATGCTTTAATGAGCTGCCATTCCTCAGGGAGGACAAACAAATGCTATGAACCATTCTGCAGGGTTTATATTGACCAGATGGGGCTGAGTTGTAAAACAGCGGATCTGTTTTGATTGTATCCGAACGGTCAGAGCAGTGTAATTGTCGGTAAACACTGTAAACAAGATCTGTGGTTTGAACATACCTTTGTGCCAAATCTCTACAATAATGATGAGGTCAGCAGATGATGTCACAGAGAAGAGAAAACAGAACAGAACACTGATCAGTGCACACACACTGAGGTGCAAACACACAGAAGTGTCTTTTGAATTAAAGAAAGGATAATGAAATAGGAAATTACAATGACTGACATTTACATTAACTGAATAGAAGTGCTTTCATTTTACTTTTTAATAATATGTTCATTTTAATCAAAGTGACAGTAAAAACGTTTATAATGTTATAAAAAATCTATATTTCAAATAAATGCTGTTCTTTTGCGAAATATGAATCATTATTATTGCTTTCAATGCTGGAAATAATATGAAATTATAATAGTATCAGAAGAATTATTTGACACTGAAGACTGAAGTTTTGAGGCTGAAAATTCAGCTGTGATAGCAGGAATAAATTACATTTTAAAATATATTAAATTAGAATACAGTTATTTGACATTGTAATAATATTTCACAATATTTCTGTTGTTACTGCTTGTTTTATCAGATAAACTCAGCATTGGTCAACATAAGCCTTCATTTTTTTATTTTTTATTTTTTATTTTTTAAATTGAACAAACACAAACCCTTAAGCGCTACTGTAAATGTTTGAATATTACATTTAAATATTTTTGTATTTAGTTTATACAAATTCTTACAAATTAAAAATCTACAAATATTTTATAGCCCATGAAGGAAAAAACTGAATTTCATAGAATGCTAAATTTACCTCAAAGTCTTCAAAATAGAGTCAAAACAACACAAAGCAGATCCACTAAAAACACTTAATTTATTCCTCCCTCACCAATTGAGTTGGTTTAGCCAAATGAAAACACTATGTTGTGTGACTGTGCTGCATTTCTTTAGATTTTCTTTTACAAATCTCAATTACAAATCTCGGCTGAGGTTCAGAAACTCACTTTAGTGTCCTGACTCTTCACAGGCCTGAGAACCACGCCGTGCTTGATTCTCTCCATCATTTCATTGACAGCTTTGACTTTGACGTCATCCGCTGCTTCATTCACTGAATGGAAAAAGAATGCGTTTGTCCAGATACCAATAATAGGGCAAGAGAATTAAAACACCGTTCTGACTGTAAGGACAATCACCTGGGGCTTGCTCTAGTTTGGGGGCTCCTTTACCTCCCTTGGAAGATTTCCTCATGATGGCAATGAGAGAGCTGCCGAAAACAGAGAGATGTAATTAGATGTTGAACAGCACGGCTCTTAATGACTGTGTATGACGGCGTGGAGCGTTACCTGAGGGGGTTACAGCGGGAGGGAGGCGGCGGGGGAGGCGGAGGGGGTGGGGGTGGAGGAGGGGGAGGTGGTTGAGGGAGAGGGGCCGGGGGAGGAGCCATCCCAGAGGAGGGCCCTGATGCTGACTCACAGCTCCTCCTCTCCTCCTGCAGCTCTTTAACTGTGACAAACGACAAAAGGATGCAGGATGTTACTGTATGTGGGTCACTGCGGTTTATGACTACATTCTTTGTTACAGAAGTTGTGGTATCTGGCCTTCACATTTAAAGTAGGGCTGGAAAGCACTCAAAAGTTGCATATTTTTATATAAATACACATACAGACATGTAGATATATAAAAACAAATATTTGTATGTTTATTATTGCTGTCAAATGGGGAAGTGACAGAACAAACTGAGACAGATTCAATTCAGAAGAACTGTGGCAACATCTCCAAGATAAAGAAAAAAACCTACCTGGAAATCTACCTGAAAAACTCTAGAATCATAGAATCTATTTATGGCATTATTTTTGAAAGAATCCTCACTTTACAGCATTTTTACACAAGTGTCTAAAACTTTGAACAGCTTCCAGGTAGGTTTTTTTCTTCATCTTGGAGACGTTGCCACAGTTCTTCTGGATTTAGTCTGTCTCAGTTTGTTCTGTTA
>JAUCMT010000026.1:15254919-15266639 GCA_032357475.1 Enteromius thamalakanensis
CAGGTAGGTTTTTTTCTTCATCTTGGAGACGTTGCCACAGTTCTTCTGGATTTAGTCTGTCTCAGTTTGTTCTGTTACTTCCTGTCATTCCAGACAGACTGATGATAATCAGATCAGTGTAAAGCACTGGCTGTTGTCAGACTCCTTGTGGGTAAAAATACCAGTATCCTAAGATTTTTGTGGAGTGCTGTATATATGCATAATAAATATATGCAGGACACACACATATAGTATGTTAACATAAACGTTTATTTTGAATGCGACTAATCGTGATTTATTATTTTGTAGCCCTAATTTAAAGCCATCGTAAGTTTTACCTTTCTGTTCCAAAAGTGTGTTTCTCTTCTCTTCCTCATGCAGTCGTCCCTCGGTCTCTTTCTTCTCTTCGTCTAATATCTCCAGTTGTCTTTGGAGCTGAACAAGCTGCTTACGCAAAGCACATTCTTCCAGTTCAGCCTCTAGAGCTTTTACCTGCAAACAAATGGGACATATGGTGAGTTTAAACCGGGAGAAGTGTATTTAGGAGTCGAATGCACATGTTAAATGAGTAGGAAAAGCAGGATTCAGTGGGCCATGTGTCAGTGTAAAAATACCATATACTGTACAATTACAGCAGAATACATAATTTAATTTACAGCACATAGAATAAGTCTCTAAAAATGTTTCATTTAAATGTTTTTTTCCTGTTTGTTCTCTTATTTGGTTGGATTGGACTTCTGCAGTGAACTCAACTAGTTCTCAAACTGGTGCCAAATGTTAAACGCCCTTGACTTTGGTACAGGATTAGTTCATATTTACAGGCTGACATGTAAACATGGCTTTGCTAACACAGCCTATTGATTACGTGACGTCTGAAGTTAGGATCCATGCTCTTTGGTTTTCAATTGTGGGTCAGACTGTATATTGACTGATGACACGAAATCCCATGTGCCCCCAAAAGCAGCACAAGTGATGCTGCAATTTTGCCACTGCATGAACCAAATGTTGCCTCATCTCATCCCTTGCTTATTCAGTTAGCACTAATTGTAATAATTATAATTAACTATCATTTGTAATTAGTACCAGATGATCTGCAAATTCTTTATTTGCTGCCACAGCTTTATATATATATATATATATATATATATATATATACAGTATGACAGACAGATGCTGATTGAATCCCCTAATCATGACAGCTGTGAAGCCTCCGGATGTCTCTTCTGGTGCTTCAAGATTTGTGTTGGTTTAATATAGTTGAGGTTTTGTTGACAGTCTAACATCCACATGCGTTTATCATTTAATGTGGTTTGAAAGGTATTTTATCTTACTGCTGAGGCCGCAAGTGTAGGACAGAGGGCTCACAGGAGACCCATAAAAAGTATTTTGTGGGGGAACTGAAGTGTAATAAACGAGTTAGGACACAAGTAATCTAAAACTAGTCTGAAATGTATAATATAATGGATTATGTTCATGATTAATCGCATCCAAAATAAAAGTTTTTGTTTGCATAATATATGTGCGTGTACCATGTATATTTATGATTTATATATAAATATACCCACATGCATGTATATATTTAAGAAAAATATTATGTTTATACATCAAATATATTTATATATTATATAAATTGTATGAATATTAATAAAACGTATATATTTTTTAATATATGCTGTATGTGTGTGTCATTATATATACAAAATAAATATACACAATGCGCACAAATATATTATGTAAACAAAAACTTATTTTGTATGTAATTAATCGTTTGACAGCACTAGTTAGGCTCTGCATGAATTTTTGGTAATTTAAAGGGGTCATATTATGCGATTCCAAATTTTTCTTTCTCTTTAGAGTGCAACAAGCACTTGGTGCATAAAGAAATTTGTAAAGTCTGTAAAGAGATATTTTTTATAAAAGTTATGACTTGTAAACACCCCCTCCCACCCAAAACACCTTGTCTAAACACATCCCAGTTATGGTGTTATGTTTACAAGGCATGATGTAACGTGATGCGTAAGTCATGATAATAAGTAATTATGTCTCCACTGGATGCAACAAATGCCTCAATTGTAATGTGTTTTATTGTCTTGGTGTCATAGCGCCGGGACGCGTCATCACGTTATGGTAATCATCACGCCAAATGCTTGGGTTATTCAGCCAACCACAGTGCACTAGATAGCTGGCCAATCAGAGCACACCTCGCTTTTTTAGAACGATGTTTCAGGAGGCGGCGCTTAGAGGAAAAACAAAAATGTACAGTGCGTGGAAAAGAATGTGTTTTTTGCACCTTAAACCGCATAAACACATTGCATTACACCAATTACACAAAATAATGTTCTTTTAAGCAACAACATATGAACCCTTTAAACGGGCCCTAACAAACATAAAGCTAATTTAAACTATTTAAGTCATTTAAGCTAAATTCTAGCATTGATTTACAGTATAAAATGTTCTGTTTGAGATTTCCTGAAGATTACATGTATTGAAGGTTATTATATTATTAGAACACTTTTAATGATTAACATTAGTCAGATGAATGGACTACTAAGTACCTAATTAAACCAGATTGTATGTGGTTATAAAGCAAAATCGTTACTAAATAGTTTAAAAAAATATTAACGAATATTAGAGGATTATTTATAAAAGGATTTAAATCAGTGTTAAACACACTGAAAGGGGTTTAGTAAATGTAATTCCGCTGTCTAATCCTATCATGCAATGTACACTTAGGATTATTGTTTTAATGCAAATATGGTTGTGTTTTTTTGTCATACATAATAAAACTGAAATGTGATAAACATATAATTAGTCTATAGTTTTGCACATATAAAACTCAATTTCACCTACCTTCTCTTGGTGCTGTATTTTCTCTTCTTCTAATGTTTTGGTCACACTGGCCACATCTTCTAAAGCTTTAAGCAGCTGAATGCTGGGATCCACCTGCTGCAGCAAAATCATGCTCTGTCTGTTCGTTTCTTTCTGCTTCACCATCATCTACAGGAGAAAATAAACTTAACTTTTATTATTTAGCAATAAAAAGATATATTGGTGATGCAGTCAATAAATACATTTATCTTGTCTTTAAGGTGGATTTTAAGGTCACCGGGTCACAGTTTAATTGATGTAATAAATTTGGATGTTTTGTCCTGTACCTCATGTGCATAGGTCTCTGCTTTCTGCCTGAGGCTCTGCTCCAAATCCAGCTGCTCCTTCATGTTTTCATACTCATGAGTGGCCATCATAGACACTAGAGATAAACAATGACACCCGGTTAATTATAGTAAAGCAAGAAACCTGGTAAAATCCTTATTACAGACACAGATTATGCTATGGACAACACAAATACCAATTTTAAAGGAATTTACAGATTCCACTTTTACATTAAATTATTTTAGCAAGTGAAGAATAATTAGATCTATCTATACTAAACAAATATAAAAAGTAATGCTTTAGGGAAACATAAACTACTGCTCAAAAGTTTGATGTCAGGAATTTTGATAAATAAATATATAATTTTACTTAACAAGGACAGTTGGTCAAAAGTGACAGTAAAGATATGGATAATGTTGCGTTTGAACTTCCTATTCTTTCTAAAAAATTCATAATATTTTCACAAACATATTAAGCCTCACAGCTTTTTTCAACATTATAATAATAATTGAGCAGCAAATCAGCAAACTGAAATTATTTATGCAGGATTATTTTACCATGAAAATTTAATTACATGATTAATATAAAAGTAAAATGTATATTGTATATATATTGTATGTGTATATATATATAAATGCCATTTTCATTTAAAAGAACCAGCTCTTAACAGAAAATGCTGTACTGTCTTTTTACTGTTATGGAAAATAATTGGTGATTTTACACATAAACATCTATCATCTATACTCATATACAATCACATGTCGGCATATATGACCTTTTATATTTTACATCATGGCTACTTTTAATTTCCGTCATTAAAAAAAAAACAACAAAAACTAAATTAAATCAACCAAACATTGAAAATTCTTGAGCCATGCAGTTTCTAATATTAATAACACAAATGAGCAAAAAGGGAGCTGGGAGCACGTCAAAACAAAGTGCATCACCCCCAGCTGGAAGAGAGGGGCTTCCTGTGGTGAATCTTTTACAGATAATTTGATCGGGGACTGTGACGTGCGGCCGGTAGTGAGTGGGCTGGTGGGGGAACATTAATCTTCATGGAAATCACATGCACAGATGCACTGCAGGCCGTTTGAGATGATGTCATGCCCATGCTTTTGAACACAAGCGAGCAAATGAAGCGAGCCTATGTTTACAACGTCCACACTCACCCCTGTTGAACCTCTTAATGGTCTTGCTCTGCTGCTCGATGGTTTTATAAAGCTCCTTCATCTCGGCCTGCTCCTTTTCAGTCTGTAAAATTAACATGAGGCACATGTTTGAGAAAAACTATCAGCTTAGGAACTCAATTAGACATTGTTCCTCCGGTATCCCTTTAGGATCAGCAATACACTAAGGCTTCATTTCAAGCTCGTTTATAATTCATGAACAGGTTAAAATACTACACTTTGCCTGCATTCACTGCCATCAAGCCTGACTGAGCTCGGTTTGAGTAAAAAGTTGCTTTGCTACTCACGAGCGCTGTCAGCTCCTCTATCTGCCTCTGCTGATCTTGAAGCTGACAGGTCAACTGTTTCTTCTCCTCCAGGAGAGAACTTACAGTTTCTTGGAGATCTGTGGAAAAATTGCAATAGATGTACCGTTGAAATATATGGTGACAGAATGAAATACATTTATTTACATTTTAACGACTATTTTATTGAGATGTGTTATGATGTTTACCTTTGACCTGCTGCTTATACTGTAAAAAAGGATCAGAGCCAGGTTCTTGCGTGTCAGTCTCTTCTTCTAGAGAAATGCAGTCAGAAATACTGGGCAGCAGCTCTTCCAGACACGGCCGTGAGGACAGGCTCAAATACTTCAGCTTCCTGTTCTCACAGTTCAACTGCAAGAGGTCAAAACTAAATTATTAATGCCCTACATTTAATGTTCGCGAATCGCCACAGCTATGCTTGCATTAAAGAATGTAGTTTTAACAATAAAAGTAAATAATTGTAAACTGAGTGTAACGTAGACGTAAGAGAAAACTGTAACAAGATTTAATGGGACATGTCATGTAATTTTACAGTAAAAAATTACTCATTTATTTGTTAAAAATATATTATAATTTATAAAGAAAATGTAGACTAACATTGATTCTCTGACAGCTCATATTAGATGGGTTTCGATTGTAATAAATATGATTTTTAAAATAATTTGGTATTTGACTTTTTACTGCAAATGTAATTCAATTCTTTAAAACTTAAAATGTTGTTTCCCTTTTTTTAAAGTACATTTCTGTTAAAGAACAACTGTTTTTTTTATTGACTGTATATTTAGCAGATTTTTACTTTTTGCAATGAGCCAAAACTGAACAAAAATAAAAGATTGAATCTGGAATATTTGTTCATAAATCAGATTAATCAGAATCTTAAGTCAAATTTACAGCCAGTATGTTCTGCAAAAGATCTCTATTTGTGTTTTTAATGTTTTTTAATACTTACATTGCTTTACAGTAAAAATATATGACAAGCTGAAAGACGTTCACAAACAGTGATAAATAGATATTAAAAAATATATATAATTTTTTTTTTTTTTTCTGCAATGGCCTGGTTTCACAAACGGGGGTTAGCTTAAGCCAGGACTAGGCATTAGTTAAGTTAAGATATTTAAGGAACTTTTACAAAAAATTATATTTTTAAGAAAATATTACAGGTGTGCATTTTAACACAGAACAATGATACTGACATGTTTTAAGAGCAAGATATTTTCATCAGAGACAGCTCAAACATGCAATTTGGTCTAGGACTAGCTTAAGCCTTGTCTGTGAAACTGGGGGTATATTAACTATTCAGTTAACTGATAACAAATGGAACCTTATTATAAAGTGTTACCATGTTTTCTAATCAAACATGAGCACAGTAATGCTGGGTAAACACCTTGGTAGCCAGAGCCTCTGCATTTTCCCGGCACGATTTCTCAATCTCAAGCTGAGTCTGTAACACGTTCACCTCCTCGATCACCATTTGGGAAACTGTGCAGAGAAATCAGATGCATGTATGAGTAACTTAAACCACATCAGCTCATGCTGACAGTGAAATCCATAATGCAGGAACTAAATCTAAATCAATTAGATATAAATCTACAAGATATAAATATCAGCATTTTCTCATGGCAATAAGTCATGTTTTCAGCTATATCCCTCACTGTTTTATTGAGGTGAACTTCAAGCTACCTCCTACACGGTTCATGAGGGGGCTTTCAAATCCAGAAGAACACAAATGATTCACAAGTGTTGCATTTTTAATATACAAAATACATTTAAAAGGAAAACATTGTGTTGCCTGAGCCAGAAATGAGACATAGAAGAAAATACGACTTCATTCATTAAAGGAATCACGCAAATATCTAAATTCAGTCATCATTTACTCACCCTCAAGTAGTTCCAAATCTGTATGAATTTCTTAGTTCTGTCGAACACAGAGGAAGATATTTTGAAAAAGTTTGTAACCAGGCTGTTTTGGGTCACCAGTGACATCCATAGTAGGAAAAAAATATACTATGGAAGCCAATTGTGACCCAAAACAGCCTGGTTACCAACTTTTTGGGTTTCTGTAACAAAAATGTCTTGGCTGACTTCTGACTCGACAGCTTATGTCAGTTATTTAGGTTATAATATTAAACTAGCAATATTTTGTTGCGAAAATCCATCAATCTACTTCAGAGGATATGTGATAACCCCCGAAGGCGCATAGGTTAGCTGCAGTACTTGCGGATATATTCGATTTACGGAGTATCAAAATAATGGCCGATTGTGTTCGTCTGAAAGAAGAAAGTCATACACATAGAATGGCTTGGGGGTAAAACAGGCCAACAAGTAACTGTCAGAAGTGCATTTTCAATTAAATGCGGTTTTATTATCAGTGAAACTTTACCAGAGTGTAACGAGATGGACAGTTATCAGTTACACATTCACAATAGGGACCGTTTCCCAACACTTTGGGTAGCACTGATGTACTGTCGCTACAAAGCACCGGCACTGTAACTCTATACACTACACTAGCCTCTCAAACACAGGATTGGATGTCATAGCAATGCCAGAGCAGCTCACATCAAACAGACTCCCGGACAAGTCATTGGTGCATTGCACTATTTCTAAAATGCATGCAAATAGCATCTAAAAAACACAAACGTTCAGCAGCTCTTTAAAGTGGTAAAATCAAAATAACTGATTTTGTAATATTGCATAAATCTATTTGTACGAAACAAAATATTGGCAATGCATCATTAATGTCTGTGCTTTTCACAGGAAATGAGCAAGAGAGGGAGTTTAATATACATTATTCCATGAAAGGATGTTGAATTATGCAGGAACACTGCGTCTCTCCACATGCAGTCACAGCAATGTACATCAACAGCCTGCCCTCGAGCCCTTTCCCAGAATAAATAACCCTTTTCATGTGGCAACATACTGTACATTGTGAGAATGGAAAGCCAGTCGTAGTAAATGCACGACCTCACTTTGACCCCTTATTCAGGTGGTGGTCATGATTCTGATATCAAATCATATTGGAAATTTGAGACAAGCAAACATGCAAAACTGATGTGCAAAGTTAATCTTAATTAATAAACAGATAACATTGTTAAAACAGATCTATAATACTATTTTAATTAAAGCACTTTTTCTTCATCTGTAGAGCTAATGCAAAAGAGAATACAGTCCATAAGAGAAATATCGATATTTTTTGTAGCTTACTGATCCAACACCGCCACTGACCCAACATATAATGATTGCTGTTGTTGTCTACATGGATCCTGCACATTGTGTAATCATATTTTTAATTTGATATCATTATTTCAACATGAAAAAATAGGGGTGTATCAATATACTGTGTTACAATTTGTATTGCAATACAAAAATGCTATATATAAAGGAGTGTTAATATGAAGTGTGTATGGTTCAACAAAAAAAGACATTTATAACCTAACAAATGTATAATACTTAATTTGAAATCAAAATCACAAACTCTAAACTACTGCTTTCAAATGATTAATCACGTTCAGCCTCAATCTATGCACATCTGGGTCATTCACTGATTGTGAGTCAGGGTTGTGTGAGTTTGCACGTGCCGCCCATAAAAATAAAGCAGCATAATAACAGGGGATTGGCTTCCTCCTTCTCTAACAGATGAGTCCAAACTCATCTGCTCAACTCATTTGGCTTTTAATGATTGACCGAGAGAGCCCTGCTCCTGGGCTTTCTTCTGCGAGCAGATTCTAGGTCAGCAAGTCCAGCACGCCTGCTGCAAGAGCAAAATATGGCTCTGCGGAGTCAGTCGAACAGAGGCGAAAGCTTAAAGAACTGCTGCAGCAGACTGCTTCAAACATGCATTTGTCTGCCACTTTAACACAACCTTAGGCTAGTCTAGAGCACTTCCATTACAATTTTGATCACTGCGATTCAGCTCTTTTAATAAATCTCAACAGTTACGGTTTAATCACCCAGCAATTTTGGTTTCAACTCCAGCACTAATTGTGCCTCTGCTTGAAACCCATAATCTACTCCGAACGCAGGACGGATGTGTAGACTGCATCAAAATACAAACAGCGTTCTATTTTTGTGTAAATATTAAGGTTTCCCTCTTTCCATGCATAAACGGTAAGATATGTAAAGTGTAAAGGTAAATAAGCTTGGTAATGGGGCGGATAGCTTAACACACGGCCTGTGTTTTAATTTGCATAAGTGCAAAGGGTATTCTTAATGAAGCTCGCTCAGGCGTCCCAAAGAGGAGGTGGGAGACAGCTGCTTTGCCAGACGCAGATCCAGTACCTCCCAGATACTCGACAGCAGTTCCCCTGCAGCAGCCAATCATTAAACAGAACACAGACCAATCACACGCACCCAGCACAAGACTATTGTCCTGTATGACAGCAACTAGGCCAAACTGCTACGACATTTGCTGTGTCATGTTGGCCAAGCAAAAATTTATGCCATTTAGTGAGGCTGGGGTTAGAAAATAAATACACTGCCATTTCTTTGCATTATAAAATGAATAAGTGCGCTACAAAAACGAACTCACAAGGTAATTGTGAAAATGTTGCATTTTGAGGCATTCGTATTAAATATATATTTTCACTGAATCATATTCAAGGTGACTTGCATTTCAGAAATGATATGAAAGCGCATGAGGAGTTTGAACTACAATGGAAATGCGGGTGCCTATTCATTCATTCTACTGATAAATAATTCATAATTGGTGATTTTTAATAATTTAGTGATATAACAAGACAGTGATGAGAGCTGAATTCAGCCTGGTCTATGTTGCTTCCCTAGGGAATGTCTGACAATTCCAGGACGCTGAAAAAAAGAAGCCTAAAAGTGTCTAAAATAAAACCGGATTCATCACAATATTCACTCATTGAACTAATATTCACACTATCCTACTTTTTTATGAAAATGGGCGTCCAGGTAAAACGATATGGCGGTTTATCCTTTATCATATCCAATATTTTATATATAACATGTTAATTAGATATTGGTAATATGATTTATAGATACTATACATTTTACAAAAGTATATTCATACTGAATCATGAATAGGACTATCCTAAACAACAATATGCTTTCTTTAGTATTCTTTTCACATATAACTAAGTACTTAGAGTTGAATCGCCATTAAATAATTTTAACAATACACTGAAGCTACACACGCACACACACACACACATATATATATATATACATATATATACACACACAGAAACAGACACCTTACACACACACACACACACGCATATATATATATATATATATATTAGTACAACAACATTTGCAGTAGCATCTTTTAATGTATGAGCAAGTAAAACCCTGTTAAATTAAACCCTATTTATAATCTTGCAGAGACAAATTAGCATTTTTCTCACCTGTGAACAATTTCCAGACTGCTGGCAGCCGCTAGTGTGTTGTCAGAGTGCTAACAAATTAGTAACTGAGGCTGGGTTTCCTTTCATGTCACAAGATGGAATGGAAGCAGGTAAGGTCACCTTAACACTAGTGCATCTCTGCGGCCAGCTCCCAGTAGTCATGGAGACCGGAATAAGCACTAACACCTACAATAATGGAGCGTTCAGAAGAGCCCCCAGGTAATGTCATGATGATATGGGTGAGGGCAAGCGGATCGGAAATGAGATAAGACAACACTGAGTGTTGAGTTAGTGGGAAGAGCCAAGTGAGATCATCTTCACCGCCTACTCTGAGTGAAAAGGTGATGTATGCAGTTCACTGGGGTCAGGTTTGATAGACACCAGAATCATCACAAATACTAAATGGTGCATTCAAGTCCTCTTGGGAAATTCTTATTGACGAGCTGGTAAGTTATAACTGCGATGTCAGGCGTATTTAAATCACTTGCTCACTCACAGCAGTTCAGCAAGATTGTGTTCTATAAAATGATAAATAATATGAATGTGAATTAACGTGTTTTTGTTTTGTTACGTTTTATCCAATTTATAAAGATGCTGTAAATTGATTTGCTAATTGCATAATACTGTAGTTGTTGGTAGATGCAACTTTGCTTTGCAAATAAAAAAAAATAAGGCGGTTAGTTCCATTCCTGGATTCTGATTGGTCAGCAGCTGTGTTTTATTCACGATACGGCTATGACCGCTGAGCAGTTCCCTTAGCAACCATCCTTAGCAAAATAAACAATCAATAATACAGCATACAACTGTTCTGTGAATTATGTATTATGTCAAACTAAATGTCTGTTATTTATTAAATGTATTTAAAGTATGCTTACGTTATATCGCATATTTGATCTTTAATTTTGAGACCACGCCCTTCCCTGTTTAATATGCTTCTAATGCTGAGATATGTTTATGTCTGCATTTCTTTGTGAAAGTCTGCAGTTCCCGACATTATTATGGTATCTATTCGTTTTCTGTTTCAGGTATGATTATATATGTCTACATGTCCATCAGTTTACACTATAATGTTTTGATCAGACATTTTCTCATGCTGAGAGATAAGCAGATGTATGTATGTGAGAAAATAGCATATTTGGTAGTGTTAAAAATGACACAGTGGATGATAAACTTTCTGTTTCGGGCATTTTTGGAACATCCTCTTGACGTTTACTGTTGCTGTCAGGGACTAGTTTTTTAGCGGAAGGATTGCATGTAATGAAGTTACTTTAAAAAGACATATTTTAGAATTATAATATTTTTTATTGTGTGGTAACCGTTTTATAAAACACCATGAATAATTATAGCTGAAAGGGTTGCAGGCACTCCGCTTGGCGACATACACAACGCTCTTCAGCTGTGATTTAGTTTTTTATTGCTTACTTACAGCGGTGAAGTTATTGCCATCTTTCTGACATGGCTTGAAAGCACACACACACATACAAAAAAAAACTGCAAGGGTCAAGTCAGATGCTATGAAGAAATGGTGTATGCATTTGTGAGTAAGGATCTGTGGTCCAGATTGAGTCAGGATCTGGACCGCAGGATGCTAATTGTTGACCTCTGTTCTGTACAGAAGATCAGAAAATGAATTTGCTGCAGAGCCACTGATAATGATATTCAAGTAACTACAGACCACACCTATAAACAGAATCTACACTGTTGCACTTATATATATGTATATA
>JAUCMT010000026.1:15266739-15284535 GCA_032357475.1 Enteromius thamalakanensis
TGATAATGATATTCAAGTAACTACAGACCACACCTATAAACAGAATCTACACTGTTGCACTTATATATATGTATATATATTTTTTCCCATTTTGAATGACGAACATGCCTAAAAGATGACTTTTTTGATCTTACCCCGTTTAATGTGCTTGAGCTGCCTCTCAGCCTCATCCCTCTCTGTAGTAAGTCTCTGGCACTGAAAAAGAGAATAGGTGCCATATTGAGACAATTTTACAAAAGTAATAACAAATTACACAGTGAGAGCATAGCAGTTGCTGAAACATAACTCTCTGTTTGGGGTTACTTAGGTTTTTTACTTTTATATAGCAAAGATGCATTAAATTGATCAAAAGTGACATTAAAGACATTAATAATGCAGCAAGATTCCAATTTAAAGTAAATGCTGTTCTTTTCGGATTTTCTGTTAATTAAAAATCTTCCAGAAAAGATAAGCAGCACAGCTCCATTGAAAAAAAAAAAAATCTTTGTAAGTCTTTGCAATGGAAAAACCTTTCTGCCCCTTGTATATATATATATATACACACACACACACACACACACATACACATACAGATATATATATATATATATATATATATTACTCCCATTATTCTGCCTGTAAATAAAAAATAAAAATAGTGATTTTCTTTAAAGTAATGAGGTTCCTCTGCCTGAACCAGATTTGATGTGAAGGTATGTATGCATTTTCTCTGTATTTGCAAGTTTATTCTGGTTATACAGTATGTGTTTTCATCCGGCCTAAAATTACACTTACTCCCTACACTGAAAAAATGAAAAGATACTTGTTTTCTCAGATGGTGACAGTGATGTAATCCTCTGGAGAACCTCTAGGCACCTTTTGGAAAAGGCCAGTTCTCTGAGGAACTAACAAAACCAATTTTTCTTTCTCCTTTATGTAAATTGCAAACACATGCAAAGGTGCTCCCTTGCCATTGCACAAAAAAAATTGCAATCCACTAAAACCTACCACTGTTAATCTTCCATTAGACTGTGTATCTAAATAAATGCAATGTATTTAGTTTAATTATATAACTGGAAATATTGATATGAATGAAACCACAAAAGAAATATGAATTTGAATGAAACCACAATAGATGGATTTAAGAGGTCTGACATTAACAACAGCAAATTACGTGTGTCAAAGTAAACTGATGGGTGAAAAAAAATTATAATGTAATCTGCATGATCTGCTTAAACTCTTAAGAGACATACAAAAAGATGCTTAGACACAGTCACATAAAAAGGGTGTCAACCCTCGAATGAATAAAAAGCCGGTTAACTCACACAGCCACAGCCTGATCTCCGCGTTTCGCATTTCTCACTACTCTGAAATTAATTTACGCTTATGAATTGAGAATGTTATTATAATTAGACGTAAAGGCAGTGAAGATTTATTCTTTCATACATACATCATCTCTCACCTCCGTGCTCTCCTCCCGAGCCTCTCCCTCTTCATCTCCACCGGCCTCCATCTCATTCACTGCACAAATCAGCAGAATTACTCACATAGAAATGCATGAAACATTTAAACAATCATCTCACGTGCTGCTTTCCTCAGTGCAGTCGTTGCCATTCAAAACGAGTCAACTCTATTGTTTCATTCAAAATGTTCAGTACCACAGCCGGTAGATAGCGGCGTCGCATCCATCTCTCTCCTCACAGCAGACTCAGTCCGCCAGAGTACCACCCGCTGTCTACTATGGCGAAGGCTAGCTTATGAATATTAATATACTTTAGTGACGTTTGCTTAGTCGACCAATTTTATTTGTCGAAAGGCTGGCGGAATGGCTTGCTTAATATTAATTTAAGTCACGTGACAGGGCGCTGTGGGGCTAAGCTCCTCCTCCTCAAGAGGGAGTCAAACTCCACTTTATTATCATTTTATTTTATTTTATTTTATTATTATTTTTTTTTAGTAAAACCATTTTTCTGAAGACATGTGTTCCCAGCTCAGGATTGAACAATGATAATAAATAAATAAATAAAAATTAAAAATTACATTTTATTAGGCTTATACGGTTGTGATTGTATTAGGAATACTAGAAATAGTTTCCACTCGTCTATACTCTTAATAATGAAGATGCTTTAAAAGGTTCTTCACGGCGATGCCATTCATTACCTTTTTATAATCTGGCGAATTTGCCACAAAGACTTTTTTTGTGAAACGGAAGGTTCTTCCGATGTTAAAGAGTGTTTGCGAACATAGAAAAGGCTCTCTTTATGAATTTTAAACAGGACATGTTAGTTACAATTGCTATAAATAATCAAAAGTCTATTTTGGCCTAAACTCGAAAATATTGGGGTAGTTGGATGTGTCCAATGTCAAAAATAAGTAATTATTAATAAACATCACATTTTACTTCTTTCTGAATTGAAATACGAATGACAAAAAAGTTTCAAAAGTAAAACTCACAGAAACATTATCATCAAAATGTCCACTACCAGTAACTGATATAGCACCCATTCACATTTTTTTGGATATCTTTTCTTGAAAACCGTCTCAATAGTGCCCTCTACTGTCACCTCAGTCTTTTGTCACCCTTCTTGTCCCAATAGACATCATAATATGTACAGAATAGTATTATTATTCAATAATTTATTGTCAATTTATTGTTTTCTATTTAGTTATGCATCCCAATGAACAACATGAAAAAGTTACATCAAATTAGCTTAACCTAAATCTATCAATACATCAATTGTCATTTCTGCCTACAGTCCAATGTACTATAAAGTTCTAGATCACTCAAAACTAGATTTAGAGTTTTAATTAATTTAATTAATTATGTAGATTTTCTTCTCTTCCATTATCTGAACTACAACATATTGCATCAGTAACCCCTGCTATTTTACACAGGAATCTCTCAGTTGCAATCTTGGACTTGTCTATTTCTTTTTTATCCAAAGTGTGCGTCTTCTGTTATCTCCATTTAAACCTGAATTCACTGCTTGACAATATGTGTTATGTAAAATAAAATAAACTTGCTTTATATTTTATTTTATATATTTATGTACAAAGTTTCAAGCAGTCATGTCTCAGCAGCTCATTCTCTGTCCACCCAGGGGTCCTTGGCCCATAGACTGAGGAGGGGCCCCCGTTTTGTAAACACGCTTTTGGAACTCAATTCTCATGCACAACAACTTCTTGCTACAAAATGGTAGATATACATGATACATGGTCATGGTAGATATTTGAAGGCAACACTGTCTCTTGATTAACGCAGTTTTTTTTATAAAGGCAACACAAGAATGCAAGTCAACAGTATCACCAACTAACAAGCATTCACATTTGCATACTTCTGTACAGTATGTTTTAGTTTTTAGTCTCCTTTCTCTATCAGTTGGTCCTCATTTTAACAGCTTTCACCACTTCTGTATGAGAGACATTATATTTAGCTCAATCTTGTTGTACTTACGCTACACTCTTTCTGATTTCATAACTCCTGTGTGCAATATTTGCTTCAATGCAGTTACACCACTTTTTGCAACCCAGCACCCTGCCCCCTCTTCACATTTACCATCGCCATGCTTCACAGCATGCATTTTTGTCTGCTGACATTTTCTGACTTTTCTGTCATTTCTATTATTCTGTCAAAATAAATAAAAATGAAAAACAAGTAGAAGCATGCAGACTCTATTCCTTGAGAATTAGACTGCATCTGAGCGGTTCAAATTTGACATTCCTGTTGGAAATAAACAGGGTAAATAGGAGGGAGACATTCCAGCGTGTTATCAGTGATTAGTTTAAAAGCCAACTTCTCTGATGGTTTGGGGGTGCATAAGTGCATATATGGGCAGCTTGCATGCTATGGAAGGCACTATGAATGATTAAAGGTATATAAAAGTTTTAAAGCAACATATGTTCCTCTCCAGACAACGTCTATTACAGGGAAGATCTTGTGTATTTAATGCAAAACCACATACTGCTATATGAAGTAGAAGAGCCCTGGTGCTGAATTGGCCTGCCTGCAGTCCAGGGCTGCATTTCCCATAAGCATCGTAAGCTTAAGTACATCATAGACCCATTAAAACCAATGGAGGTATGATCAGCTTAGGCTTATGCTGCTGTTGGGAAACGCAGCCCAGATCTTTTACATTTCCTTTTAATACCTTCACTGATGACTCTGTTCCTATTCTAAGTCTTGCTGCAACCCACACCTTTTAATACAAAAATAAAAATGTCATAATTATTGATGTCAATAAATAACAACAACAAAAAAAATTATAAAGTTATATAAAGTTACACAACAAAAGGTTATTATGACATTAAAGATAAAATTAGGATATATTGCATCATAATTATGAGATAAAAAGTCGCCATCTATATGAAATAGAAAAACTGTTATTATATTATGACATCAGATAAAAATGAATAAAAAAAGTCATAATAAGTTGACATAAAAGGTAAAATTATGATTATGATGAAAATGTAAAATAAGAGATTATAGGCCATAAATATTATTATACACTTTTATTATAAGTTGCAATTATGAGAACCAGACATGATTATGACAAACAAATAAGTCCAAATTACGAGGAAGTCATAATTATGAGATAAAAAGTTAAAAGTAAACCACAAAACTATGAGATTAAAAAGTGATTTAAAGCCATAATTATGAGATAAGAGTTGCAATTATGAGGAAAAAGTCAAATTGTCTGTTTTTATCTCATAGTTTTAACTTTTTATATTGTGTTTTTGTTTCTGAATTCTGACTTTTCATCTTAGATTTTTGACTTGGTGTCTCATAATTTTTACTTATCTCTCAATTATTTTATAATTAAGATTTCTCAAGCAATTGTTTCTTATGTGGCGAATATTGACCTCCATAGGCCATTCTCTAAAATGTTGCAGGTGTTTACATTCTTACCCAGTAATTCCAGCTTCATAACCTAGTCTTAGTATAACAGTATTAGTGTATAACACAATATTCCACAAGATAAACTGTCCTGAAGGCACAGCAGACAGAGTTCTCTATACTTAGACTTGAATTGCAAATGTCTAAAAAGTTTACATTAGCATAACATTTTGTTTTGGGGCTAATTAAAGAGGATTTGGGAATGAAAATGCACTATATTGTGTGATAAAAAAAGCATAACGTACACGCAAACGTTATTTCACTGAGTTAAGTGTGGCCTTTGCTTTAAGATGATTGGGTATTTTAACTCATTTTAGACTTCAGCTTGTAATTTAAATGTTTGAACATTACATTGTAGATGTTGTTTTACCTGTTGTTATGAGATGCTTTCTGTTTATCTTGAATGTTGTAACAATGGTTTTTGTGTTGTATGTGTTCCTTAAGCTTTAGCCTGTTTGTCATTGTCAAGTTTGCTGTGCTTCTGTCAATAGCAGCTCATAGCAGTAACGTCACTAAACGTATGGTTTACTGACAGTTCAGCTCTCCTGAATACAGGCAAGACATTGTCAATATCATGGGTTTAACGGCAAGCGTCCATGTCAGTATAACTGTAGGGTAGTGTAAATGCATCGTAAGTTCAGTAAAAGTGTCTGCCAGAAGTGCTACATATAAATGTGTAACTTCAGTAATGATTAATATTATTTAGAGTTGTGTTTTTAATACTGTGAATGTGCAGGTTATAAAAGAAGCTTGATGACGACTCAGTTTTCAATAGTGCCATTCATAGTCAGAGCAGTCTTCTTGAAATTACCTTGAGATGACAAAAAAAAAGCTTTGTTATATTAGAAGTGCACAGTTATGGGACAGTTATATTTTCTAACATGGTTTTAATATGTACTATTTGTTTTTATAAGCATAAGTATTACAGTACCTATCAAATGATGTTTCATATACAGCTTAGTAACCCAATACACTTCGTAGATGAGACCACCTGACACTGAATACTTTGCTTGTTTCCTGTAGATTTGATTATTTGAACTTAGACTTATTTGTAGATTATTTGAACTTAGTTATTTATGAAGAACACTTGATTTTATAGAGTTCAATAATCACTAAGTTACATTTTACTTACAGTCGTGTCTGTGTTATGCTATCGTGCTTATAAAAGAGTTATAAACATCAGAAGCAGCAGCATTGGCATCTCCGAGCTTGCTATTCATTGTTATTCACATTCTTCAAAATAACATCAATAAACAAATAAACAAATGTTATTTATTTACAATTACAATAATTACAATAACAGGAACATTAACAAATTACAATAACAAATTGCAAAATGCGTCTGAGAATGATACGCGCTACGAAGTGCTTGAATTACTGTCAGATTACACAAAACTGCTCTGTATCAGATCCCTGCCTGTGTTCTTTCATACACACACTGTGTTCTTTGTTTCTTCGCAGGGGAATGTGGCTGACTTTCCTCAAGCCTCTGTAGAATTTGAAGTCCATATGTATTAAGACCTGCGGCCTCATAGCAGTATAGAACTGTTTATGACCCTGGCTTAAAGTTTAAGTATTTAATATATTGTACACAATTTTACATGCTCAAAATCTGTCTGAAATTGTCAAAATTCTCACACACACACCTGTCAATGATGAGCTTACATTACCACAAATCTCACTAAATAAACAAGAAAGACATTTTGTGCCTTGTCTGCCTCATTTCTCTGTTGATTGTTGCCATTTAGACCTTTCTGTTTAATCAAATCAGCTCTAAGAATAAGATAAGTAACAGCCAAAAACTTTGATTAAGTGGACTGAAAGTTTACTAATGCCATCTAATCTTAGTGTTTCCCTGACATCAAAGATTTTCACATTACTGGCACACTGTTTATGTACTAAGTAGCCTAGTTCGCAATAAAACCAAAGTACATTTGTTTTATGTAATCATTAATAGGCTATACTTTATTCCATTCTGTTGAGTGAACTTTTATGCAAGAAAAAAAAAACAACAACAAAAAAACCCCAGTCACATGGAGCTAACATTAAAATATGTTCCCCAATAAATTGCAACAGATGTTAATAGAGGTCCCTTTGAAGACGTTTTGCCAGTTGTTTCTTATATTTTTTGTTCCTTAAAATATAATAAGTGAGAAATTTGGCCTAGTTTAGAGTAGGATTACGATAAATTAAATTGCATGAATCATACGAATGCGAAAGTTTAATGTATGGCTATTAAAGAGGCACGTTAATATTCATAAGTCAAGCCTTAGTCGTAGTATTTTTTGCAACCAGGGCACAGGGACTGTTTCAAAACCTGTGGAGGGGTTGCGCTCCTTACCTCTGAAAACTCTGTGAATACTGAGAAAGCAGTGTTTTAGGTTTAGGACCCAACCAGGAATTAGCAGTCACGTGACGAGTCGTAATGTTTTTTCACTGTGCACGTGATATTACAAACTTTAGAGAGGCTTCATGTGTCACGGAATAGACCCTAAACCTGAAGTATAGGTCTGTGCGCGCGCTGAGGTGAAACTCTTCAGTGATAGATGTCCTCCTGATAAATAAATGAAAAGATCTCATTGCGCAGCCGGTCTGAGGTGAGTTTAAAACACTGAATACGTGTAGTTTTTTCTTCAGTTGATACACATTGAGTCAGATGTACACGTTGCAGTTTTGTTTTGAATAGTGCCATTCATGAAGTCAGAGCACTGCGTAAAAACAAACCACTGTTATATTATGCTGCATCGCTTCTCTTCTTTATTTTAGACGATTAAGTGAGTGTAGCCTTATCAAAGTTTGAAGTTAAAATGAAAGTTTGGTTCAAATTAGCTGAATCTTGTTATTTGTAGGCTAGCATGTTTAATTGAAATGACTGGCATGTACATGAGTGATAAAAATCTCAAGGAAGCAGTGCGTTATATGAAGTTAATAAAGTTTGCGCATTATCCTGCTTTTTTTTCCTAACGCCACATGATTATTTAACTAAAAGAAAGTGTTAAAATGCTACTTCTGATTTCTGCAACGTGTCTTTTTCTCCTTAGTAGAAACACAGCTTCTCTTTGATCATTGAATCACGTCATCGGAATTTCAAGGCTTATTTGCAGAGGAGATGAAGAGTGTATAACTGTACACGTCAGCATCACTATCCCACGCCCTTTAGTTTGTAATTGTTTTTTTGTTGTTGTTGTTTTTATTATTTATTTACTTACATGTTCGTAATGTAAAGGTGATGCGGACAACCATGTTCTTCTGACTATCAAGTTCTTTTTTGTTAAGTAGACCATAATTGAAGTAGACATTTGAAGTGGATCATAAAAGTTCATCAAAGTTGTCCAAAGACAATAATGGGTATTGTTTTTGGACAACTTTGATGAAAGGTTAAGATCCACTTCAAATGTTGACTACTATTTACTAGGCTACTCATAATGCAAAATTTTCATTTGAATGATGGCTGTTAATGCATGTTTTCATACTGTTACAAATATCTGGTGAATATCCAATACAAATAATATTCACTTACAGCATATAAAAGTTAGTTTGGAAGTAATTTTCTCTATAGCATCTTTAGTGACTTATAAAACGTTAAACGTTAAAAAATACTAACTTGTGAGATCCAAGGTTTGTAATTGATGGTTTATGCTTTTTACTGAAGCCATTGGTTTACATAAAAAATAAATAAATAAATAAATAAATCATTTTCCATGATGTATGGAAAATTCCCCCAAAGTCACAGTGAGCAGATTGCACCAAAAGAGCTTGTCAGGGGCTTCCCAAATGATTTGTGTATAGAATAATTAAAAAAAGAATATATATATATATATATGTGTTTTAATATATAACCAACAATTTTAAATCAGTTGTTTCATATTTGGTTAAAAAATTTACTTTGTTTAATGGGATAGTAGCTCTTTCTACTGTTACTGTTTTTAGTGCAGAAAAACCATAGCAGGGTTGCTACAAAATATTCAAGCACCATTTAATCTGAATCGCATGTTGTCCACCAGGTGCACACTGACGGTATTGAGGAAAGTTGGCCAGGCGTGGTAATAAGGACTTGGGCTGTAAGAGGCAGTGTTTTGAGGCTTGCCACTTGGTGCGTGAGTGGTTTGGTTTAGGTACGTCTGTTCTGGCTTATCGTATCTGCAGTGAGTGCTTCTTGAGGCTTGAAGACACTTTGAGGCTAGGGTCTGGAGAATAGAAGAAAGTTTTTTTGTTTTTGTTTTTTTTTTAGTTTAGTCCTGCTCTCCATTATACAGAATCACTTTAGTAATCTTTAACAGTACTTGTTTTCATCCTGTGTTTTAAGCCAAGTACAATCCCTGTTAGCATTCTTGTAAAAATAATATTGTGAAATATTAGTGCATTTATTTCTGTGATCAAATCTTTTTGGTTTAGCTGCTGGCATATTAAAATGAAACATTCATTATTTACACTCACAAAAAAGCTGTCACCTTTACACTTTAATATGTACCTTTTAAGGTATCAGTATGGACCCTGTGTAGGTGTAGCTATCTTTAGAAATGGTACCATTCAAGTGATGGCTTTTGTACCTTTTCCCGGAGAGCGTAGAAGTGTTATGCATGACATTTTAACATGCATGGATTGCAAACTATGAAGAATGCAAGCTGTACTTAATAGTAAATGTATTTTTTGTCAAGCAGCTATGAGAAATATTATAATGTAATGAAGAGCATTGACGTTTTGCAGTTATCGCAAACAGTCCGGATCAGTTGTTAATGCACTCAGTTTATGTACTCTGTTGTGTCATTTATGTACTGCTAAGTAGTTGATAATTTACTTAAAGCACAACTTTTACTGCTTTATTTGATCATAAATACTTTATGGTCCTCATATGCTGCTCCTAAGTGGATTTAACGTGAACAAATCATGCAGCAGATGAACTGCGTAGTTGGCTATGCAGCAAGTCTGTGCCAGATGCTCTACATTTTTGTTCCTGCAGTCATAATGAGTGATAATATTTGCCATCTGTTTTCTCTGATTAAGTTGGATTTTAGAAATTAATTAAGAAAGTCAAGGTCTTAGGAAATTGTGTATAGTGGTTGTATTATAAAGTTTTCTAGTACAGACATTGATTGATTGATGCCTTGATTTTTTTTTATGTAAATATCTTTGTGCATAATATACTCTACTGCACTTTTAGTAGCTGAAAAGTCCATATGACTGCCTCGTTCCAATAATATTTCTCAAAGATGCTCGAGACCAAATAAATTTACTTGGAAGTACAGTTTGCATTCTTCATATTTTGCAATCCATACATAGCTTAATGTGTTAAAATATCTTGCATAACACTCCCTCACACATACGCTCTCCGAAAAAAAAAAAGTATTATGAGTTTATTAACCTACTTTTATGATATTTTTATAGCTTAAATCACACATTCCTTGTGTCTGAAACAGAAGCTTGTAATTTCTGCCTGATAAGTAGTTATGCATTTTAAGAAAGATAAGAAGGGTTGGAATGACATGAGAATGAGAAAATATCTTTTAATAACTTCAATGATAATCATATTTGACCAAAAACACACACCCTTTTCTTTTGCGAACCAGCCTGCTTTTTAATCAGTTAATAAGTGTGCTTTTTTGTCTTGTTTCAGTGAGAGCTTCTGGACATTATGCCGTCTGAAGAAGTCTGTGACAGTGTTTCAGCAGAGGATGATGCTAAAAAGGGACATGATGTTCCTTTCCTTTTAGAAGAGCGTGTAAAAGAGAAAGTATCCTGGAAGGATGTGTTGAGAAAGAAGGTGGGAAAAAAGTGTTCCTGGAGTTCGGCTCGAGTCAAAGCCCTTATCGTAGACTGCCTTCCAATTGTGAAATGGCTGCCAAAGTATCAATTCAAAGACTGGATCATCGGGGATGCCATGTCTGGCCTTATCGTGGGCATCCTGCTGGTTCCCCAGTCCATTGCCTATTCTTTACTGGCAGAACAAGACCCTATTTATGGGCTCTATACGTCTTTCTTTGCCAGCATTATCTATACCCTATTGGGCACCTCCAGGCACATCTCTGTGGGGATGTTTGGGGTTTTGTGTCTTCTGGTGGGACAGGTTGTGGACAGGGAAATTACTCTGGCAGGATATCCATCAGGCACCAATCAAACCACCTTGGGAAATGTGGACAACAGCACTGGTCCAATCTGTGACCGAAGCTGCTATGCAGTCACGGTGGCAGCAACACTAACATTCACAGCAGGGGTCTACCAGGTTAGTCAAGGTTAGTCATCTTGGTAGCACTTTATTTTACAGTCCGGGGTAGGGTTGCACCGGCCATTCGTTAAGTTCTTACTTAAACAAGAACGTTCCACACTAGAGCCTCAGGCCCCGTTTACACTAGTGCGTTTTAAAACTGCTACAGTAACGCATATCGCTTACACTAATCTGGCGTTTTCGAGACTTTGGAAAATGGTAGCTACCCACATTCACCCTGCGTATCCTTGACGACCTTAAAATTAAAGGTTGGATGATTTAATCGTCGATTAATTCATGCTCATTTCGCCAGTAAAGCCGGGCTTTGATTAGCGGTAAATCTCAATCAGCTGTTTCATTTTCGATTTTGAACGCGAAATTGCGTTGCTCGTCAGTGATCTACGGCTCTGTGTATCAACTGCCGTGCATTAAAAAAAACGGCTTTACTGACGAATGAGTTAAGCTACGATTAAACCGCCCAGCCCTATTTTAAATGCATGAGCAGAACTTGTTGACATGTTGTGAATTTTAAGGTGCCCCTATTAAGCTAAAACCTTTTAGATCTTATGATTTGTTAAAAATTTGCTACATATTATATATTAATGAATAAATAAGTATATATAAGGTTATTTAATTTAAAAGCTGTTTGTATTTTTTTTTATGTAAGCTATAGTTTTTTTTATCTTTTTTAAATCAAAACATACTCATTTTATGACTACTCATTTTTTAATCAGAAACAATGCCTAAATATTATTTGCAAAGGGTATTTTACTTTTAATCAAATTAGAAGTAGGCCAACAGCGCCCCCTACAGCATAAGAGCTCCTTACCAAACGGGCATTAGGACCCGGGGGAGGCTGCCGTTGCACATGCTATTGAAATTTTCATTAAAAACTAGAAATAAATAAGTTGTAACTTGCGTACAGCTGGTGCAACCGACCGCTATTCCTCATGTACGTACTATGTACTTAGTAGTAATTCCAATAACTAGGTACTAACCCCTGAACCTACCCCTAAACTTAACCCATGTAGTAACCCTACATTACTTTCTTGGTTAAGTACACTATAAGCACATAGGAAGTACACATACTGTCAAATAAAGTGCAATCATCATCTTCTATCACTTTTGTTTTTAAATATTAAAATGTATTAATTTCTCTGTTTGGGTTGCAGGTGTTGATGGGTCTCCTACAGGTTGGCTTTGTTTCCGTCTACCTCTCAGACTCTCTGTTGAGCGGTTTCGCAACTGGTGCCTCTCTCACCATCCTCACATCCCAGATAAAGTACTTTCTGGGCCTTCACCTTCCTCGTGTCCAAGGCTGGGGTTCACTTATAAAAACCTGGATCAATCTTTTCAGGAATCTGGGTCATACCAACCTCTGTGACCTCGTAACCAGCGTGATCTGCTTGCTTGTGCTTGTTCCCACCAAAGAGCTCAACGACCGCTTCAAGGCCAAGCTCAAGGCTCCTATTCCCTTTGAACTTTTTGTGGTCATTGCTGCTACTCTAGCTTCCCACTTTGGGCGGTTCGAGGAAACGTACGGCTCGGATGTAGCCGGAAGCATTCCCACAGGATTCATGCCTCCCCAGGTTCCCAACTGGTCTCTCATACCCAATATCGCAGTTGATGCGTTCTCAATTGCCATTGTCGGTTTTGCCATTACTGTGTCTCTCTCTGAGATGTTTGCCAAGAAGCATGGTTATATGGTGGACCCTAACCAGGAGATGTATGCTATTGGGTTCTGTAATATCATTCCTTCTTTCTTCCGCTGTTTCACGACCAGCGCTGCTTTGACCAAGACTCTTGTGAAGGAGTCGACGGGATGCCAGACTCAGATCTCAGGGTTGGTGACCGCTCTTGTGTTGCTGCTCGTCCTGCTTGTTATAGCACCTGCCTTCTACTCGTTGCAGAAGTACGTATAAATTATGCTATTTTCATGTTAGTAAATATTATTGTTTTTAATTGGTTTGTAATTGTTTTTTTTTCATGTAAGCTATAGTATTTTTAACAATTTTACATGAAAACATACTCATTTATAAATCAGAAACACAGCCTAAATGTTATTTGCAAAGGGTATTACTTTTAATTTAATTAAAAGTACGTATAAAGTGTCATTTTCATAGACTACTGTTGTGTTCGTGAAAAGTTCACCACCTAGTTCTACAAAACTTTTATTCCTCAAGTGTAGCCTATTTAATTAATGAAACGTTCATTAAAGGTTGCCGTGGACTCCAGCTCGTTAACATACCCTATAATGCCGCTTAACTAAAGCAAATGCAGTGATATGTCATGCCATATTAAAGAGTATGGGGGGAAAACACATTATGATATACTTATTTTTAGTATTTTTGTAACTGCAACCTGAGACTTTGGAATATTTTCCAGTGCTCCGAATTCTTGGCCAGCTGTATGTGCAAAATTTTATAGCTTTAATGTTTTATTTCTTAAAATATTTCGACTTCATTCTTGTTATATTTTGACTTTATTCTTGTATTTTTTTTACCTCAAATTTATTCTCAAAATATTATGACTTAAATCTTGTAATCTTGTAATATTTTTGTTTTTTCACGTGACACTTAAATGGTGTGGTAAAAAATAGTAGCATTTATTAAAAATGTAAATCTTTTAACAATACAATCTTCTCTATCACTTTTGATCGATTTATTACATCCTTGAATACTAATTTCTGAATATTAATTCCCCAAACTTTTGAATAGTTTTCGAAAACATTTTCAAAATGTGTATTTTTAATAAAATATGTATATATTTTTTGACATTTTTGTTTATCAAAGAACATTGAGCCAAAAATATTCAGCACAACTGTCTCCAAAACAGATTATACTGTAATTCAGCATATTAGAATAATTTCTAAAAGACGTCAATGAGGACTGGAGTAATGATTCTGAAAATTCAGCATATATTATATATTAAATATTTCAGCATATATATATATATATATATATTAAAATAGAAACATTATTTTAAATAGCAATAATATTTCGAACACACAAAATAATAATTCTGTATTTTTGATCAAATAAATACAGCTTTGAGCATAAGAAACATCTTTAAAAAAGCATTAAAAGTCGTACCGATCCCAAACTTTTGAACAGCAGTGTAATTGTCTCCTCTTCCTCTCTGCAGATGTGTTCTGGCCGTCATTATAGTTGTCAACCTCCGCGGGGCACTGCGAAAATTTGGGGACATTCCCCAAATGTGGCGGGTCAACCGCGTGGACACTATCATCTGGCTGATTACCATGGCCACATCAGCGCTAGTGAACACCGAGCTAGGTCTGCTAGTTGGAGTCCTGGTCTCTGCGTTCTGTGTGTTAGGTCGAACCCAGTCCGCCCAGGTCCGTCAGCTGGGCCAAGCAGGAGACCGAGAGCTCTTCGAAGACCTTGCTTCCTACAAGGGTCTCCAGAGCCAGTCCGGGGTGGCTGTTTTCCGATACGAGGCTCCCATCTACTATGCCAACCAAGCTCTTTTTAAGAAGTCACTGTCCCGCAGCGTGGGTCTGGATCCGCTTAAAGAGAAGGCCAAGCGCAGGAAACTAGACAAGCAGAGGAACCAGAAACAAGGTGGAGAAGACCAAAAGCAAGAGACGGATTCGTCCACCAATGTGTATCTGCTACAGCGCAACAGCTTGCACACGCTGGTCATAGACTGCAGTCCGGTGCTGTTTCTGGACACTGCTGGGGTCAATGCTTTAAAGGAGGTATGCAAGGACTACAAGGGGCTGGGAGTCGATGTGCTTTTGGCGCAATGCAACCCCTCTGTCATTGATTCTTTGCGAAGGGGAGGATATTATGACCCTAAGAAAGGGAGTAAAGAAATACAGTTTCACACTCTTAGTGATGCCGTCTCTTATGCCCAAATCTTGAAGTCACCAAATGGTGATTGTGACACTGTTGTGTAACAGTTTGTAATGTATTCATCCGAAGTTGTCTTTTTGTTGCTTATTCAGAATTATATAGCTAACCTCATGTCATTCAAAATCTGGATTTTTTTTTTTATTATATATGCAGTGGATAAGATGTATATAGAGTGTTTGTCTATGCACAGATATTTTTTTGCCATTCATTTAATGGGGTTCAAAACATTGACTTGCATTGCTTGCAACACTAAATTATTATTAGAAATATATAGTCATACAGTTTTGGAACTACATGAGGGTGAGTAAATGATGACAGTTTTCGATTTTTAAGAGTACTATTCCTTTACTGTTTTAAAATATGTAAGTAATCATCTGTTTATATCAGTTACTACATAATTGCTGTTGAAAAAAAACTATGTGTTGCATTCTGCAAGACCTTTACATAGTTGAAACTTTAACTGCAAGTCCTTCTGTATCGCATAACCTTTTTCTAGTCAGGATGACAAGCATATTTTATCATATTTGAGTGCTCAGTCTTTCTATGTGAATAGAACTGTTTTATAGACAAGCTGCATCTTGTATATTTACTATTACGTTCAACTGTAGTTTGTTGCTCATTCAGTCAGAATTATATCTTATATAATCTCATTTGTGACATTTACCCAGCTTTATGGGTACTTGTCCATGTTTAAATGACTATAAAGCTTGGATAAACTAAGCGCTTGTTGTTTGGGTGAATGCGAGTTGAACTCTTTTACCCAGTCATCAGATGTTTACCTCAATCACAGAGGCACCTGAGTGTGTGCTGATGTGCCTTGTCACTGTGCTTTTGAAACTGTGCGTCTTTTTTCTTGAAAGGCTTTGCTGAAGGAGCCGAATAAAAATATTTGGTCAGGTTTTTTTTTTACTCCGCTTTCATTTCATGTTGGAGGGCTCAGGTAGAGAGTCATGTCTGACCTGTTAAACAGGTCTGAAGGAACAGGAGACATAGCCGGATGAACTGACTGCGTGCCTAACTCAGGCTCAGGGAAATGAGGCAATATATCCTCCTATTGGCTGAACTAGAGCAGGGTATAAATGCTGATATTTGTAAGATGCTGGATTTTTTGTCTTATATATATATATCACTGATAGAATATAAGCACAAATGAAAACAGAATTTTAAACATGCCTTTTAGAGCAAACTAGGATATATTTATGATTTTTTTTCCCTATGTAGTGGTTACACGCTTTAAATATTTATAAATAAATATAAAAATGTTTTTTGGTTCCTTAAAGAGCTGTTTTTTTCTTATTTTGAAGAACATGTCGTGTGCAAGGTTCAGCGCATCATCAATTCCAAAAACAATT
Source organism: Enteromius thamalakanensis (assembly GCA_032357475.1). Taxonomy (NCBI): domain Eukaryota; kingdom Metazoa; phylum Chordata; class Actinopteri; order Cypriniformes; family Cyprinidae; genus Enteromius; species Enteromius thamalakanensis. The sequence goes on from JAUCMT010000026.1 coordinate 15,283,042, forward strand.
GCTTTTAAGAATATATGGTGATGCTTTACTGAAACGTTTCTGATGGTTTTTACTCATGCGTGTGGATTGTTTCTGTGTGTTTGACTTTGCATTAGCATTACTGCAATCACCTTGAAGTCTTTATTTCTGAAATATCTCTATGTACAAATTCTATGCAACTAGATAGGTCTACTGTATATATTAATTATTTGTAATTACTGTATTTTTCATGTAACATGACTTTTTTCTTCCACAAATGGAATTTGCATAATTAATACAAAATAAACTAAATGTTTACAGAAAACAAAGAGGTCCTTGCCTTGATTAGAAATCAACAAAAGTGGATTTTTCTCCGGTGTTTCCTTTGACAGTGATTTTCATGTTACTTTCTTTCTTTTTTTTAAGAATTGAAATAAATGTAATCTAAAATTGAAATGAGTGAGGGGACACCCAAGCTTATTCTGTTTAGTGCATGCTTTGAGAAAATGTGTTTTAACTCAAAGCTACCAGCAGTGTGCAGCATTGTTCTGCGGCAGAACATGTGTTAGCCTTTAAAGGGGTAGCTCGCCTGAAAATGAAACCTATTATCATTTACCTATCCTCATGTTGTTCCAAACCAGTACAACTGATTAATTCTGCAAAACACAAAAAGGCGATATCTAGAGAGGAATAAATAATATTTATGTAAGAAATAAAGTCATAGTGATGGTTAGGAATAACATGAGAATATATAAAAACAGTACATTCTCTTTTATTTTTAAAAGTGAACTGCTTTAACATAAAAAAATGCTAACATAACAATGTCAGCGTTTTTTAATTTATGGTATTTTGCAGATGAAAATGTACTAAAAGTCCAGTGTTTTATGTAGCTGCTGACAAGTAGTTTTTTCTAGGAACCTGTGTGCTTTAAAGTTTGGCGTGAGAACTGTGCGTGCCAGCACATCTGCAGTTTATGATGCCATTGGATTCTATGGCCAGTTTGTCTGCTGTCAAAAGTATTTTATTTTTGTCACATCTACGAGGCAGCCGGAGAGAAAAGGATGTCTGAAAGACATAGAGCATCTCAATGACTTTAGCAGGTGTTGGGATGGCAGAGGAGACAGCAGCTGTCTGTTCTTTCATCGGGATTCTGACAAGGACAAGGCCTCTGAATGCACACCAAATACACACAAAAATAAAGCTTTGCAGTGCAAATCGGCATGTTTTCAATGTACATTTAGCAATTACATAACTCTGTTAAAATTTTCTATGAAGCATTCAGAATTTTCTCTGTGCGTTTATCATTGTAGTTGTGGTTTGAAGGCTGCTAATAGTTTAACCCCCCAAAAAAGTAAAAATTAACCTTCAGACCATACAACACTGGTCTCAAACTTAATTCCTAGAGAGTCACTGCTCTGCACAGTTTATCTCCAACAGTCACACCTGCCTGGAGGTTTCTAGTGGGTGTTTCTCAATGTCAAGGATACTTCCTTGGCAGGACTGGTCCTTCCAAGTCACTTCCTTCAGAGGCTAGGC
>JAUCMT010000026.1:15292641-15309598 GCA_032357475.1 Enteromius thamalakanensis
TTCAAGCAAGCTAAATGGTCGTAAAAAAAATAGTCACACTTGTGCTCTTCGGTCAAAAATGACCGACCATAGGAAATTAATGGGAAATCGACAAAAATTCAAACATTCAGAGAATTTTTGTGTGTACAATTTACAAATCCTCCACAATGCGGAAAAAAAGTACACAGCAGTGAAGGGGTGACACTTTAAAACACACCCATTCACAAACACACCCAATCACACACACACACAGACAAACACACACATTATACACACACCTCTCTTCGGTCACTTTTGACCGAAACATTTTTAGTTTTGAATTTTTAAAAAAAATCACACCTTCATCAGAACGGTAACAAATTCAGTGACTTTCATGGCATTTGGAATGTGAACACACAAAAAATGAGGGCACGATTCAAAAAAAAAAACTTGTGCTCTTCGGTCAAAAATGACCGACCATAGGAAATGAATGGAAATCGACAAAAATACAAATATTCAGATCATTTTTGTGTGTACTATCTACAAATCCACCACAATGCGGAAAAAAAGTACACAGCAGTGAAGGGGTGACACTCTAAAACACACCCATTCTCACACACACACACACACATTACATACACACACCTCTCTTTGGTCACTTTTGACAGAAACATTTTCAGTTTTGAATTTTTCAAAAAAAATCACACCTTCATCAAAACGGTACCAAATTCAGTGACTTTTTATGGCATAAAAAATGAAGGAACTGTAAAAAAAAAAAAAAAAACTTGTGCTCTTCGGTATATAATTATTATTCTCAAAGGCAAAAAAATGATATTAATTATGGCATAAATATTAATTATTACCACAAAACCCTCTCAAAATGCAAAATAAACATAAAAAATATTATTAAACAAAAATAAATCAGAATGGTTTTACTGAAAAAAATGACAGGATACGTTACAGGTGTCCGGTCACTTTAGACCGATAGGAGAACAAGTGTGACTCCTAAATGAAGAGCACCAAAGTTAATGTAAGTTGTTTTGCTGCTTTTTCTTTAATTTGCTTTTACTGTTTGTTTTTTTCTACTTTATTTTTTACTGTTTTAGGTCAGGTTTACTGTCTGTGTTTTAATTTACTTTTTTTATTTAATTTTTATTGAGTGAGTAAATTTTTTGTTTTGTTCTGTTTTAGTGTATTTTTTACTGTTTTTTGTTTTAGTTTGCTTGATTGTATTCTTTTTTTAGCTAACTTTTACTGTTATTTTTACTGTCATTAGACACACAGGTGGTGTAGCTCATCCAGGATGGCACACAGGGGCGGACTTAGCCATTAGGCAAAGGTAGGGTAGGTGCCTTGGGCCCCCAAAAGATAAGGGGCCCCCAAAATGCTTTTCACTGGATGCGCATTAAGTATGAGGAACACGCGAATGGTAACGGTGTTTATTACCACAACTGTCTGTGTATCCAGGTTGAACGTGCTTCGTGTGTATTCTGCGTGTAGCAAACAAAATATTATGTATCTGAAGCTGACTGCCACACAAGCTCCGTTCAGCAAAAAACTGTTGCTTACATTAGGTGCGATTTCGTTTTAAAAAGCATAACTTTACACGCATATCCTGGCGTTTTCCACCCTCAAAAACGAAAACTTCTGAAAACGCTGCAGACCATAGTTTAGTTTGAAAACTCCTGGGAAGGTTTAATGCCAGTGTAAACGATGATAGTTTTTATTCTAAATGCTGTTTTAAAACGAAAACGCACCGGTGTTAACGGAGCGTTGTAAAGCTAGTTTTATATGTGACCCTGGACAAGAAACCCAGTCATAAGTGTTTATTTTCCGAAATTGAGATTTATACATGATCTGAAAGCTGAATAAATAAGCTTCCCATTGATGTATGATGGATATTGGATGGATAAGGCAATATTTGACCGAGATACAACTATATGAAAATCTGGAATCTGAGGGTACGGAAAAATCGAAATGCTGAGAAAATCACACTTAAAATTGTCCAAATTAGATCTTATCAATGCATATTACTAATCAAAAATTCAGTTTTAATATATTTTCAGTAAGAAATTGACTAAATATCTTCATGGAACATGATCTTTACTCACTATCCTAAGGATTTTTTGCAAAAAAGAAAAATCTATATTTTTACCCAGTATTTTTGGCTATTGTTACAAATATACTTCAGCGACTTAAGACTGGTTTTGTGGTCCAGGGTCACATATTTGATATTCGCCTATGCTGCTTTAGGGAGAGTCTACAAAGAGTCTACTAAAAATTTCTACTAATTGCGCCTAATTTCACAAGCAAGCACTGCTGTTGTCATTATCTTATGTGTAGCCTTTTTGATTTTATCAGACGACGACTCGTTTACTGTTCTGTCACTATTTTATATTCATCCCGTTTTATGACAACAGAAACACAAATATATATATATCAATAAAAACATTTAATATAATATAGTAAATATAATAAGTAATATAATAATGAATTCTTTTTTATCTCAACTGTATATAAATTGCTAAAAGTGTCTGCTAAATGAATAAATAAAAATGTTAATGAAAGAATTATAATATGTACATGAAAACTGTAGAAACACTGGACGTTACTATGGGGCACCATTGTGCAGCAGCAAAAAAAAAAAAAAGAAAACCTCAAGGTTGAAGTAAATGTGTGCAAATGTCGGCCCCAATTCCTATTTTAATCTGAGGCACCAAATTCACTAAATCCTCCCCTTATGGCACATCAATGCGAGCTGTGGCAAGGAGGTTTGCTGTGTCTGGCAGCGTAGTGTCCAGAGCATTGAGGCGCTACCAGGAGACAGGCCAGTATATCAGGAGACGTGGAGACCATAGGAGGCTGTGCTCTTCACAGATGAAAGCAGGTTCACACTGAGCACATGTGTCATTCGTGAGAGAGTCTGGAGACACTGTGGAGAACATTCTGCTGCCTGCAACATCCTCCAATATGACCGGTTTGGCAGTGGGTCAGTAATGGTGTGGGGTGGCATTTCTTTGGATCGCCTCCATGTGCTCGCCAGAGGTAGCCTGTCCGCCAGTAGGTACCAAAATGAGATCCTCAGACTCCTTGTGATACCATAAGGCGGTTGGCCTTGGGTTCCTCCTAATGCTGTCACACTACAGTCTGTCCAGCAGAGTGTGAGACAAAGCGCACAAGGCCTTTTGCAAACTCGTCCCAATTTCCTTCATGAAATCAGCACAGTGATATCACCTGTACCTAGCTCATAAGCGTTTGTGTATTTATAGGCCAAGCATTTCGTTTGTGTCTCCGTTTAGTCTTGATGCTACTTTGCTCCGGCAGTTACTGTTAAGTATCCTTGTTCCTTGTAACCTCTTGTTTGGACATTTCTAAGAAACTTCTGGGCTTGCCTATGTTGGAACTTTTTCAACAAGCCCCTAACTCTAAGACATTGCAGAGAGTTGTTGTTTTGATGTTTTGATTATTGTTTTTTGATTTCATTCACGTAAGACACCAAGTAAAGATTTTTTGTTTTGCTGTCTCTAGTGAGTTTCAGCAAAGTTGGGTTCACACTGCCCTATAGTACAGTGGTTATAGTACTTTGGGCTTCCAACAATACACTTGGGGTTCGATCCTGGGTGTGACAACAAGACTAAGCCATATAAGATGGGCCCAGCAGAGACGGAACAGATTTGTGGAGCCCTCAGTAAACAAGGAATCCTTCTTGGATCACACGGGGCACAGCTTCAGAGATTAACAGATCTTGTGGGTCAGATGGAAGATTCTTTGCATCAACTTCCAGCACGTTTGCCTCAAGTGCCCGTAGTAGCACCAGCACCAGTTACCCAGGAACCTAGGATCCCAGCTTCTCAGCATTATGATGGAAGGCCTGGTACCTGTAAGGGGTTCCTGACTCAGGTTTCACTAAGATTGCATACATAATTTCCTTACTGAGTGAGCGTGCACTGGATTGGGCCTCAGCCCTCTGGAGACAACCGTCCCCTGTTTGCTAAGATTTAGAGGTGTTCACAGACACTCTCCAACAGGTGTTTGACCATCCAGTCAATGGTCGTGAGGTAGCAAGAAGCTTACTAATTCTACTCCAGGGGCATCATGCAGTAGCTGACTATCCAATTGAGTTCCATAACCTGACATCTGAGAGCAGATGGGATACTGACGCTTTCCTCTCAACCTTTTACCAGGGCCTTTCAGAGGAAGTGAAAGACGAACTCTCCAGTTGAGACTGGGGTTCAAGTCTGGAGGATCTAATAATTCTGGCCATTTGCATTGACAACTGCATCCTCAAGAGGACAAGAAAACAAAACATTCCTCAAGTTGTTCCCATGTTATCACCTACTAATGCTTTTGAGACTTGCCCCCTCAGCCAGCAAATCGAGGTAGAACAAATGCAGCTTGGTGGGGCTCGCTTGTTAATTCAACGAGAGAGAGAGATGCATGAGAAAAGGCTGTTGTTTCTACTTTAGGGGTTCCGGTCACATGCGCTCATCCTCCCCTTAACTAGCTTTAAAAACCAAGTCTTACTAGGGGGTGTGGGGGCCCTAGTGAGTGGAACTATTCAGTCTAGGTCTTCTCACTCTCGTTTATTATTGTCAGCAACCCTTACTTGGTGGGAGACCAGAAGGAGCACAATCACATTAAAGGCATTTGTGGATTCTGGTGCAGCTGACAACTTTTTGGACATTGACTTACCTAAGAAGATGGATATTCCCTATGAGACTAACTCTTCATCCTGGAGGATTGAGGCCCTAGATGGCAGACCCACAGGGTTGTGCATAATTATATTCAGAACAGCTCCTCTGCATCTAACCATTAATTCCAACCACCACGGAAAACATTTTTTTTATCTTATTGAGTCTTCCAGAGAACCTCTGATCCTTGGTTACCCCTGGTTGCGACTTCATGACCCTCAGATTTCATGAGCCTCAGGAACTCTTCTCAATTGGGGAACTGCATGCAAAGTGTCCTGCACCTCTTCCACTTCTGTCGGGGCTGAGACTAAAGAGATTCTGGCTGTGAGTGGAACTTTTCTGAATAATCCTCTAGAATTGACACTCTTACCCTTTGAACACCGTGATTTGAAGGAAGTATTTAGCAAACAGCATGCCACAAAGCTACCTCCCAATAGACCCTATGACTGTTCTATTGAACTTTTCCCTGGCACTCATCCGCATAGAGGTAATTTAAATTCTCTCTCTGCCCCAGAGACTAAGGCCATGAATGAATATATTCAGGACGCTTTAAAGACCTTCTCCTTCTCCAGCTAGTGCTGGTTTCTATTTTATCTCTAAGACGGATGGTGGCCTCAGGCCTTGGATTGACTATTGGGGAATGAATAAGATAACTGTTAAGAATTGCCATCCCCTTCCACTCATGTCATCTGCTTTTGATATACTTCAAAATGCTACAGTCTTTTCCAATTTAGATCTACGTAGTGCTTATAACTTGGTACACATAAAGACAGGGGATGAATGGAAGACTGCCTTCAGTACCCCAACTGGCCACTGAGAATACCGAGTCATGCCCTTTGGATTAGCTAATGCCCCAACTGTGTTTCAGGCCTTAATAAAGGATGTCTTGAGGGAGATGTTAAACCGTTTTTTGTTGGTCTACTTGGATAACATTTTAATCTTCTCAAATTCTCTTCAGGAACACATTCTTCATGTCCAACAGGTTCTTGAGAATCATCTGTTTGTAAAGCTTGAGAAGTGTGAATCCCATGTGTCCCAAGTCTCATTCGTAGTGTATGTTGTCTCACAAGAGGGCATCCAGATGGATCCAAGAAAGGTATCTGCCATTACTATCTGGCCCCAACCAAAGTCTCTTAGGCAGGTACAAAGGAAGTGGGATTAGGAGCAGTGCTCTCGAAGAGATCAATCGCAGATATCAAGGTACAACCATGTTCTTTCTTTTCTAGAAGCCTGTCTCCAGCAGAAAGAAACTATGATGGGGGAACCGAGAACTCCTAGCTGTAAAACTGCCACTAGAGGAATGGCACCACTGGCTTGAGGGATCAAAGCATCCATTCGTTGTGTGGACAGACCACAAGAACCTGTCTTATCTACGGCAGGCAAAGTGACTCAATCCTTGGCAGGCAAGATCTGAGGTTGTTGATCTGAAATTGTCTAATCAGCAACCTTCTGGACTTCTACATCCTTTACCCCACAATGTCCGTGGTCCCATATTTCTATGGATTTCATCACTGGTCTGCCAGTGTCTGAAGGTAGCACAGTGTTAAAAAAGTTATTTGGGTGGTGGTTTACCGCTTCTCTAAAGCTGCACACTTTATCCCCTTACCAAAACTTCACTCGGCTACAGAGACGGCAGACATTGTCCTTAAGAATATTACAAGAATACATGGAATCCCAGTGGACATTGTTACTGATCGAGGTCCCCAGTTCATGTCTCGTTACTGGAAAGCATTCTCGTCTCTGTTTGGTTCTTCTGTTAGCCTTTCATCAGGTTTCCACCCGCAATCAAATGGACAGACAGAACGCATAAACCAGAAATTGAAAAAAATACCTTCGCTGCTTCATATCCCATCAGCCATCCTCCTGGAGTCGGTTCCTGGTTTGGGCGGAATTGTCACACAACACGCTATGCAGCTCTTCCACTGGTTTATCCATATTTAAGTGTCAGTCTGGGTTTGAGCCACCCTTATTCCTCAGTCAAGAAACAGAGGTTGGTGTTCCCTGTGCTGAAAGATTTGTTAAAAGGTGCAAAAAGGACTTGGAGAAAGGCTCATGTAGCCCTGAAATGCGCTTCTATTCGCAAGAAGGCAGCAAGAGGCAGGCAGACAAGAGAAGGAAGGGGAACCCACACTATAGGATAGGACAAGGGGTCTGGCTCTCAGCTAAGGACTTGCCTTTAAGAGTGGAATCTAAAAAACTTGCACCAAAATTCATTGGCCCATTTAAAATCATCAGACGATTCAATCCAGTCACTTTCCAGCTTGCTATTCCTAGATCAATGAGAGTAAGACCTACGTTTCACGTGTCTCAACTGAAACCTGTAATAACCTCTCCTTTGTCTCCTCCAGTGCCAGCTCCCCCACCCCTCTGGATAATAGAAGGTGGTCCTAAATATAGGGTGAGGAGATTGTTGGACTCAAGACGTCGGGGTTGTGGGTTTCACTACCTGGTGGATTGGGAAGGATATGGGCCTGAGGAGCATACCTGGGTACCAGCACGGCACATCTTGGACCCAGATCTGATTCAAACTTTCCCTGTCACACCACAGTCTGTCCAGCAGAGGGAGACAAAGTGCACAAGGCCTGGTTGCAGACTCGTCCTAATTTCCTGCAAGTAATCAGCTCAGTGATATCACCTGTACCTATAGCTCATAAGTGTTTTGGTGCTTGCGAACACTGAGGGACCCTCAGAGCCCAGGTGTGACAATTGCAAGACAATGGATCAGTGAGTACAGCTCAGTCGGGTGAAGGGCAACAGTCAATCATATCAGGATGAGAGACTGATTTTATTAGAGCCGTCATGATCCAGCTGTTTTACACGTCAACTTTTCTTCCTGGAAAAGTTATCCATGCATATCTGCACAGGCTATGTTTTGGGCAAGAATGTGGCCACTGGCTGTAGAAGTCTTGATGTTTTAGCTATTATCAGTTGGGTGAAGATGTTGTTGAGCTTTAGGCTTTACAACAGCTGTTGGACAAATCAGTATTCAGTTTATAACCATTTACTGGTAACATCCCAACATGTTTTGGTGTCTTAAAATTCTTCTAAGGCATCTGGTCTTGTGTTTGTGTAAAGACTTTTTGGTAAAAACAGAAATACTGTTTTCTTGCATGCCCCATGAAATCAAAAGTCTCTTAAATTAACTAATATCATTATAAAATTGCCATTTCTGATTCTCAAATCTGAAAACACACACACACACAAACACACACACTACTGGTAAAAATAGAACAGTAAACAGTAATTTTGTGAAATATATTTTTAATATATTACTATCACATAATTTTAAAACCACAAATCCTCATAAAATACCAATATTAAAAATGTTATTACTATCACTTTTAGTCAGTTGAGTATGTTCTTACTGATTGAAGCATATACCAGGATGAATTCAGGTTAGTTTGTCATTTTAATGGAAAAAGTGTCCCTTTAAGTGTCAGCATTTAACTATCCATGTTTCCGTTGACTAACTTTATAACAGTGCACAGATCAAAACTAACTAACTATGGCACGTTTAGTGACTGTATTAGTGATTTAGTAATTTATAGAGTCAGCCAGTGCTGATGTTGTTTTGTGACTCACTGTCACTGTCCATTAGTTCTGCCAGAGCTCTGATGTAAAACATCATTATTCAGTCTTATGAAGCCTCTCGCTGCCTCATAAAAGTTGCATCCTGTGAAAAGAATCCATAACCTTAACAGGTGGTCTAAGCTGCCAGATTGGAGACTCTCTTCACACGTGTCAAAGCAGCCAGAAGCCTGTCTTTGATCCCCGAACAACTACAAAACAAGCTTTCTGCCTCCGAGAACCAAAATGACACAAATAATGGGATGACAAATATGACATTCCATCCCTTCAATAAGGCTGATTTGATCTGGACAGACGACACTAGATCTGTCACAGCACTTTTGGTATTACACACTAATTTGAAGTGAGGGTACGTGACGCCTGCTCTTCACACATTTTAATTATGAGGAAATCACAATATTAATGGCTTTTACAGATAAGTGCTTTTTTTTGTGTGGAAACCCTGATACATTTATATGCAGATGTGTGAAATGTTTTTTTAAAGAAACTTTTACTGCTGTTCTTTTAAACGTTATATTTATTAATATTAATATCAATAATATCTTGTCTTAATATCTTAATATTAATATTTTGAACAAATGTATTACAAAGGTATTTAGCTGATAATAATACAAACCATTAAATAAATAATCATAAATAAATAAGTAGAATTAAGTAAAAACATAATTCAAAATTAAATTAGCATGTTAGAATTATTTCTAAAGGATCATTTGGCTTTAAAGCCAGGATAAATGCTGCTGAAATTTCTGAAATGAATGATATTTTATATATATATATATATATATATATATATATTTACGGTGTATGTTTACATTGAAAACAGTTATTCAAAATGATAATAATATTTAACATTTAATAATTATATATACACTTATATACTGTATGTGGTAAAACTACATTTTTATTATTTATTCATTTATTTATTTATTTTTAGTGTTTTTTTCATTTTGAAAAACCTTTTAACATTTTTCTAAACTCTCTCTCTCTCTCTCTTTATAAATAATGATGTAGAAGCAGTATGGTGTATGATATTAAGTGTCTTCAGTCTCAAGAAGTCTCACTTCTAATGATTTCAAAAGTTAACTTTAGGTCTTCACAGTAAGGTCATGCTGAGGGCCTCTCCTAAACTTTTGCTATCAGGTAAATTGGTGTCAGACTCTGTTCTGCTTTGCAATAATGAGAACATTATTCTGGTGGCAATGACTAAGCACACTGTAGACTACAAATGGTGGTACAGCGGGTTAATTGTGCGGGTTAGTCACACCATTTTAACTACAAATTGTGTTTGTTGCATTGAGTGGGGACAATTCATCTACAGTGCTCATTTAACATATTTTATTAACTGAGTGGTTAATTTCTGAAATCATAAAAATGGATAGCTCTGGTTTCTGCTTAGGTCCTGATTTGTGAATTGTAAAAATCGATCTTGCGATCTTGCTTCTCAGCAGGGAAGGAGTCTCGGAGACAGAAGTTCAAAGTGAACATAGAACATTTAATAGAATACCAGGGTACAGGGTGCTGACGAACATGCCCTAAAAGACTATACAAAAAGGGACAGTGGTGTAAAAAGAGTCAATGGTGCAGGGGTGGGAAGGGTGGGTGCTCTGGAGGCAGCCCCGGGGACAGTCACAACAGCCTCCAGAGCAAACAAGAGTCATAAGATCACAGCAGGTCTGGACCCTTGGCTGGTCACAGCTGGTCAGGGTCCGGGGCTGACCATGGCAGATCATGGGCGCGGCGCGGCTCTGGAAGTTCGTGAGCGTTGGGCAGATCAGTCAGCTCGGGAACGTGGTGCGGGTCTGGCAGCTCGTGAGCGTGGAGCGGATCAGGCAACTCAGGAACGTGGTGTGGGTCTGCCAGCTTGTGAGCGTGGAGGGGATCAGGCAACTCCGGAACGTGGAGTGGATCAGGCAGCTTTGGAGCGTGGAGTGGATCAGGCGGATCGGGCAACTGCAGCTCCTCCTCCATCTCTGCCTCCGGAGGTTCAGGCCACTGCAGCTCCTCCTCCATCTCTGCCTCCGGAGGTTCGGGCCACTGCAGTTTCTCCTCCCCCGCTGCTGTAGGAGGTTCAGGCCACGGTAACTCCTCCTCCGACTCCGCCTTCGTTTCAGCCTCCGGAGGCTCAGGCCACGGTAACTTCTCCTCCGACTCCCCTTCCGGAGGCTCAGGCCACGGTAGCTCCTCCTCCGTCTCAGCCTCCGTTTCAGCCTCCGGAGGCTCAGGCCACGGTAGCTCCTCCCCAATCCCACCCTTCTCCATCATGACCCAGGTATTGCTGCCCCCCCCAAAATAAATTCTTGGGAGGGCCTTCTGCCAGCGTTGGGACTGGGTCAGCGGATGGTTCAGGAGTGGATAGAGCCATCAAGACAGGAACCAGACAAGGACACGGGTCCTCACACCGTGTCACGGAACTTTCACCTGTGTTTTGCGGACTAGGTGCCGCGAGGATCTCACTCGGCTCTCCTGGCTGTGAGAGTGGACCGAAGCCGGAAGAGATGTGCGCGTTTGTGCTGGTCGAAACAGTCTCATGCGTAAGTGATGTGGTAATCGGCGGATGGCGGATCAGTTCCACGAGCTGGGACACAAACGCCATCTCCTTTGTGATCCGTGATTCTGTCACGACACGTGCTGTTGCGACCTCGCTTCTCAGCAGGTAAGGAGTCTCGGAGACAAAAGTTCAAAGTGAACATAGAACATTTAATAGAATATCGACGAACATGCAGAGATCTGTGCAGACAAACATTTCAACATAACGTTAATCACGGATAACACAGACTGAAAAAGACATGCTTAAATATACAAACTAATCACACGAAAACTCACAGCACCTGGGGAGACAATTACACACTAAGGACTAGGGCGGGGTTACAAATGACAAGAGCACATGGGGAGAACACATGAAAATAAACACAGAGCACAAGCCCTGCTCCAAGCCCATCTTGAGTTCCTAGCTCAAGTCAAGGTCAAATGCCAAGTCATGTGCGGGTCCACAGCCAGGTCCACAGCCAAGTCCAGTTCCAGATCCTAGTCTTTCCTCTGAGGTCGAGCCATGAGGGCAGATCCCAATTCAAGAGAATCCAGTCTGCCAGTTGTCATCAGCACAGTCCGGCCCTGTAACAGCCAGAAGAAACCCCTGTTACCTCTCTGCCCACCCTATCAGGGCCAAAGAATCTGTCAACAATGCCTTGATGTTCCCTTTTTCAGCCATGTCAAGTCAGTCTTGGACTCTATCGTCCAGCATGCTCCACCCTGGATTTTTAGCAAACCAGAAACGGGTACTGTTTCGGCCACTGAGACAGACCATCACTAATGTCTCTGTTCCAGTCCTGTTAAGTCTGCCCTGAGGGGTGTATGTGAGGCCCCTGCAGTCTTTCCCGCCACCAGTCTCACCCTGGAGAGTGTCTTTGCCATTTGCTCCACCCAGGAGGAAGTTCGTGCCACCCTGGCAGTCACCTCCATTACCAGCCCCGCCTTGGAAGGCGTTTCTGTCACCAGTCCTGCCCAGAAGGGCCCCTCAGTCTCCAGTTCTGCCCTGGAGGAGGCCGCTACCGTCGGTTTTGTCCTGGAGGACATGTCTGCCATCTGTTCCCCTATCAGCTCCTCCCGGGAAAGCATCTCATCTGCCTGATCTGCTATGGTCCTGTCATGAACTTCGAGCAGGTACTGCCTCGGCCATAGAGGCCAAGATTAACATTTATATTCTACGTTTCAGTTCTGTCTGCTCCACCTTGGAGGCGGCCTCTGTCATCCACTACCACCCGGATCTGGTCCGTCCACCATTCCTCGTCTTGCATCCGCTCCGCCTCCCGTTTGAGGTAACCTGAGGCTGAGAGCATCTGGAAGCCACTCCTAGGGGAGGGGCTTTGTTATGATCCAGTCCCTAATCGCCCAACCAGATGGCATCCTAATTCATTACTCACCCATAACTTCGGACTTCAAATCCCAGAATTCACCTCTCTCTTACACCTGTATGTAGTCAGTAATCTATCACTCATAACAGCTGTTCCTCCCCCTTAAATATTTATATTCTTATATTTTATATATAAATATTTTTAATATATAAACATAGCAATTTTTCTTATATAGGTGCATGCATGTGTTTGTATTTATACATGATAAATATAGACAGTATGCACACATTATGTAAACAACTTGTATTTTGGATGCGTTTTTTTATTATTATTATTATTATTTAGGAATCGTGAATAATTGTTTGACAGCAATATTTAATATCTAAAATGATATGCATGTATATATTTACCATGATATATACCTTACTTGAGGTGTATTATACAGTATGTGCTGTATTTTGTAAAATATATTGAAGTAACAGCTTTCTGCATGATATATTTGCAATACAGCATTGCTTCCTTTTAAGAACCACAGAGAATACAGCAGAGTTAACAAAGAATTAAATCTCAAAAGTAATAAGAATTGGAAACATTGAATCAGAAATGTCAGAAATCACCATGTAATCAGAAACGATTGTTTCCATTACATGGTCATTTTCCTGATTAGACAAGAATCCTGTCAATTGACTGTGGGTCTACTTATCCACTTTGAGGCTCTGTTACACAGTATAATTCCCTACCTGACATTTTAATGAGACTGTGATGAAACAAATCAGTCGTTAAAGAAGTTGTAAATGCGACCTTTGCTCCTGTTCCAGTTGGATACTAAAGTCATATTGCACTTCTAGTACACTGGGCAACTTGCAGATGAGGATGAATTTGAAATTTATGTTTATGAAACAAACTAAAGCACACTTACATTGTACTTTCTTAATCAGTATTTTGTTGTCCAGTTTGACATCTGGCAGCTAAAAATTGCAAATAATTATGTTTTAAAATAAATTGTTTCGATTATATTCATTCTTATTTTTAAAATATTATATTATTATAAAAATTATTTGCAAATGTATTCTCTAATTAAAATAAAAATAATAATCCAGTTGATTGTTACATCCACACCAGGCTCCACCCTCACTTCCACCCAGCGATCACAATCACCAGAGTTTTAACCTGTCACTACTCAGCAGTTGCTCCTTCACTCTCCGAGCTCGTTTGTCAATAGTGGACTCATTCTACGCTATTCAAGCTAGTATACTTACCCCTGCTCTTACCTGTTTCCCTCCAAGTGTTCTCTGTGTCTCCTTCAGCTCCCAGTGTCATCTCCTCGTCTCAGTCTGGCAAGTGGTGTGTGGTTGTGGTCGTCTGTTCTGTCTTCCCCAAATTTGTCATGTGTAGTGTGATCCCTGGCGCTAGAGAACACGACAGACTCAGATGTGGTGAACACAAAACCCCCGAAGGGTGGATTTATTGACAGAAAAGTAAGTATTTGAATACGGTGCTGGTGACGGTGCCGGTGCTCAGTGCACCAGTGGTGAACTTTATCCCTCTTCTGTGGTCTCCAGGTGCTCGTGAATGGTGAATCCTGCAGTGCGCTGTGGCCCGTGCGGTCTCGATCACGGCGAGGCTTCTGGATGTAAACAGGGGTAAGTTAACAGCCAGCATTCGTTGAATGGAGTCGTTGCTCAACACTTCCTAGTTTGCAGGTTCCATTTATGTGGGTCCGGCCGGCATCGATTGGCCCGGGCAGATGAGTTCCAGGTGTGGAATGATGATTGCCAGGGCGACGCTGATTGGTGGCCGTCACACTCCACCCCTCTAAGCAGCGTCCTGGTCCTGCGAAGAATGGAGAGAGGGGAACAAGGGCGTGGGCGGGGAGTGACCCCCTAACAGACCTGCATAAGCTGACCAAAGCCGGAAGAGGCTGTCAGCGTTTGCGTTGGTGGACCCAGCTCGATGTCGCACGTCAAGGTGGAAGTCCTGGAGCGTAAGGAACCATCTAGTGACTCGGGCGTTGGTCTCCTTGGCTCGGGCCATCCATTGGAGCGGTGTGTGGTCTGTAAAGAGAGGAAATTTGCGGCCAAGGAGGTAATACCTGAGCTCCAGGACTGCCCACTTGACGGCGAGGGCCTCTTTTTCCACGGCTGCGTAGTTCTTCTCAGCGGGGGTCAGCTGATGTAAACGACCGGATGCTCCTCTCCCTGATGTTCCTGGGAGAGTACGGCTCTGAGTCCCGAATCGGAGGCATCGGTCTGCACCAGGAAGGGGCGTGGAGGACTGGTTCGACGGTCAGCGCCTGAAAGGCCCTCTCGGCGTCGTCTGTCCAGCGAATCCGTTCGGGTTGCCCCTTCCTGGTCAGGTCTGACAGAGGGGCAGCTATGGAGGAAAAGCTGGGGATAAAACAATGGTAATACCCCGCCAACCCCAAAAAGGCTCATACCTGGGACTTCGTCGTTGGTTGAGGTGCCTCTTGGACGGCCTGTACCTTCTTCTCTTGTGGCTTTACCAATCCGCGGCCGATGACGAAGCCCAGGTACTTCACTTCTGACTTCGCGAGATGGCATTTGCGGGGGTTGGCGGTGAGTCCAGCCCTGCTGAGCTGGACGACATCATCAATGTATGCGGCGGTGTAGGCTTGCTGTGGGCGCAGGATCACATCCATGAGCCGCTGGAACGTGGCCGGTGCTCCATGGAGGCCGAAGGGAAGGGTCCGGTACTGCCAGAAGGCGTAGAGAAGGCCGTTTTTTGCTTTGCTTCTTCAGCAAGTGGAATCTGCCAGTATCCTTTCGTCAGATCCAATGTTGTGATGTACCGGGCCCTTCCCAACCGTTTCAGCAGCTCATCCAGTCGGGGCATGGGGTAGCCATCGAACTGGGAGACTTTGTTTAGGCGGCGGTAGTTGTTGCAGAAGCGCAGGGTTCCATCTGGCTTCGGGACCAGGACTATCGGGCTGGACCAGGGACTCCGGGATGGTTCAATTACCCCCAGCTTGAGCATCTGTTGTACCTCTGCCTCCACAGCTTGCCAACGGGCCTCTGGAATACGATAGGGCCGCTGCCGGACGATGACTCCTGGGTCCGTTATTATGTGGTGCTGGAGGACTTCTGTATGCCCTGGGGTCTCTGAGAACACATCCTGGTACTGACTGACCAGGTGCCTCAGCTCCGCTTTCTGGACGGCCGAGGGATGGGGATCCATGTCGACAACTGCGGGCTGGGGAAGCGCGAGTGCTGCCACCTGGTCCCGGTCCCCGACCCACTGCTCCAGAAGGTTGATGTGGTATATTTGGGTCGTTCTTCGTCTCCCGGGCTGACGTATGTGGTAATTGACCGGCCCCACCTGTTCCTCCACAGTGTAGGGGCCCTGCCACTGGGCCAGGAATTTGCAGGCCGCACTAGGGACCAGGACCATAACTCGGTCCCCCGGATGGAACACCCGCGGTTGGGCCGCCCGGTTGTAGTGGCATTGCTGGGCTTGCTGGGCCTGGACCAGGTGTTCCCTGAATAATGGCATGACTTTGTCAATCTTGGCTCTCATGTCCTTAACATGCTCGATGACGGATCGGTGTGGTGCCGGCTGTTGCTACCAGGCTTCTCTGGCGATGTCCAGGAGGCCCCAGGGCTGTCGTCCGAACAGCAGCTCGAACGGGGTGAAGCCGGTGGAAGCCTGTGGCACTTCTCAGATTCAGAACATGACATACGTGAGGAGCTGGTCCCAATCTTTATGGTCCTCGGACGCCACCCGCCAGAGCATCTGTTTGAGGGTTTTGTTGAAGCGTTCGACCAGTCCTTTCATCTGGGGGTGGTACACTGAGGTACGGATCTGGTCGATTTTCAGCAGCCGGCACAGGTCAGCCATTAGCCGGGACATGAAGGGGCTCCTCTGGTCAGTCAGGATCTCTGATGGTATCCCTACGCGACTAGACAGCAGGAAGAGTTCTTGGGCGATGGCTTTGGAGGTGGCTTTGCGAAGAGGGACTGCCTCTGGATATCTAGTCTCGTAGTTGACGATAATCAGTTTGTGCTCGTGACCCCGGCTGGACTTCGGCAACGGCCCTACGATATCCATACCGATCCGCTCAAAGGGCACCCCGATGATGGGGAGAGGTATGAGAGGACTGGGGGAGGTTTCCTGGGTGTTCGACCCGGCTGGGGGTGGTATCTAACAGCCAGTGCTCGGCCAGGCATTTCAGATCAGCGGCCTAGGCTCGATCGGGAAGCCGAACTTTGTACTCCCAAACGTGAAACATCTGGGCCGCTGTTGTGGAGGACAGCCCCAGCCAGGCCAAGATCTCCGCACAAAGGTGGTCATAGCTATGGATGGCTGAGGCGGGAAGAGCGAAGTAGGCTCTCTGGGCTTCCCCGGTGAGTAGAGGGGGCCAGCGCCACCGCCCAGGTGTCCTGTAGCCAGCCGTCCGTGGCGCCAGTGGCTTCAAACATTTTAAGATAACTCTCCACGTCGTCATCCGCTGTCAGTTTTGGTAATAAGCGACAGGTGGCGGCGCGGGGATCCGGAAGCGGCGTGGTTTGTGTGGCTGCGAAGCACATCTCCGCAACGCGCTCTTCTAGCTTCCCTTGGCGCTCTGCCAAGTATTGTTGCTGCCTCGCGCTGATCTCAGTCAGCTGCCGGAGATAATCCCGCATGACGTTGAGGGGAGAGAGACGCACGTCTGTAGAAAAAACAGAAAAAAACAAGGGACGTGAGTGATAGAGGTTTTGGTGCTCAAAGGGTTAACTCTCTTCTTCTTCGGTCTGTCGGTCTCTAGGCCAGGTGAACTGCCCGCATTCTCCACCAGTGTGATCCCTGGCGCTAGAGAGCACGACAGACACAGGAGTAGTGAGCAAAAAGTCCCAGAAGGGTGGATTTATTGAC